>JAQFVV010012442.1:2904611-2989476 GCA_028023455.1 Epiperipatus broadwayi | reverse complement strand
AAGAAAGGGCCTCAAAGGTACATTTATGATAAACAAAAATGCAAGTTAAAAAAACTTGCTAACGCTTGTATTTATGTCCACAGATGGCGTTTCTACCAAAAACACCAATCAAGCGTATATTCTGTTTACATAAACGTCAGAGTAGCATTCACTATCTCTAAATGTACCTTTGAGGTCTTTCTTGCAATGATATAGATTGCAGAGGCTTCTACTATGTGGTGATGCTGAACTGAGATCAGACCCATATAGCTATCTGGTTTGCTATGCTGAGTTTGAAGACATTACGTGTCTAAAAAATTCACGCTTGCAAGCTGAATAGAAATTGTTTCATAAACGCTCAGAGTTTGTGTTTAGATCTAGTTTCTTTATTCCTGTCTTTCACTGACGATAGCAAATAGCTTGAAATCATGATCTGAAAGTGGAATTATAGTTAGAGATAGTGAATGCTACTCTGACGTTTATGTAAACAGAATATACGCTTGATTGGTGTTTTTGGTAGAAACGCCATCTGTGGACATAAATACAAGCGTTAGCAAGTTTTTTAACTTGCATTTTTGTTTATCATAAATGTACCTTTGAGGTCTTTCTTGCAATGATATAGATTGCAGAGGCTTCTACTATGTGGTGATGCTGAACTGAGATCAGACCCATATAGCTATCTGGTTTGCTATGCTGAGTTTGAACGCTTGCAAGCTGAATAGAAATTGTTTCATAAACGCTCAGAGTTTGTGTTTAGATCTAGTTTCTTTATTCCTGTCTTTCACTGACGATAGCAAATAGCTTGAAATCATGATCTGAAAGTGGAATTATAGTTAGAGATAGTGAATGCTACTCTGACGTTTATGTAAACAGAATATACGCTTGATTGGTGTTTTTGGTAGAAACGCCATCTGTGGACATAAATACAAGCGTTAGCAAGTTAAAAAACTTGCTTTTTTTAACTTGCATTTTTGTTTATCATAAATGTACCTTTGAGGTCTTTCTTGCAATGATATAGATTGCAGAGGCTTCTACTATGTGGTGATGCTGAACTGAGATCAGACCCATATAGCTATCTGGTTTGCTATGCTGAGTTTGAAGACATTACGTGTCTAAAAAATTCACGCTTGCAAGCTGAATAGAAATTGTTTCATAAACGCTCAGAGTTTGTGTTTAGATCTAGTTTCTTTATTCCTGTCTTTCACTGACGATAGCAAATAGCTTGAAATCATGATCTGAAAGTGGAATTATAGTTAGAGATAGTGAATGCTACTCTGACGTTTATGTAAACAGAATATACGCTTGATTGGTGTTTTTGGTAGAAACGCCATCTGTGGACATAAATACAAGCGTTAGCAAGTTTTTTAACTTGCATTTTTGTTTATCATAAATGTACCTTTGAGGTCTTTCTTGCAATGATATAGATTGCAGAGGCTTCTACTATGTGGTGATGCTGAACTGAGATCAGACCCATATAGCTATCTGGTTTGCTATGCTGAGTTTGAAGACATTACGTGTCTAAAAAATTCACGCTTGCAAGCTGAATAGAAATTGTTTCATAAACGCTCAGAGTTTGTGTTTAGATCTAGTTTCTTTATTCCTGTCTTTCACTGACGATAGCAAATAGCTTGAAATCATGATCTGAAAGTGGAATTATAGTTAGAGATAGTGAATGCTACTCTGACGTTTATGTAAACAGAATATACGCTTGATTGGTGTTTTTGGTAGAAACGCCATCTGTGGACATAAATACAAGCGTTAGCAAGTTTTTTAACTTGCATTTTTGTTTATCATAAATGTACCTTTGAGGTCTTTCTTGCAATGATATAGATTGCAGAGGCTTCTACTATGTGGTGATGCTGAACTGAGATCAGACCCATATAGCTATCTGGTTTGCTATGCTGAGTTTGAAGACATTACGTGTCTAAAAAATTCACGCTTGCAAGCTGAATAGAAATTGTTTCATAAACGCTCAGAGTTTGTGTTTAGATCTAGTTTCTTTATTCCTGTCTTTCACTGACGATAGCAAATAGCTTGAAATCATGATCTGAAAGTGGAATTATAGTTAGAGATAGTGAATGCTACTCTGACGTTTATGTAAACAGAATATACGCTTGATTGGTGTTTTTGGTAGAAACGCCATCTGTGGACATAAATACAAGCGTTAGCAAGTTTTTTAACTTGCATTTTTGTTTATCATAAATGTACCTTTGAGGTCTTTCTTGCAATGATATAGATTGCAGAGGCTTCTACTATGTGGTGATGCTGAACTGAGATCAGACCCATATAGCTATCTGGTTTGCTATGCTGAGTTTGAAGACATTACGTGTCTAAAAAATTCACGCTTGCAAGCTGAATAGAAATTGTTTCATAAACGCTCAGAGTTTGTGTTTAGATCTAGTTTCTTTATTCCTGTCTTTCACTGACGATAGCAAATAGCTTGAAATCATGATCTGAAAGTGGAATTATAGTTAGAGATAGTGAATGCTACTCTGACGTTTATGTAAACAGAATATACGCTTGATTGGTGTTTTTGGTAGAAACGCCATCTGTGGACATAAATACAAGCGTTAGCAAGTTTTTTAACTTGCATTTTTGTTTATCATAAATGTACCTTTGAGGTCTTTCTTGCAATGATATAGATTGCAGAGGCTTCTACTATGTGGTGATGCTGAACTGAGATCAGACCCATATAGCTATCTGGTTTGCTATGCTGAGTTTGAAGACATTACGTGTCTAAAAAATTCACGCTTGCAAGCTGAATAGAAATTGTTTCATAAACGCTCAGAGTTTGTGTTTAGATCTAGTTTCTTTATTCCTGTCTTTCACTGACGATAGCAAATAGCTTGAAATCATGATCTGAAAGTGGAATTATAGTTAGAGATAGTGAATGCTACTCTGACGTTTATGTAAACAGAATATACGCTTGATTGGTGTTTTTGGTAGAAACGCCATCTGTGGACATAAATACAAGCGTTAGCAAGTTTTTTAACTTGCATTTTTGTTTATCATAAATGTACCTTTGAGGTCTTTCTTGCAATGATATAGATTGCAGAGGCTTCTACTATGTGGTGATGCTGAACTGAGATCAGACCCATATAGCTATCTGGTTTGCTATGCTGAGTTTGAAGACATTACGTGTCTAAAAAATTCATGCTTGCAAGCTGAATAGAAATTGTTTCATAAACGCTCAGAGTTTGTGTTTAGATCTAGTTTCTTTATTCCTGTCTTTCACTGACGATAGCAAATAGCTTGAAATCATGATCTGAAAGTGGAATTATAGTTAGAGATAGTGAATGCTACTCTGACGTTTATGTAAACAGAATATACGCTTGATTGGTGTTTTTGGTAGAAACGCCATCTGTGGACATAAATACAAGCGTTAGCAAGTTTTTTAACTTGCATTTTTGTTTATCATAAATGTACCTTTGAGGTCTTTCTTGCAATGATATAGATTGCAGAGGCTTCTACTATGTGGTGATGCTGAACTGAGATCAGACCCATATAGCTATCTGGTTTGCTATGCTGAGTTTGAAGACATTACGTGTCTAAAAAATTCACGCTTGCAAGCTGAATAGAAATTGTTTCATAAACGCTCAGAGTTTGTGTTTAGATCTAGTTTCTTTATTCCTGTCTTTCACTGACGATAGCAAATAGCTTGAAATCATGATCTGAAAGTGGAATTATAGTTAGAGATAGTGAATGCTACTCTGACGTTTATGTAAACAGAATATACGCTTGATTGGTGTTTTTGGTAGAAACGCCATCTGTGGACATAAATACAAGCGTTAGCAAGTTTTTTAACTTGCATTTTTGTTTATCATATATATATATATATATATATATATATATATATATATATATATATAATAGCCTTTTGGTTTATTTCATCTATAAACCAAATGTAATAAAATGAAATAATTGTGGGGAAAAACTTCTTTTTTTTTAATATAAGAAAAGTTAAAAGTTTTATTTGAAAAATCAATGGCTATATAGCTCAAAATTAACATATATAGTGACAGTTTGTGTTTGTATAAAATATAGATAGCATTATTTAATGTAGGGGGGATGATTGATTCTTTTTTGTATGCTACTATAATAATTTACCACTATAATAATTGAGAAATAAATATTTATATGACTAAGATAAAGTCTTATGAATTTTGATATCTATTACTAAAGAGTTGATGAGAATTAAAATTGAATTGATTGTCAGTAGCTTTAGTTAACAATTTCTTTCTAGAGAATAAGTTTAAAGTTATAAGAAATTATAATGGTTATTTCTGTTTATGATTATCAGAAATTATAATTTATTTATGCTTGTAATTATAAGAAATTATGATGGATGTTTGTGTTCATGTAAGCTGAATGAGCAGTTTTATCTAGAATGGTCTGCACATGTATGTATGTGTAATACAAATATATGGGTTTGACTTTTTTTTTCCTTTATAGAAATTGACAGTTTTCTATATTATTTCCTGATAAGTGTAAAAAAAAGGAAAAATAAATGAATCTGTTCTGATTTATTGTTTCTAACTCAAAAATGTAAATCTAAGTAAGTAATTATTTAAGTTAAAAAAGAATGAATGTAATCTTTGTTTGACCAAAAAAGTGTTAGTAAGCTTATGTTTTTGATTAGAGTTTCTTTGATTGAATTTCCATAAATTAATCACTAATGTGTTAACTAAAATGATCTGGTTTCAGATAAGAAAAAGTTGTCAAAATTAACAAGGAGTAAAGACTAAATTGTTCATTCTGAGTGGAGAATTTTTAATTGGACTTGAAGAAAAATCACCTGTGGGGGGATTAACATGTGTTTTTTTCTCCTTCACCCTATAAAAGGGGCTGGGAAAAGTGAGTGAAAGAACTTTTTGCTAATTGATAACAACTGTCTGGCTAAAAATTAATCTATCTCATAAGATTTTTTTCTCCAAGTTTTTTTTTAAATTTTCTTTCTCAGAGTTTAATAATGTGTTTAAGTTTTACAGTATACCAAAATATGAATTTCTAATTCATATATAAGTGGTGCATATTTTTTTCCTCACATCAATTATGAAGAAATCAACTTTTAATAAGATATTTTATGCTGAATGCTACAAATTATCCAATCGGCTTATTAAAAAATTCATTGAAGGAGAGAACTTTCAAACTTTTGTATGAAATTGGAAGACTGATTTATCTTATAATAATTATTTGGCTGGTTAAAATTCGTTTGAAGAAACTGCAGAAAATTTCTGTATAATGTTTAAAAAGTTAATTCATGTTGAGTAATCAGAAACTGCTTGTTGTCTATAATTTGAGCCTCTAAAATGGAAAAGAGGAAGAAAAAGAAACAAATCAATTCAAACCCAGAAAGAAACTCATCAAAATGGAAGGTAATCCAACTGAACTCTTTTAAAATTTATTAATTATTCTGTAGCTAGATCTTGATTTAAAATAACTATCTATATTTTATCTATCTTGAGTCAAATGACTGTCTGAGTATTTTATACACATTTGATTAAAAATAACTGTCTGATGTGCATCTGTATAGCTATCTCAAAATAAAATGACCGGGATACATTAATTGATTGATGGACAGTTGAAGGAAAAGACATTGGAAAGAGACTATCGTAATGTTGATATTTATTTTTTATTTCAATTTGTTTATATAATATGTCATTTGTTTTTTTATTTTATTTTGTTTATATAATATGTTTAACATCTTATCCACTAGATTATCTTAATTTAGTAATTCTTTTTATTTATGTTTAAAATGTTTAAAGGAAAGAAAGGAAAATGATTTTGATACCATTTAAGTATGTATGCTCATGTAAATTTAAATTTAAAAGAAAAGAGAAAAAGGATATTAATATTTTTTTTTATTTTTAACCAAATTTTAATTTGTGCTTAATATTAAATATGAAGAGTGAGTGGATGGTCGTAAAAACCCATAATTATGCTATAAGTGTTGATGATCTGTTATTAATATAAATATTAAGTATGTTGTTGGCTTTATTGTTTAAAATTGAAATAAATATATATTTTGATTTGGGATGTGGTTAGCCATTGTCATTTATCTAGACTGTAATTGATGTATGTGTGGGCATATATAAAGCTATAAATGATTGTCATTTCTAATGTAAAGTTATCCTACCACCAAATAGATGGGAAATAGCTGTTTCATGATTTATTTACCATGGCAGTCGGAGATGACTGAGTTTCACTCCATTTATTTTGTTGAGATAAGGAATTATTAATAAAGTTATTGTTTAATAGTTTAAAATGTTTTGCATGCCAATATAGAGAGTAAGCATCTAGACAGGAGCTCTTTACATGATTCTGGATTTTAAGAAAAGATCTCTCTCTCTCTCTCTGGCTCAAGGAAATAGTTCAAGTTAGGAGTTGTTGTCATTGTGTTTTTTTTAATTTAATTTTCCTTACCAATACACTGCTGTGTGCACATTATAAATACAGCATGGTGATGTGGGATATGAAGAGAGTTTTTCTTATGTGGAACAGAATAAAAGTTGCCCTGACAAAATAAGGATTCAGTCAGATGTATATGTATGATGGGGTATGACAAAGATTTTAATTAATAAACTAACCGATCTGTGTTGATTTTTTTTTGAATGATGGTAAATTGAGGGTCATCAAGCTGGATCAACATACTGACCTATCAAGATATATATACATTCAAAAACATAAAGATCTGACAGGCATAAATGTAAACGTGTGGGTTTTGAATTTAAACCCGTTTTGCAAAATCAGTAGGGGATTTTTTATGGCATATTATCCTTCTTCATTAGAAATATAAAAATTATTGTTTGATCAAATGATTTAGAAATTTATGATTATTTCACATTGCTGGTTAGAATCATTGAATGAATATTATTGGAATAGTCCAATGGACAATGTTTACAATAAAAGGAGGGAAGTAGAAATTTATAGGTTTTCTTCTCTTTCAAGATATGTTTTCTTAAATCTAAAATATACAGTATTCTGATTCTGTGTGTGAGCATTTGTGTTTATTATTATTTTTAATTATTTATTTGATAAATAAATGGGTCAAAACAATAAATAAGTCATCCAGAAAAGTAGTTAATTTAAACATGTATTCAAACCATAGTCTTTAGTAGATCTGAATCATATATTTGAGTGCAACAACGTTATATATAGTTATGTTTTTATTTTAATTTTTATCATTATTGTTAAGGTAATAAAATTTTATTATTGTTAGAAGATTACAATGTGTTTTGTGTTTTGATGTTTCTAATATCTCCAGAATCTATATCCAGCACCTATAGTTAAAGTAATATTAGTTCATATTTAAATTTAATTATTCAATTTTCTATTGATAATTTACTTCCATGATCGATTTGCAGTAGTCATTATTATATTGTTTCCATATTCGATTCACATAGTTGATTTTATATTGAAAATTTATTTCCATGATTGATTTACAGTATTGATTTTCTCTTGAATATTTCTATATTCGTTTAACATAAATCATTTTATATAAGTCATTTTTATAAATTTCATTTTCACATAATTTATTTTCATAATTAATTTGCATAATCTGATTTTAGAATTTATTTCCATACTTTACTTTCATAAGTAAATTTTGATTGATTTATCTGATTGATGTCCATGGTTTACTTCCATAGTTTACTTTAGCAAATATGATAGGTTTAAAGTTATTAATTAAAATTTGGTCAATAGATTAGAAATAATAGAATAAAATGTTGTGAATATTGGGAGCAGACATAAAATCATTTTCCTGCTCTCAGTGTTTAAGAGTGATTCCCACTAGTAAACTTGTATCAAAATTTGACTTAAGATATTTGGAATCATATCCATTACAATGTAATCGCTTATAAGGGCACCTCTTGACAGATCTAGACCTTGAGAAAGAGCAGTTTAATTATTAATCTAAGAGCTAGTTTGGAAGTCAAGTAGCATATTATGATAAAATTATTATGCTATTATAAAATAGGGATCATGAATTGATAGTTAATCAAAATGAATATATGTGTTAGAGAAATAAGATTAGGGATTCTCAGATTAGAAAACATATTACAGACATTCCATGTTATACAACTGTAGCTATTGAAAGTGATAGATG
Source organism: Epiperipatus broadwayi (assembly GCA_028023455.1). Classification (NCBI taxonomy): domain Eukaryota; kingdom Metazoa; phylum Onychophora; class Udeonychophora; order Euonychophora; family Peripatidae; genus Epiperipatus; species Epiperipatus broadwayi. The sequence goes on along the minus strand of JAQFVV010012442.1, from coordinate 2,981,393 downwards.
CTGAGAACGAAAAATAAAGTAATGGAATTAAATGGGGAGGATTTATTTGTGATAAATTTTATCTAGTATTAAATTAAATAATAATTTTATATCATGAACATAGATTATGAAATCTCTGCAGTAATTACTGATTTATTTCCAGTCAGATATAAATGAGAACTGTATATATTATTTTCTGTAGTTACCACTTGAGATCAGATATTTATAATAAAGTGGAAAAAGAAAGTTGTCTCATTATTATGAATTTTATAATAAATTTATCATGAAATATTTGCATGACTAATGGTAGGTTTGAAATTAAGACCACATAGATCGAATGGTTTTATAAATTTTATTGTTTTTTTTTTTTTTTTTTTGAGAGACAATTTAATTACTTTTTCCAGTATCTTCTATAGTCCTAAATCTGGCTAATGATAATGACCTCTGGTGGGCATTACAATTTATAGCTGCAATTTGGCACCCCGGATATATTTGATCCTAAAGTTAGTATAAAATTCAATTGACTAGCTACTTGACATAAATGAGAGTTTATTTAGGTTGAATAAGTGAAATATTGTGCTGAGAAAGTTGAGGTTACAATATATATATATATATATATATCTCTCTCTCTATCTATATATATATATATATATATATATATAGAGAGAGAGAGAGAGAGAGAGAGAGAGAGAGAGGAGCTGCTCTGAAAAATAGGGATAGTGGTCTTTGTTAGCTTACTGTGCTGTTCAGATTGTAAGACAATCAATGGAATAGGAAGTATGTCTACAATCATTGATACCATGATTACTACACTTTTGTGTCATATGTTCAGGTGGGTATAATGCCCTTTACGCCAGTGTAGTACAAGGGAGTACGTATCCATCACATCTACTTAGATTACATTGATGTAAAACATCCATAAATCTATCCATTAGCATCGATTTAACTATGAAACAATTAGCTCAAAATTAATATACTTTAAACTAACATAATCTTATAAATTTATGCAACCATTTATGCTCATTTTAAATTTTTAATTTAAAAGAAATTACAAGAATGGAAATGTTATTAAACATTGGATCTGAGAGCACTGCACCTAGAGCTTAGGATCTAATGCAACCCTCCAGCAGCCACCTTTTAACTCTACTTTACTACAAAACTATGAGAATGAAATTGAAAACATAATATTTTCAATCTAAACTCAATATCTTATATTGCCATATGGGTCTAAACTCAATTCAGCACCCATACATTTTGATTTCTTTGGCTCTTAAACAACCATACCCACCATTATCCTATTAGGCAGGATTGGTGTTAAACCACTAAACATCACACGATCACCATCTCATACTAGCGCATAATTGTTGTAAACAAAGGCAAAACTCTACATACAGTAGTATATAAGCTATTGTGTTTAGATTGAAAATATTATTGTTTTCAATTTCATTCTCATAGTTTTGTAGTAAAGTAGAGTTAAAAGGTGGCTGCTGGAGGGTTGCATTAGATCCTAAGATCTAGGTGCAGTGCTCTCAAATCCAAGGCTCCTCACTGATAATGGCCACAAGCCAGAAACTAGTCTGAAGATATTGGATGAGTAGGCACTCGATATGGATTTTATGCACAAGCCTTCGGGCATCCATTGACTACTCTGTTTGGCACATGGTGGCACTATTGTATGGAGAGTTTTGACTTTGTTTACAACAATTATGTGCTAGTATGAGATGGTGATCATGTGATGTTTAATAATAATAATAATAATAATAATAATAATAATAATAATAATAATAATAATAATAATAATAATAATAATAATAATAATAATAATAATAATAATAATAATAATAATAATAATAATAATAATAATAATAAAAAAAAAAAAATCATATGACACTTTTTTAAATATATCTATCTATTAAATGCTTGTAAATAATAATAATCATTAAAGCTTTTTTATTCTTGGCTGAAATCAAAAGTTTATTTATAGTCTGTAAATGACATATTTTAGTGATGTACTAAACGATGATAATCATGGATATCATACATATGAACGCACATATAACAATTTCCTGCAGGGAGATAAATAATATTAATTTGGATCCAATTTAGTAGCATTTCAAAGCTTTTAGCAATAGCTAATAAAACTGCTGGCAATATTACATATGAAAAATTTTTCATTATGGCAATAAACATTTATTACTCATAAGTAGAGCAATAATTTATTATTTAATTCATTAGATATATCTAAGCATTCATTCAGACTTTTCAAAAGCCATTTACAAAGCACATAACTAACCAGTTTATAAAATCCACTCAACTTCATATAAGTTTGTTAATAACATATTTCAATAAGAAAATTCAACTGCAAATGAGGAGAACAATAAATAAAAGAAATTACCATTCAGTTTCATGCTGTTCTACCCACTCATTTATCCACAAATTTTGAGATAAGTCAGTAATTAACCCATTAAATTATATGTTATGCATTTGTTCTTATTTTTAGATACAAATGGTTAGATAAATGTTTTAACAATAATAATAATAATAATAAAGCAGGTTAGAATAAATTATTCGAACCCATTTTTCCAATTAAACTTCATTTCTTTATAGTTAGCAAAATCTGTTAATGAAGACTCCCTGAGGTGTTTAAGAAAAGAGTTCATAAATTTTTCAAAATAATAATAGAGTTTATACATTCCAGTTACTTTTTTAATATTAGAATTAAGATGTAAATAAAATAGTTTTAAAATATAAACACACATTTTCATTATTTCTTTAATATTAGAAGTTAAGGTTATATAGTTTTATAATATAGCACACATACGTATCTCAAACAATGGTTTTAGAACTTAAACTAGTTAGCTAAAAGAAAGGTATTTACCTCATTTTACAATTGTTTATGCTTGCATTTTTCAAAAAAAATAATAATGGGTTTTCACTTTCAAACTTGGATCATGGAAGAATCAGCTTGTAAAAACAAAATTGTACTAATAAAAACTTTTATTGGAAAAGAAATGATGAAATCACAAAGCAAAGTGAATTAAAGTGAAATCAAATGTAGTCAACCTTTTGTAAAAAAAAATACCTTTATATATCATAGACTATTACCGAAGAATCTGTCTTCCAATAATCCAAGGTCATTTGAAAATTCAAAGGTCCATAGAAACAAAATTGCTCCACTCATTGCACTGAAGCTTAATTAGCTCTAAAATATGCAAAACACTTTTTTGTCTTGTAAAAGAAAGAAAGAAACCATTTTGTCTTAAATATATATAATTGAACTAAGAATAAAATATTCTGTATTTTTAAAGTAACACAATAAATCTAATGATAATTATTTTTAGCAAATAAAATATTTAATAGTATAATGGTTGTTTAATAATCTACTAATTCAGTAATCCATTGATTCTTTTAAAATGTAACTAAGCTGGTTAGTCAAGCTATTGGTTATGAAATCAAATATTTTTCTATGAGCCATGATATTTGGTGATACAATAAAATACATGAATAGAAAATTAAGCTGAAAGTGGGGACAAGCATACATGACCATTTACAAATACTGTACTACAGGTACTAAACTGATCTGACTGAAATGAAAGTTCCTATGATGATGAGTCAAACATATTGCACTATTTACACTATGGATTGAAATATTATAAGCAAATAAACCAGAGAATTATCTAAACAAATATCAATACTGTTCTGCTGACAAATAAAACAAACTTGGATCAACTTAAACTAAACTGACAACTTCTGTGACAAGCCATGTCCTTCATATTATTAATTATTCACTAAAGAAAAATATTAAACATCTCAAAACCTTCAAATTATATCTATAAGTGTTTTAAACACAATTTTAGGTCATTAATAAAAAAAATTATAATTTCAAGTTATTTCCTTTTTTTTTTGTAAGATGCTATAAACTGTTACTGAATTAGTGCTACATAAATACAATTAATATTTATGGTGCCTATCCAGAAGTGTACAATATATATGTGTAAATTTATACATAAATATTAAAAAATAGAGTATATAAAAGTTTATAAAAATATATCTATAACTGTCACTTAGAAAAAAAATACAAAGATAGATGAAAGCACTTATAAGTGACGGTTAATGATATATTTTTATAAACTTTTAAATACTGTATTTTCTAATATTTATTTATAAATTTACATATATTATTTTGTATATAATGAAAACAAATGTGTGGTAAGGATACTAATGTAAAATTAAATTCATTAAAATAAATACACACATTAATTCCAAAATATAACTCCAGCAACAAAATATGATATACAGATAAATATCACCAAATTATATATTATCCGAACGTATTTGAAGGCTTACCCTTCATTATCAAGGACAACATATTTTTTTATAATTTTCAAACAGTATACTAATATGCAAATGTACAAATAACATAGGCTAATATGCAAATAAGGGTGAAAGCACCTCAGCATGCCACTTCTTTGATAAAGCATAAAAAGATTTTCTCTTATTCAATGCGTGCTCATCTGAAATGATAAAAAAGCCCCTTGTAGCTTTCCTTCTCAGATCATTTCACTCCCTACACATAATTTTAGGTCTGGCTTGCATGCATGACCCACAGCCATTGCATGCTGTACAAAACTTGATGGGTGGGATGAATCAGCCATAGCTCTATTATATGTATATATATGCTGGGACAATCTAACCTGAATGTATGCTTTTGTTTCTCCATAATATGCAGCATGACAATGGTGTTCTCTGCATGACTGCCTGTTCTGCATGAATCAGAGAAATGAAATCTTTAGTATTATTTAAACATCTATTCAAGTTAGGGGCGATCTAAAACATACACAAAACTCCGAACGGCAGATCTTATGATTTTATCATAAATATTACGAATATATGGTAATAAAATCCTAGGTTTATCTTGCGGTCTAATCCAATTATGCCTTCATTTGAATTTAACAATTATCTTATCAATAATCCGAGGGTTATATTGGGCCTTAATAAGATCATTTCTGTGAAATTTCAATGTTGTTTCTCTTGTCATTTTCAAAACTACATAGACAGTCGTTTCTATACAAAAATGATTTGAGGCCAGCAAATTTATGAATCTCAGGTGTATTTAATGAATGATGTATATGACCTCTAATATGAATGGGCTTAATGTTCATTTTATAATAAAAACGGTCTGCTTCGATCATTACTTGCAGATCTAAATATTTGATGCTGTTTGGTGCTTCTGCATAACTAACATTTATAGTAAGGCCTGATGCCATAGTGAGATCATTTTTAATATCATCCATTGTTTCATCTGGAACAGCAATAAAATAGCATCTACATATCTGGTGTACATCACCAATCCATTATTCATGTATCTAGGCAAAACAATTCTTTCATAGACATTCATCATCAGACTGGCGATAATCCCACTCATTGGGAGACCCATCGGCCATCAGTTGAGCATATGAAACCATTCATTATTGAAAACCACATAAATATTATGGTTCATCCATTCTAGTACAGCCACGACAAACTTAACAAATTCTAGATCCATTCCATAATTTATTAGAGCTTCTCTGACTACAATAATTAATTTTGGCCTATCTATGGCTCCATAAAGCTCTGCTACATCAAGTGCAGTCATTCCTGTATGTTTGATCTGGATGTACATGTCTCAATTTATTAACAAAATCAAATGATGATTTGATAGCATACTATCCATATCTCGTCATTTGAGTGATTCATTGATTTATGATCTTGGCCACTTTGTAATACTGTACTCCACCAAAGTCGATCATCAATCTTAATGGTACAGCTTCTTTATGGATTTTGGCATTTGCAATTATTCTTGGGGGAGTAGTGGCTGAAGGATACATTTTGTAAATATTCTGCCTTCGTGAATGCTTTGAATGTATGCAGCCTGAGCACAAATGATAGAAATTTATCTTTGTTAAGTTTGAAGTTAATCTCTGGTATTTTTTTGAATTTCAACTTGTCAATCTGCTGATGAACTTTGTTTCTATAATCTGCAGTGTCCATTACAACAAATCTATTGCCTTTATCTTCTTTCATCAATGTGATATTCTGTTGGCAAATATATTTTTGCACTGTAGTAATGCTATCTTTCCATTGATCTTTGTTTGGCTGAATCATTCTCAAATGCAAACTTTTTGCAATTTTGCCTATATAAGTATCTTTATGAGAATTCCTATCAAGTCCAGCTTCAGCATCAGCAATCAATTCCATTTTAGGGTACTTCCAGCCTTCTCTGATAAATTTAGGTCCTTTATTTAAAACTGTTTTTACTCCATCTGGAATCTGTGAGGTTGAAAGATTCACAAAATTCTCTTGACATATAGGCTGCAGTATAACACCTTGTTTCAATGCCAAAAATTGAAACTTTTATTAAATTTCAATTCTAATTGAGCTTTAAGACGATCACTTTTTTCAGCAATATCACTGACAAGTGCTATGTTATGGCTTACAACATTCAAATGACTATATGTTTCAGCTAGTTCTTTCCTACATTCAGCACTAACTTATAATTCCTTCCATAGGCAAACGGAAGTGTGCGGCGTATGAAGCAATTCTGCCCGTAACGAATCAATATTACATCTACTAATCACATCAATATATCCAATCCATTGACCCAATTTAACCACGAAACAAATAACCTAAGATTACCCTCCCCTAATATAACTTTACAAATCTATACAGCCATTCACGCCCGACTTAAGTTTAACATTGATATATTTTAATTTATCGGAAAACAAAAATCATAAATAAACTTAAAGAACAAAATTAAATAAATGGAAATGATTTTAAACATATAAATAAAAAATACATCAAATAACATTTTAACTACTTTAGTCAGATAGGAAACTAATGCAATTATTTTAAATATGAAAAGTTTTTAATTTAATATTCATTAATTGTAAAGTTCTTACGGTTTTAAACAGTTCATCTTTATCTGTCATTTGTAAGTTTGAAGGGGAATTTCCAGGCCGTCCTGAAGATATTGGTATACATTTAGCCGATGTTTTATTTATTCATTCAGAGGTTTTTTAATTTAGTTGGTCCTCAATGTAGAAAATGATAGTTCATTTCTCTTTCTTTCTTTGGCAAAACTGAAGGGATTGAATTGTGCGTCTCTTCAATTCCTTCTCCTGCACCTCCACACTAACATCTATCTGTCACATCATAATAATCATAATCCCTCACTAATAATTTCCAAACTTGTCCTTTTATATTACTTTGAAAGATTGACTTAACATTACGTCATTGATGTGATGATCCTTTTCATTGAGGTCCAATTTCCCAATGGATTTATTTCATTTGCTAAAAGTTTTTATTGTTTTCCTATCTGATCAATGTTTTTACATTTAAATGCCCAAGGCTGTTTTACATTTGACTAATTAAATTTATCATTTCCATTTCTGATTAATTAACCTGTTTTCCAAATCAAATATATATTTAAAAATAAATTTAAAGATATAATTTTATCCACAAATCTTTTTAAAATTTAGTTTTAAAATACTTTTTCTTTAATAAAGTTTTATTTTAATAATTTTTCATTATCTGTGCGATTTAATATATACGAGTTTAAGATGATATTTAATTTCAATTTTTAATTCTTAAAGAAATTTTTTAAATGCAAACTTTTTAATTTAGTTTCATGTTTAATAAATAAAAAAAAACAATGTAACGAACGTCTGTGCTCATTACAATATATATATATATCACTACTTTATTATTCAGTTGGTGTTTCTCTTTGGAAAGCACAATCCAGGCAATTGTCATGATCAGGTAAAAGTACATAAGTCAGGTATGGTTGGCTTTCTTCCTTCTGCAGTTGATTTTACATAGACTTGGATTTGGTAAACTTGAGGTCAGCAAGCTGTTTTAGTACCCTTTTAAGGCTATGAATTACAAAGAATCTTGACCCTTTTTCTCCATGTGAATTCAAACTCCACTAATGAACTGTAGAGCAGCCACTTCCTTGTATTATTACATCCTCATGGCAGTTCTTTTTATAATTATACTAGCCATCTTTGCAGCTAGCTCTACTGTCCACCTTCTCTGCTGCAGTTACCAACTCTTCACAAAATACTTTAGTCAACTTTGCAGTTAGTTCTTCTGCTAACCACTTCTCAAAAATATTAAAGCTAAACTTTGCAGTTGGCCTAATTGGCCACTGCTCAAAATATTAAAACCAACTCTTACAAAACCGCAAGCAAAACCAACTGATATTTTTTATCAGTCTTTTTATAAAATCATCTGAGATGATAACAACACCTTGATTAAAAACAGAATTTTATTTTTATCTCTTTAATTCCTTGGAATCTACATACATGTTTGAATTAATTGAAGAATTTCAAAAACAATTATGATGTTTTTACATTTCAAAATCAGAATAATAATAATACAATATTTATATTTATTCAGACCTTTTAAAGGTTTAATTTATAAAACAGTATTTATTTTAATCAGAGTTATTATTTTTATTTTAGTGAATGTAGAAAATATCTACTACAATTTTTGTCTATGTTTATTTCTACTTTTTCTTTCAACTTTATATATATTTATGCACACAAAGTATATTATTGTATGTTAAGTAATCCAACTGGTTACAATCTATATATATAATGACATGTGAAAATTTTATCAAATCTGATGTGATGTATTATGGCTTCTCCTTAAACGAAGTCAAGAATATCTCAGCAATAATGCCCAGATAAACCTGTTAGCAACTTTATTTTACATTCCTCACTCTAAATTTACCCATAATCTGTTCTATCCCATTTCCACAACATAATCTTTATCAACTCTATAACCTTTATATCTAAATCCCCCTTATCTTTTCCCAAACCCAGCATAAAAACCAATAATTCACTTTCTGTATAATCACTCTTTTCATATTTATTTTTTCACAACTTTATTATATGTACCCTTTCTGTTTTCAAACATTTACATTCAATTAACAAATGCCTAATATTTTCTATTCCTTTCTTACATAATTTACAAAGTAAATCGCCCATATTTTTTCATTTATATGTATATTCTTTTGTAGCTAAAGATCATGTTCGAGCCTTAAATAATAAACTACTTTCCTTACTATTATCATATATTAACTCACACCTAATATTCTGTTTATTTCTATATATATTTAAACTCTTTTTACTCTCCATACTATTTCTCCATCTCTCTAACTCCCTAGTCTTTATTAATAAATTTCTTCTTTTATCCCATTCCTTACTACTATAACACTCAATAATCCTCTTTAACACAATCATCCCATCTTTTGTACAAATATATTGATATAAATTCTTTATTCAAATCTTTTGTATACCGCATTACCTTTCTCACCCATCTTGTTACCTGCCCTTTACTCATAACCCAATTAAATACTATTTTAGCTATTCTTTTATTATCCATAAACTGTAATCTACCAAATAATTTCATTTTACTTTTTGCATCTCTCATATGAAAACTTGACCATCCCATTTCTCCTTGAAATAACTATTTACAATAAGAGAGTGGATCATCTATTAATGTGTTTTAGATCTTTTTACATACACTCTCTTATTATAAAGAGCTATCGAACTTGGCAGCTAGAGGGCAGTTCAATTATTATTTAGAATAGATTTGGGAAAATTTTCACATGTCGTTATATTTATTCATTATTAAAATATTATTTATCAATATATATATATATATGGGGGTCAGCAATATAAATATCATTTTAAAATTTCTTGTTACTTTGATTATTGATATGATGCGATTAAAACATTGTATATCTATGTTTTGTTTCAAACCATTTATAAGGCAAACAATATCAACAAAAGTCAGTTCGATTTGACATTATACTATTATTTTTATTGAAAAAAAAATGTGCGTGCAATATTTACAAACCTTTCCTTTTCAATACTTTATATTCTTTCTATATTTATAGGTTATGTTTATTTTTTCTAGTAGTGCATTAAAATAGGTACATATAAATCAATTACTTTGACAATTTGTAGAATGAATAAACTTATATAACCTGCACCAATATATTATAGCAGGTAATTCGAAAACATTCTATCCGGTAGATTGGTAAAAGAAAGATATCACAATATTTTGTTTAACAATAATAATTATTTATTATATTTTCTCATATATAACATGAAAGAAGTCTAATTATGATTGTCAACTATTTTTCTATTATAAAGAAATAATACTGTTCTGAGAGGAAATTTAAGAATAGTTAACACACAAAATATTGTGAAAATAGTCTGAATACAAATTCTCCAATTCGTTTTTGCTCATTGCATTATTTATCAATAATTCATTTTTTCTGTAATATTCGAAGCATTTCATTGTAGGTTGTGAATCAATAAATTTGTGTCTACCAAAGATTGAAATATTGTTGACAAACTTATTTCAGCAATGAATGAGATTGGAAAAGCACAGTGGTGAAGAGACTTAGTCATAAAGTTTCGACTGTTTCACTAAAAAATTGATGGGGTGGTCGTGATACTTTTAAATCAATATCATTGCTAATAAAAGTATAAATATCACAAAGTAAGACAAATATGCAAGATCAATAGAATGAGAAAAGGCATCAGTAGAGCAAGATTGTAAGATTCTGGTTTACAATGTTTGAAAAACTTCTTACTATCCATTTGATGAAACCTGAAAAAATCAATCTTGTCTTTAATTATTTTACACAAGTAGGCCACAAATGGAGATATCATACTTACAGAATATTAAAAAAATATCACCTAAACACTAAACATGGTCGCGAAAAATGCAATACGATTTGTTTGTGAGAAAAATATTTCAAACATTTGTGACAAAAAAAACTATATCAATCTTAAAAAGAAATAAACATTGAATTGATGGAGAAATATAATATATCGTCCAATATTATTTGTTGTATCTTAGATGTTTTTGCACTAATTCCATTAACAAGATTTCGCCAATAATTAAAAAAAACCTTTATCTATATAGAGGTCTGGGTTTGGGCCAGAAATAGCTGATATGAACAAGATTTCTCTTCAGTAATATATACTGAAAACATTTCACAAAATAAATTAAAAAGTGAAATAACTTTTAGTGATCATCGTTCTTTTAAACATTTATAAAAAAAAATTAGATTTAACGAAGCCATTATTTACGTGGTAAACTGATCATCATTACAAAAATTCATTTGGCACTAAATAGTAATTGTAGAATTATAAATTTTCACAGAAGAATGCTTGTAACTATTGAATTTAAGATAAACATAAGTAATCTTCCAAAATCAGAATTTTATTCATGTAGATGATATTGTTGTTACTTCTCAATAGAGGTGATTTGTGAAATAAAATAGTCTCTAAGTGCGGTAAAAATTCATTTTTATTTAATGACTTGGGCTTTATTTTTAATTTAATATAGGCGGTTTGCTCATTTAATAAAAATACAGGGAATTATTTTGTATGCTGTAAAATATAAAAAAAAAAAAACTAAAACGTATTTCTGCCTCAGATAACTAGGACACTTTAGTAATCATAGTCTAATTATTTTTATAGATTTTTTTCTAAATCTAGATGTTCTTAGCAGTAATTATGATACCTACACTTTAATAACAGCTTCCTTAGATATAGGATATCTTGACGGTGAATATTATAAGTGCCAACATAGAAAGAATTAGTACCAGAATTGAATCACTTAAGTAAAAATATTAGTAAATATTGTGATTGAAATTTCTACATGTTACTTTACATAACGTCTTGATATATGATAATTAAGCCATCAAATATACATATACTCCAAATAAAATTGTCAAATTAAGCACAAATCAGTTATTTTATTCTCAGTATAATTGTATTGTCTATCAACATGTGGTTTTATAATACTTCATACATTTGCATTTGGTTTTGTTTATTTTCTGATATGCAAATTAGTAACTTATAAGCACTTGTATTTCAAAACTATTTGGTATTAGTTTAAAATATAATTGATATCAATATTTTTAATACCAATGTTTCAAAATCTATTTGTTATTAAATAATTAATTATTATTTAATGTTAAATCCATTTCAATAAAAAATGTAGACTTTTATTTTAATTTTATTCATGCTGACCATGTTTTAGACTTAGATATGTTATATTCATAGGAACCTAAGTTGATTTGATATTCAGCATTTAGCATATATTTAGGTTCATTCAAATGTGTTCAAATAATGCATATTTTGAATGGGAAATGGAATACATGCAACTTTTTATTTGTACCAAAGCGATCCTTTGTAGTTACACATGCCTCTTTGAACTTGCTCTGTTTTCTCTTGATCTATAAATGTCTTAAACACCAAATAAACTTAGATCTTATGAATATGACATATCTATGGGGAAAGCATGTTCATCATAGATAACATTAAAATTAGAAGTTAAGTTATATAAAAGTCTATCTTTTCTGTTGAAATGAACACATTTAAATAATATTACGATAATCCAGAAAATAGAGAGAAAATTTTTCATTTACTAAATAGGTAGATTTAAATTAAAGCTAACTACTTATTTGGAATTCAAACACTTTTCTGTTATTCTATATTTAATTCTGAAAATTACATATATACTTTGTGTCGTGTGATAGATTAATGTGAGGAAGAAATATTAATTAAAGTTTTATTAAATATTTTTTCGGTCATTGTAAATAATTTTTAATTAGTTAATTAGCACTACAGATAGTAAATATTTAGTGATACGGTGTAATATTTAATAATTTTTGTCATCAATAATGAAGGAACTTTTTAATGTTGAATGTGAATTGAAGGTAAATAGGTTATGTTATTTAAAGAAAACAAAGCTCAATTAGGATTTTTATTAATATTAATGAATCATTTAAGTATTTGTTTGACGTATTTTATTTGCTCTTTATAATCCAAGTTCAGACAAAGTTAAATCTTCCTTTATTTTAAATTAAAATAAAAATTAGTTATTTCCGCAATTACATGTTTTGTTGATTTAATATTTTGCTTAACCCCCCCCCCATTCCACACACACACATAAAACAAATACACTAAATTTACATTTGACATTTATTCAGTAGTAGCTTTTTTTGTTTAAGTTTTTGGGCGAAAATAACATGTTGAAAGAACATTTAAGCATAGATACATTTCCAGTCTTGATGCAGCAACTCTACTGTGAAAATTTAAATTTCAGGTGACAAATACGTAAACATTCAGCAAGCATATATATTCAATAACAGCAAAAATGCCTAAAATTTTAAACATCTTATTCTGTAAATGATGGTGGTCCTTCTTGAATATGAACTAAGATCTTTTACTTGGTAAGTTAATGTAGAATGTTTAAAAAAAAGAAAAACACAGTAAATTTGCAGTTTCAATATGGCAAACTAAAAAAGACATGATTCAAAAAGATTTATTTTGTCATTTTTGATCTAAAGACAATACTTTTTTTCTATTTATTTACCACTTGTATTAAATTACATTAAATGAAGTGTTATCTGCTTTTATAAAGTTTTAATAACACAATTACCTGTTATTTTTTTCCCAAAATAGGTTGTAAAAAAACTTCAAATGCATACATAAATACACACATACAGACACACATAACACACACGCATATGCACCCACACCAACATATATAAACATTTTAACGGTAATATATATATATATATATATTATCCACATCAACACATATTTCTCAAAAAGTGAACTGACATACTGTAAAATACAAATGATCCCCATGATTCATTTTATATTGAGCATAACTCATCAGTTGCTCCATGTACCATCTCTTATATGGTCCTTAATAAAAATATATATATATATATATATATATATATATATATATATATATATATATATATATATATATATATATATATATATATATATATATATATATATATATACTTGTAAATATATATTACAAAATACAGTAATTAAAATTTGTTAAAAATAACAAAAAATATAAACGTCACTTATGAGAGCTTTCAACTATCCTTGTAATCTTTGTCAACTAATACTTTTAAAGGTCAACTTATCCATAATTCCTAATGTTTGATGCCTTTCTATTGATTAGGTCTTGTTTGTATTTATATATTGACATAGTTTCCTTGATTTTTCTTTTATTATTTGGAGAAAAGAACAAAAGAGCATTTGTTATTAAAAAGAGTTCAAAATATGAAGCAAAATTCTAAACATAATGATAATTTATCAGTTTCTGTTTTTATGACCATAATAAATCATTTATATATATATATATATATATATATATATATATATATATATATATATATATATGGTTTTGATTTTAATTATAATAATATAAAATATTGCAAACTGAAAGAAATAATAATAAAAAAATCAAGGCAGCTTTGGTGATATATAAATACTAGCAAGAGGTAGCAAACATTAAGATCACATAATTATGGAAAAGTGGAAAAGTTGATATTCAAAAGTCTTAGTTGACAAAGACTACAAGGATAGTTGAAAGTGCTCCTAAGTGGCATTTATATTTTTTGTTCTTTTTAACAAATTTTAATTACTATGCTTTCTAACATTTATTTTTAAGTTTACCTATATTAATTTGATAAAATACAGATATCGATTTGTAGTATTATTATAATTATATTATTAAATATTTATAAATACAGTAATTAGATAATTAAAAATTTTGTCCACTTAGGAGCACTCCTAAGTCAACAAAATTTTCAATTATCCCACTACTGTATTTATAAATATTTAATTATTTAATTGCATATATTGCTTTGAAAAAATACAGACATCAAATAATATTATATATATAGTAATCTGTTACATTTTAATTTACAACTGTCAAACTTATTCCATCCAAAGCATTGGCATAATTCCAAATAAATACATTTAATGATAATCATTAACAATCTATTTAATTACATGTTATCCCTAGTCCAGATGTGTTGATGATTGGTTGACATAAAATTTTTTTGGGACATTATTTGTCTTTTACGGTGGCTGTATTCATGTCTCAAGAATGTGTAGTAGTATCGATATTATTAAAAATATCTGCAAAAGATACAACACAGTGAGAAAGAAAAGTGAAATTATATTAGTTCCTGTGTATATGTGCTTAATTTAAAATATTCCAATCTTTAAATGCAGATAAAATATTATACTTTCGGGTGAAATAATATTTAGTTTAATAAAAGATTATTGATAAACATTACTGTATTTATTTATATTTACTCACATTACAGTTTTGGGTTGAGTAAGTTTGACATTTGTAAATAAAAATTCGATAATTCATTATGTATTTTGTTCTCAACGGATATATAAATCATATTATATATGAAGAGGTTTAAATGAAAAAAACTAACAAGTCTCTTGGGAAACAACTATTTTGTCAATCTCATTTGTATCTTGAGCAGGTGAAAAAATCATATTTGATTGAGAGAAACATGTGACCTATAAGAGGGTATCTCTCTACATATAACTATGTAAAACCAATAATTTTTATGAATTTCTAAAGTATTTGTAAATAAATAAAATAAATAAAGATATATATATATATATATATAATGTTTTTATCGTTACTTGATGTAAATAAAATACTTTTGCATTAAACTGTGTGTTAGTTTTGATTAGATCCCAATGTTTTGATTAAATAGCATCCAATATTATCCAGGTAAACTTTTCACAGAAAAACTATTAGACCTCAAGTAGTAATGAGACTCAGTGAGTGGTAAAGAAAGAGATGAGCGAAGGGAGCATTCAGAATATGTGAATTAGGAAAAATTTTATTCTTATTGTTATTACAATTGTATATATATATATATATATATGAAAATAATAAATATATGAACTAACTAAAGGAAAAATAAAAGCATAATAAAAAACACACAGTTACTTCTCTATAAAACTGCTTTATTATTTCAACCAGCAGATTTCATCAGAAAGCACAGTAAAATGGTTATTTCCAGAATTTAAACGCTGAAATATTTCAAACAGTTATGTATCAGATAACAAAAGTAATTCCTATAGACCAAAAATCTTTACAAAACTTTGTATAAAAAATATTTACAAAACTTTGTATAAACAATGCAAAAAACTCTTTCACAAAAAACTTTTTTAAAAAAACTAAAACCATCCATATATTATTATTATTATTATTATTATTATTATTATTATTATTATTATTATTATTATTATTATTATTATTATTATTATTATTATTATTATTATTATTATTATTATTATTATTATTATTATTATTATTATTATTATTATTATTATTATTATTATTATTATATCAAAAACCAATAAAAATATACTATTATATATGAGCATACCAAAAACTATATATATATATTCTACTGTATGTATTTTACTATATATATATACACATCCCCCTTTGTGCTAATCCACTTATAAAATCATCATCTAGAAATCAAAAAACAAATCCCTAGAAAACTAGGTAACTCAAGGATGTGATAATATATATATATTCATATTCATACCATGAGGATGTATATATATATATATATATATATATTCATACCATGAGGATGTAATGTCTTAAATTTAAAATTAAAAACTCTCTCCATTTGTTTTCTTTCCCTCATGGAAAAAAAAAAATTCCAATATAACCACTCTTAAATCATCTATCCAGTGATCTGGTAGACTGAAATGTTTAAAAACTGGTCTTCTATGTTCATTTTTATGTAAAACATCAAACCTTTGGTACGTCATTCAAATATTTAGACTGTTTGCATAATAATGCAGTAATAATAATGTTTTACATAATAATGATAATCTAAATAATAATAATTTACAGACTAATAATACATTGTTGGGGATAGGTATTCAAACTGAGGGCATCAAAACTTATAAAAGGAGAACCAAAATGGAATTGTTCAATGACCATGTCTTTTTTGATCGATCACCAACTAGCACACCACATGATGACAAAGAAGTTCCATCTAGGCTTGTGAATCCAAGGCAAACTGTTTTTAGTAATAGAGGTGGAATCCCATCTCTATTAATGATCTCATATATTTATATAAACACTAAACATTGCAATTTGAACACAGAGATTGAAATTATTGACAGAAAGCAGTTTAAATAAATATCCTTAAAGAGGAAAATATAACCTGTTCTGAATTCATACTAATAAATGATCAATTATAGAATTACAAATTGCAATTATAATTTTTAAATTGCACTCAAAGTTTTACTTAAATGATGTGTAATCTAGTTCGAGGTTATATACATATATTTCATGGGTTGCATATATAAAAGGCATATTTTGCAAGTTCATTTGTGTTAAGAAATGTAAATATTAATTAACCAACGTTTCAACTTGATCACACAAGTCATCTACTGAGTGATAAAAGGTAGAAAGACAGTTGTAGAGGCACTACAATTACTGATTTGAAAAAAAAACGTTAAAGTTCCACCAGTAGTAAAAGTGTTCAAATAAGAATGTTTTTTTAAAAAAAATATTTCCAAATAGGAGGAAGTTTGCATGTATCATCTCGCTTATTGATACAAAATGACCTTTTAAATATCTTAATGGTTTCTCTGATTTTGCACTGATAGAGATTATCACATCTGGATATAATTCTAGTACAAGAAAAATCAATTTTATGACCTGAATCTATAGTATATAGCACTCTCACTCCATACCATAGATTTATATATATATATATATATATATATATATATATATATATATATATATAGTATATATATATATATATATATATATATATATATATATATATATATATACTGTCTTTATTATTAAAAAGGAGGTTGCCTTGACAATAGTTTGGAATTGTTGATTGTTTTTGATAATTGATAATGGAATTGTTTAAGAGTTGATGACTATTTTTAATTATATATATATATATATCTTCGTTTTAATATATATATATATCTTCGTTTTAATATATATATATATATATATATATATATATATATATATATATGAGCCCCATATTATTGGCACCAAAATTGTAATGGTACATATGCATAGAAAGGGTTTTCTTTAACTTCAAATGTTGTGTTCTATGGTATCAACTTCTCTGTATATCTAAAGTCAAAAGGTATTTTACTAGCTTGAAATATACATAACAATAACAATAATTAATGATCTCAGAGATTGAAATAATGTCATTAAAGACACTATAAATTGATACAAAGATGAGTGAGCAAATAAATAATTACTATCACTTTATAAAATAAAAATCAACCAACTTTTATTTATATCATTGATAAACAATAATAAACAAATTCAGTTAATGAGTTAATGGCTCCAACTATTTCACAGCATTCAACTTAGGTAATTGTTACAATATTTTATTTTAAAATGTTCTATATGAAAGCATTTCATACAATAAAAAATGAAATCTTAATTAAATGAAACAAATGAAAGGATATTATAATTTCCCAGTAGCTACATTGTATACAGTGATGAGCTTCTTTACTTTGGTCCTACTAGTTGAAACATAAATAATGCTATATGTAGTAACTGTCTAATCACTCTTACACTCACATATTTTAATGTATGTGCGCATTGATAGATAGATCAATGAAAAAACATTATTAAAGTTGTTTTACCTGGTCAATATATATATTATGTCCAAAAGCTCTAGAACAAAGAAAAAAATGCATGCACAGTAAGATATAATTATACTATATCAATTTTTATTAAATTTTGGACAATCTTCATAAAAGTGTTTTGGATAAAATAGTTATTTATTGAGAATTCTGTGATTAGTGAATCTTGACATGAATAGTAAAAGATTTTTCTTCTGGTGGTTATTTTTTTTTTTTTTTCCGCTATGTTCATTGACTTTATAGCTTATAGGATGATATAATTTTCTAGAAATTTTTTGCCCATCGAAGTCATAAACAACTTCTCTTAAAGAATTATCACATATGTATGATAAAATAGTCTATTTTATAATACAATAAATTTCCGACCTTATGATTTTTTAAGAATGAATTTGGCAGAATATCATTTATCATCAAAATTTTGAAATAGTTCATAGATAGTATTTTTCTATAATAGTGACAGCTAAATTTCTGAATGAATATTGACAGTACAATTATCAAATGCAGTAAAAATTGGACAGGTCAAGGCATTCAGCTCTCTTCTCTTTAGCTGCTTGCAGGGCAAACTATTATTCGAGTGCTGAATGTAGATTTTTAAAGAAAATACATCTGATGTTGAGAACTGCTGATTTAATTTGCAAATGAGTAATTATGATTTTATATTATCCTTTCTTAATATCATTTTCATCTCATAATTTCACATAATTTTAATATAGGAGTTGTAGAATATGTTATCTAGCTATGTTTATATAAATATTTATATAGCTGTAGACACATTTGCAGTTAGTGTTTTAGCATTTTTGGAGATTAATAAAAAAATTTGAGCGTTATATAATTAAATATAAAGAACTTTTGGCAACTAAGTTTTAATTAATAATTTCAATCAAATTCACTTCCACAACAATTATAGCTTAGCATGTGTTAATTAAAGTCAAAATTGTGTCAAACTTCTTTTTTAAACACATACTTATAATTGAGATGCTTTAAGAATAAACAGTCTGAAATAAAAATATAGATCTTATTTAATTAAAATATACACAAATAAAATGTAGGTAAATAAATAACAAATAATATTTTACATCTACCATATCTATATTATTTTCTGTCACACTTACTATTTAAATAAAAGTAGCCTAAATTTTGCAGTTCTTTCACAATAAATCTTTTTGATGCATAAAATGACTATTGGTATAATTCAATGAATATTTCTATAGTGCATTTATCACTACACTATTATTACTCAAGGAACGGTCTGTTTTCTATCTACTTATAACATCGTGTGTAGAAATGTAATAATAAATATATGATCAAAGTCATGTGAAAAAGATGTATGATCCATAAATTGCAAATATCATGCTGAACCAGCATTCATCAGTTTGCACAAATCACTATTTTTTTCACATATATTTCTCATTGATATTTTTTACAGATAGCCAATTATTATAGTTTAATTGTTAGATTTCAAATTTACAACCCTCACCAATTTTACACAAGCCACTTAATAAAAGTATATATATATATATATATATATATATATATATATATATATATATATATATATATATATATATATATATATATATATATATATATATATATATATATATATATATATATATATATATATATTGTGCCATTACAATTTAGTCATTATCTAAATATGTAGTAATGTGCATGTAAGAAAATGTGGAACAAAAATCATCATCACATTTTTATATAGCAAAGGAAGCTGTAGGGCACCCAAGTTTAAACCCTACAAGATCCAGTTCTAAAAGCTTAAGACAGAAAAAGAGTGGGACAACAGTTATATTATTTAGTTGTTTGCACACATTCAGTTATTCAATAATTAATTTGTTAAATAGAGTTTCAAAACATATATAGGCAATGTGTGTTAACAAAGCTAGTTAGTCATTTGGATGTATTAAATATTAACTTTCTTTAAAACTAACCTATGCTTGATCAATTCTAATATGTTATTCTGTTTCTATTTTTGCTTTTCTATAATTGTAATTTTGATTTAAAAGCTATGGTTTTAATTTTAAATATTAGGGTTATAATTACTAAGCTAGCAATTAGATTATTTTAATGTCAGTTTATAAATAATTTGAATGAGTGTGTGTGTACATTGCATACATAAACTACATTTTTATTTATTAAATATTGAAAGAAAAAAAAAATCTGTTAAATTATTTTTTTTCAACAATTTTGTATTATAAGGGTTGTTTTTCTGTTAAAACTTAGAGACGATGTGAGAAGTCTAATTTTAAAAGTGTCTCATCCTAAGATCAAAAGAAAGAAGCTCAAATTTGAGATGTTACATAGGTGTAAAAAAAAAGAATTAAGACTATTTTTTCCTTCAAAACAAAAGTTTGTCTAAAAATCAGGATAATGAGATTTTTAGTACTATCCAGCTAAAAAAAACGATTTGGTTGAGAATAAGTTATAAATCTAATTAAAAGAGGTGGTTGAAGATAAAAAAATCATATATAAAAGCAGTCTGAAAATCAGTTGAGGGAGAGAGCAGACTTTTAAAAATATTGAAGAGGAAAGACAAGCATTAAACTCTACAAAAATTCCCAATTTCAAGTCATTTTTTTTATATATTAAATTTTTGGAGGTTAAAGATATAAGAATGGTGGAGTAGAAAATTTTTATATATGTCTCATCTTTTCCCTGACCATCATGGAGCCACAGATCATATAGGAAAGAAAAGATGTCTTGTCTGAAAAATAATATTCTACACCTTTCAACTGACCGAGAGAAATAAGAAGTTTTTAAATAGAAAGAAGAAAACATTCACCTACATTTGGAGTCTATCAGGAAAAAGAGTAATCTACTGATAAATATTAAATCATCAAGTCCAATTAATTGTTCCAGTAACTGAGTTTAAACCCAAGAAAAATTATAAATGTGAAAACAACTGCTGTACTTCATCCACTAAAAGAATCATGCTTGATAGGAAAAGAAAAGAGTTAATATAATGATTTCCAAATCATCCACTAAGGCAAATAACCTCAATGGAATCATCATCATCAAATAATTATACACCTCAAGAAAGAGATTGTTCCAAAAAAAAATGGAAATGGTAGCTGCAGAAATATAGACATTAAACAAGATAAATTTGACTCATTGGAAGTCGCTACAAAGAATAGAACTGGTAATATAATTTTTTTATATATATTTTCTTTATAATATCAGAGACTTAATAAAATTTTGGCAACAGAGTGGTATATTTTTGTTTAAAGAACTTTTAAAACAACCAAGATCAATTGAAACCCAGAATTTCTTAATAACGATAAACATAAGCTTCATTAACAATTTTATATGTACTAAAATTATGATTGTCTATTAACTTAAAGTTATGAAATGTTATCAATATGTAACTTATTTTTTTGTTATTGTTATTTTGTTTAAAATAATATTTTTTTGTTATTATGGGGATAAAACATGCACATACATAATAATATAATACTTGTTGCATATATGTAATTGTGTGTGATTGTAAAACAATAGGCAATATTAAGAATATTAGAGTATTGTGTTTTAAGTTAAAGTATAGCATTTTAGAGGGTAGAAGGTAGTGGGAGAAAAATAATTTAAAACTTGTTCTGGAAATCTTTTTCTTTCACTTCTACTAATATTTTTTTTTATCATTTTACTTTACATGTTAGATTGTAAAGGTATGTGTGCAAAAGAGAAAAGAGAGAGAGAAAAAAAAGAATGTTTATTTGTTTTTTTTTTAGATATTTTCTTGTGGAGTATAAATCATGGTCAATGTGACATCCAATTTACTATTCCAGTTTCTAGAAAAGGGGAAGAATTTAAAATTAATATTATGATTTTAAAACAGTCGATTATGATTATTGTTGTTATTGTTACTATAAATTTTCATGTAGATATAGAAATTTTTATGTATATATTAGAAATGCAGTAATAAATGTGAATTTGTTTTATTAAATGAGACGTATATATTTCATTAAGAGTAGTCTTTATTAAGTGTGATCATTTATCATCAAGGTGAATATTAGCTATTTAAGTTCCAATTAGATATACTAAAATTAAGCAATAATTATGAATTTCTTTATAAAAATTAGGTTTATGATTAGGCTTAGTCCTAAACTGTGGTTAACCATTATTGTTATCATTATCAACATCGTCATCATCAAGGTTTTAATTAATGAGCTAGTTAAATGTTTAAAGGCCATAAATAAATAGTGATTTCATGGTATTTAGTTGAAATTTGTGAATAATATTATAACCATCATCCCATCATCTGTATCAAGCTAGGATGAGTGAATTTCCATCCTCAATTAATAATATAATCTGAGCTAGTAAAAGTGTAAAGAAAAATATTGAAACACATTTATTATGTTAAAGTCTAAAAAATGATTTCTGTCTAATGAATTTTATTCACTCCACTTTAGTTTAAAGATGTTTTATGTTTACCTAAATTTATTGCATACAGTGATATGGGTCTAAAAGCAAAATGTTCCATTTTTATTAGAAATAAAGTACCGAAAAGGGATTCAAACCCAGTACATGTGAAAAAGTTATAGATATAACTTTGTCTAGGTCCAGCTAACCTAGTGGCGCCATGATAGACCATATTCACTTGTTGTTCATGTAGATATGCACTTGAGATCCAACCAAGAGATAAGAGTGAGTAAAATCTACTGTTGGATATATTGAGAGATATTTGATTGAGTTACCAGTGTACTCACTCACTTGATTTCCATATACCTGAGTTATAATAGTTTGTTCTGAATAATAATTGCTTATAGTTTGATCTACTTGTTTATTGATGATACAATGCCTGCCTAACCAGGATTTGAAATAGGCCAGACACCTTAAATTATCGTCTCTAATTATTGATATTATGATATCTTTAGAAATCTAATTATAGAAATATGTTTAATTTATTCCTATTCATCATTTTAATATTTATTGAATATTATAGCTACTATCCAGGAGTATGTTTCATTCAATCCAATGATGTTTTAATATATTTGTTCAATAGCTTATATACTACTCAGGTATGGTAATATTTATATTTGAATCTTTTCTACCTTTATTTAAGTTACAATTGAATCTATTTATTTTACAATGGATCATTTGATCAATTAATTTATGTTACTATATATATATATATATATATATATATATATATATAGTAACATAAATTAATTGATCAAATAGGCTGATATATATATATATATATATATATATATATATATATATATATAATCAGCCTAGAGATTACTCACTTAATGAATAATATTTTTGTACTTTAATTTTCACTACTTCACTCTGAAACATGGTAGATACTGGTTTCTTGCTTGAAACTGGTATGGTGAAAATTGCATTATAGAAATATTATTTATTAAATAGATAATCACTAGTCTAATGAGTGACAAACAAATCTTTATTAAAATTCTGTTGTATAATCTTTTATTTATTTAAAATTAGACATAATTGTTTATTTACAATTTAAGATCTTTCCATACTTAATATTACAATCATATATATATATATATATATATTATACCGGACAAAAGCTTTAGACTCACATATACTGACTGCCAGGGCACCACTAGTCTGAAATTTGGAACTAGACATTTATTTTTAAGGGGTTACAGAATATGCAAATCAAATGTGCCGGACTAGCTCAATCAAGCAAATGGGATCTATGTTTTGTTCAGTGAGTTGGACAGGTAGCAACAGAAAACAAAATCAACTAAATAAATGAATAAATAAATAATTTTATTAAAAGTATGATTAAATAAACATAAATCTAAATAATAATCTTTAAAGCACACTTAAAATATGTACTACACGTACATTCGTCAAAACTGAACTAAAATATTTATATGGCTTTGAGAGTGATTTCCTGTGCGTGAAAGAGTGCAAAATACTGGCAGTAGCAGAAGTATTAGTAAGTATACAGTGATCTCATGCCAGACAATGGAGGTTAGCTTCCTGCTTATAACTCATAGTTAGGAAAAGAGATTTATGTCGAAACAGAAGAAATGCGAAGGTAGCTTCCAAAACATTAATAATAATAAGAGAGTGTTGAAAGTTATTACTTTCAATCGATTGACCTCCCTCTGAGTGAGACAGGCTAGGAGCTCACAATCTTCCTATAGAAAGGGTTAAAACGATCATACGTGCCCCTAATAAATGAATTGAAAGCTTTAAGAAATAAAACTAAAGACTATTATATTTTGTTATCGTCTATTACTAATAATTAAGGTCACGAAATAAGTACGGCTAATAAAAATGGGTCACAAGCCAAAAGCAAATTAAATTAGTCTGTAATATCCAGACTGTGCTCTGTAATGACAAGGAATGTGAGATTAAAATAAGCTACTATCTTACTTACAAAAACTTAAATAGGACGGCAGTAATAGGTTTGAAACTAGCACTCGTTAAAAGAAAAAAAAAGAATTATCAAGCACACAGAAAACGAATTATATAATATACAACTTGAAAAAAACATTTATATTTTAAAAAGAAAACAAATCTAAGACAACAAAATTATTTAAATTGTGGAGCATAAGGTACCTTAATAATTTAGTTAAACACTAGTGCACTAGACTTCTTAAGTATAGTCTGTTACTCAGGATTCACTGATGGTAGGCTTGGGCGAGTTGGTTAGTGGTTTCTTTGGAGCTGGTTCTTATGGCATTATAGGCAGTTAATGGAGACACAGGATGTCTGAACCTGTCCTGGCGAGAAGCTTAGCACATCATGGTAAAAAAAATATTCTTGCTGTAGGTTTAATTTTCATTCTAGGTAAAATAATTTCTGGATCAGCTTTCAGAATATGCAGGAATTGTTCTTTCCAAGTATTTTTGGCAGGAATAGTTGTGCAATTCTCCTGTCAGAGTTGGTGTCTGTCTCTTTGCACTGGTGCAAGTATTCTAGCTGATGCCAGTATTGAAAGCTAGTCCAAGATAATCCAATGACCTGATTCAGCCTGTTATGTCTAAATCATATCTCTTAAGCCAATTACCAAACTTTTTCTTTTTAATTATAATTTAAAAATTCTCGATCTAGATAACAATAGTTATCTAATTAACAAAATAAATTGCCCTTTACAGATCTAGGAATTAACTAATGAAAATTATTTTCTTTTTCTTTTCTTTCTTTTTAATTAGCCTTATCAATCTAAATCCCCAAATCTGAAAAGCAATCTATTTGTACACTTTACTTTTACATAAATTTAATAAAAAAAAATAATCTTAGTTTTCTTTTTTTTTTTTCAAAATTAAAATTAAAAACCAAATATAACTGTGGTATTAAAATATAATTTCCACGCACATACATATATATTTGTACAAGCATTAAAAAAAAATTTTAATCAAGTTTTACAAACGAAACCTTATATTAAAATTTATTTTATTTTCTTCACCCCTATAAAACTATATTTTTTGTAATGGTGTCTTAAACATCCATTACAATATATATATATATATATATATATATGATAACAGATGGCGTTCTACCAAAAACACCGTCAAGCGTAGTTTTCTGTTTACCTAAATGTCAGAGCAAGTATTCACTATCTCAAACCTTAATTCCACTTTCAGATCATGATTTCAAGCTATTTGCTATCGTCAGTGAAAGCCAGGAATAAGAAAATAGATCTAAACACAAACTCTGAGCATCTATGAAACAGTTTCTATTCAGCTTGCAAGCGTGAATCTTTTAGACACGTTAATGTCTTCAAACTCAGCATAGCAAGCCAGATAGCTACATGGGTCTGATCTCAGTTCAGCATCACCACATACTAGAAGCCTCTGCAATATACATCATTGCAAGAAAGACCTCAAACGTACATTTATGAAAAACAAAAAACAAGTTAAAATACTTGCTAATGCTTGTATTTATGATAACAGATGGCATTCTACCAAAAACACCGTCAAGCGTAGTTTTCTGTTTACATAAACATCAGAGTGAGTATTCACTATCTCTAACCTTAATTCCACTTTCAGATCAGAGTTTGTGTTTAGATCTAGTTTTTTATTCCTGTCTTTCACTGACGATAGCAAATAGCTTGAAATCATGATCTGAAAGTGGAATTAAAGTTAGAGATAATGAATGTGTGCTCTGACATTTGTGAAAATATACGCTTGATGGTGTTTTTGGTAGAACACCATCTGTTGACATAAATACAAGCATTAGCAAGTTTTTAACTTGTTTTTTGTTTTTCATAAATGTACCTTTGAGGTTTTTCTAGCAATGATATATATTGCAGAGGCTTCTACTATGTGGTGATGCTGAACTGAGATCAGACCCATATAGCTATCTGGCTTGCTATGCTGAGTTTGAAGACATTATGTGTCTAAAAGATTCACGCTTGCAAGCTGAATTGAAACTGTTTCGTAAACGCTCAGAGTTTGTGTTTAGATCTCGTTTCTAAAATTCCTGTCTTTCACTGACGATAGCAAATAGCTTGAAACATCATCTGAGAGTGGAATTAAAGTTAGAGATAGTGATGCGTGCTCTGACGTTTGTGAAAATATACTTTTGACGGTGTCTTTGGTAGAACGCCATCTGTTGACATAAATACAAGCGTTAGCAAGTTTTTAACTTGTTTTTTGTTTATATATATATATATTATTTACTTAAAACACAGTTTAACTTTATATATAAATAAATTATCTTGTGAATAATTATTTTAAAACACTGTTAAATACATCTATAAATTATAACATCTTTAAAATTAAATTTCAAAAAGTGGACGAAGCTAAATTGGAAATAATAAGTGGAACAATTAATTAGTCACTCTAGAGAAATGATTGTATTAAATTTAACATAGCTTTATCTTCACCAATCAACAACACATCAGTCATGCTCAGATTATAAAATGAAATAAATACATAAATTAGATTAAATAAAATAGTATTTTAATGGCGTTAGTGATTAAGTAGTTAATGGTAAACGAACTTTTAACAAAATATGCTAAAATGTGAAATTAATTTTTCTGGAAAAAAATCTGAGAAATTATTCGATAGCATTACAACAGTTATTAACATAGAAATACAAAAAGAATCTACCTGAAATAAACAATAATTCAAATTAGAAAACTCTGTCAGTCAAGGGGTGAAAAAAATGTACAAGTAAACAGGATGCTGCTGACGATTATTAGTGCTTGAAAATTATTTAATTAAGCTTGTTCAAGCAACAACAAAAATACTAAGAAAAAAATAATCAGTAAAAAATAGCAATTACATTAATTGTACATAATTAAATGATAATTTTCATGATCATCTAAATTTTTATAAGAATACTTTAAAAACGTTTATAAAAGTAAAGATTATTGGGGGAAAAAAGAAATCTTCCAATGTATGTCGTTTAGCACACCAATTTTTAGCATTATAATTTTTTTAAATTATAGTAATGAGGAACATATTCTGATAAGATTGACTTAAAAAATCTGACAGAATACTTAATAATTATAATTTAATGGACAACATAAATCACATCGCTTTGTTCCCACAAGAAGATTTGTTTCTATTGAAGATAGTAATAAAACACAGAAGGAATTAACAAAGATTAACATGTTTCTAAACATCTCCAACTTTTGGTATGTGGAAGAATATTGCTTATATCTTTAACTTTTAATGAAGTATTCTGTCCTACAAAAAAAATAGTTGTGCTGATAATCATAAAAATAGAAAGGAAATGACTCCTATTTTTTATTTTTAAATTCCATCTATTTGGTGGGAAATTATACTTAAATTGAAAAAGTGATATCAAAACAATAAATATCTCATAAAATATTTTTAAATGTCGTGTTTTTACCATATTACAAAGTGGATATCAAAATACTGTGTGGCAAATAACAATTGTAATGTTGAAAGTTGCAAAAAATGTAAAAAGAAATAATAGATTGGCTCACTTATAGTATAGTTGAATCTCAAACATATGACTCTCAAATGTTGAGATGATAATTGTAAGACTTATTGGTAGTTGAAAATCTTTTTAAACATAAGACAAATTAAAAAGTTGATTTTGAAGCACAAAATAATCTCAATGTTCCAAAGTGTTCGATGGATCTGAGTTGTATGTGATAAGTCTATTAACAATAATAAAATAATTCAACAAACAGAAAAATCTAAATAAAACAGCTCATATTAAGGTGCTGTGTGTTGTAGTAGAAAGTCATAAATACAAACAATAAACTGGAAAATAGGCTGTTTTGAGGTAAAATCAAAACAATAGTATAAATAAGAACTTAGACAATTTCAATATCAGTAGCAATCCACAATCTCAAACTGTTTAGTCATATACATCAAAAAATATAAATATCAAATTATAAATAATGACACTAAATATGAGAACAATTAGTGGTCCAAATAAAGTAAATAAAATTTTAGACTACATTAATATACTAAAAAATAATATAATTACAATCACAGAAAGAAAAGAAAATAAATTTATATAATAAATTATCTTGCTAAACACTATATTGCTTTATATAAACATAATATTAGTTCAGTTCAAAAATTTGCAGTGTTATTCAATATTAATTCAGATTTAAAAAAATTCAAGTACTAACTTTGCAGATAAATTAAGTAATTGTTTTTTTTTTTTATGTTTTTTCCAAAAACTATTTCATTATTTGAATGCAGTTTATTTCATAGCAAAAAGCATATATATTCTTAAAGTTGTACATAATATTCAAAACAATTTGCTTCAATATGCAGGTATGGTGATGCCAGAGGAATATCTCAATTGTGTATATAACACCTTTCAAAGCAATTGCAGTATAAAATTATCTGATGTTAGTAATAAATTTTCATCACTCACTGATTTTTAAATTTTATTACAAACCATAAATTAAACATTTGTATAATTAATGCATCCTTCATGAAATATTAGTGTAAAAGTTGTAATTGATGACTATGAGGAAGATAATAATGTTTACAAATATTACTTAAAAACAAAAATACCAGAATATGTAACACATACAATTTATAATTATTTATTATATAATGGGTTCAAGTGTGTCATCCTTTATACCATGATATAAAAAACTAAATGAATTATACACAAAATTAAATAAAACAGAATTTTGAATATACAGAAAATTATTCAATTATTATCATCATTTAAGCTAAATAATGAATTAATAAAAAAAATTACAATGAAATATGATAAGTTATATCAAAATTTCAGAAGAAAAACATAGAAAAAAGAATAAGAAGTCTAATTGATAATTTAGAATTCCTATCAAAACAAATGTTCAAGTATGCCAAAATTTATATTCTTCATACGAAAGATATTTTTACAAAGCTAAAATCTCATAACATGCTTCTATCTGGTTTGCTTATTCATAAATATATTTATAAGATGTTAGAAGTAAAATTTAGTGAGACTGAAAGTGAAATAAAAATATATAAAAACATTGTCATGATGACAAAATAAAGAAGATACAACTAATGAAATAATATAGGAACAGATTAACAAATGAAAAATGAAAATAATACAGTATCTGTGGTGATATTTTAAATTGTTGTTGTTTTTTTGCCTTTGTTATTTTCTCCTCATTCACAAATTCCATTCGTTGAGAAGCTTAAAAAATATTTTATCTACCAACAGCTTATTTTCTAATATTGTTATTTTTTAATTTAACTTTTTATTTATGCCATTAGGCCATTCAAAAATCTCTATACATTTTCTTAACAGTCTCTTGTCATATTGTTTAATTTTTGCTAGAATATATATTTTATTAAAATTGATGTAATGGTTGGTTGTTTCAATGTGTGAATAAATGGCCAATGAATAAGATTTTTTTATTAACTACCAAATTATGTTCTTCATTACTTTTGTTTTTTTCTGTGATTCATATGTTCAGTGTATAGATATAAAACTCCAAATGAAAAATTATATACACCATGATACTCCCAATAAAATTTATCTTTAGATTGTGGAAATACTTCATTAATATTTTCACATCCAGTATAAACTATGTAAATATTATTTCTTATTAAAACATTATCAATTTTATCACTTACTTTTTTATATATGGCAGAACATTCTTAATTTTTTAAATAAAAATAATATATGAACAGTTTATACAATATGTAATAAATAATCCAGTATTTCTAGGCCCTAAAGATAACACTTTTTGAAGTGTCATAGTATATATTGAAACAGTCAGTTTTATACACCTGCCTGTTTCACATATTTTACCCCAACACCAATCTCTTTGCCAGGTTTAAACCCTCTCAGAATACCTATTTAAACAACATTAAATTACAATATATGTGGAATCACGTATATATATATGTGTGTGGGTGAATGGTAAGTCTGTAATTTAATAGTATATGTATATATTACTGATATGTATTCATTTTAAAATATTTCTAGTTTAAGAAATGTTTTATTCTAAATTATTTAGCCAATATTATTGTTATATTACTGAAATTACATATGTATATAAGCCATTTCCTTCCATTGTTGTTATTCTGCATGTATGGTAATAAAATTAGTTTTCTACTAATTATCAAAGCAACTTTTAATTTTTGTAAAGAAGTTTTAAATTAGTTCACACAATAGTCCTAAAATAGCATAAATTGCTTTTATAAATCTAAAATGGTAATAACAATTCACAGAATTTTATGGTATTGACACAATAAATTGCTGAGGGAAAAAAAATAGAAAAACAAAATCTAAATTAGTTGTGGTAATTAAAAATGTTTTTCCTAAAATAAAATAATGGGTTTTTCTATTAGTTTGAGTAATTAAATATGCTTTTCTAAAATGAATAAATGTGGACAAGCTTGTAAAAATAAACAGGTGGCCAGAGTTAGAATGTATAAATACTTAAAGTTTTGTTGCCAAGAATCAATCATATATATAATAAGTGGAGTGTAAACAGAACCCACGTTTGTTTCATCTTCAAAATGGTGGGGTAGTCAGGCAAACATGCATCACCCCTTCTCCTTACTGTGGATCAAAAGAACTTTGGTCTGATAAAACATAATGCCATACATTAGCAAAGCAGCCCATGGGAAAACTCATTAATTTTAAAGCATCTCCAAAAGTGTCAACGTATTATTCTCCCAAGTGCACAGAAACTGCAATGAAGACAACAGTCTGGTAAATTGATAAATTTTCTCTCAGATCTCTGTTCATAAACTGTGATTTCCAAATCATTATTTTAAAATGCTAGCTATTTATTAAACCTAACTTTCCAAACACCTTTTCTAAAAGTCTACAAAGAAAGCTGTTAAATATTAATGTTTATTTCTTGTCTAATTGTAAAATTTGTGATATTGAATTCTCTGTTAAAATGTAAAACTCTAATAATCTATTTTAAACTAAATGTATAATTTACTGTGGTCTTTTATGCCTATTTTTAATCTATCCAATTTATTCTATAATTTTATCATTTTAATATTATATGTATTTAATATGCCAAATAACTCGAAACCACAAGTATTTATGGGTATAATTTTAGCTTATCGATCTGTGAAGATAATTTCTTATCTTCACTATAATAAATATAATAAATAATTGAATTATTATTTTCTCACTCACTGTTTCAAGATCATATTATTATTTTACTGATTAATTTTTGGGTATTAATATTCTAAAAATCAGTCGTTCTCTAGTTAAAATCGTAGCATGCTTAACTCTAATTATAAATTATAACTATTTATGTATATAACTCATACATCCTAGGAACTAGCCATAGAGATATTCTCAAAGCATATTTTAATGTTTTATTTGTAATTACCCCACAAATATGCTTTGTTCTCCTTAAATTTATATATGTTGAGACACAGGTGATAATCTTAAACTAGGTTATTAATTAATTTAATCCCTACACAGTATATTTGAAATATTAAATTTGAGAACTGGGATGTATAGATCAGTGGTCTTCCACCTTTTCACACCTGCGGCCCAGTAAAAATAAAGATAAGATTTCATGGACCAGCAGAAGTTTAGATAAATTTTCTTAAAGATGTAACCTGATTAGCCTTAGATAAGCATAATTGTTTTAACTGATCAAAGCAGCACACTAGTTATTGTGTATTGTAATGGTGTTACTTACCTTCACATGCTAAACACTCTTTCTCGAGTTGTGCAGTCATACTGCTACAGAAAACATACAATAACAATCGTTCTCATTAATGTGCTTGCATTTTACGTTTATTATTTCATTGTTAAAACATGCAAGAATAAAATGTTATTCACCTGAATGTTAAAAAAGTCAAAAGTTTTGATTTTATTTTATTTGGGGGGGGGGTGAGAAATACTGAGACAAAAGATAGACACCAAAGTTATTTTTTGTTTATTTTTATTTTTTAAAAAACGTAACTGAAATTGGTTTTAAAAATAAAAGTTTTATTATTTTAGTGGTATACAAGTAAAGCAAAAAAAAGTGGGCATATTTTTAAACAAAACAAAAAAAAAAAATGAAACTCGAAAAAGTGAAAATGTTGATCTTACTTTATTTTGGGATGGTGGGGGTGTATTGAGAAATACTTTGTAAAAGTTGACAGAACTTATTTTTTGGTTTTTATTTTTAAAAAAAAAGGTAATAATATTACAAGACAAAAAAAAATTGCCATAGAAAAATTTAAGAGATCAAAAAAAGGCACGTTACATTTTATTGTTTTAACAACCCTGATAAGCAGCCATGATTGGCTATCAAAAGACAACCGGAGTTTGTATAATAAAAAAACTTTTTTCTACCCCCCCCCATAAACATCTGTGATAAATAGAAAAACAAATTAATTTATGTATGACTGATTAGATTTTGTTTTTGTTGTGTTTCTTTTTTTTAAATCAGGAAAAAATGCGATGAAAA
The DNA here is from genome assembly GCA_028023455.1 of Epiperipatus broadwayi. Classification (NCBI taxonomy): domain Eukaryota; kingdom Metazoa; phylum Onychophora; class Udeonychophora; order Euonychophora; family Peripatidae; genus Epiperipatus; species Epiperipatus broadwayi. The sequence goes on along the minus strand of JAQFVV010012442.1, from coordinate 2,948,009 downwards.
AATAAATAAAAATTGTACATATTAATTAAAAGTTTAAAATCTTATTTTGTTATTACAAACTTTCTTGCTAGTCTAGCTGTGGATCGACAGAAAACTTCTGTGGCCTGATGCCGGTCTGCAGCCCGGTGGTTGAAGACCACTGGTATAGATATGCAAATAGACACTATCTATTTTTAAGGCACAATAATATAATTTTACGTATTTTCATTATACATGTATAAGTTGTGGATGTGTCCTTACTAAGTATGCAATGTACAATTATTTGCTTGCTGCATGATTCTTGATGAGTTTCTGGCAGAGGTCATACTTATCCACTTAGTTTGGGTAAAGCACACTTTTTTAAAAACTATGGCACAAGGACCTAGATTATTCATAATTAATGCTTATCCGACTCCCTGAACTAGCAATGTTCCTATTCATAGCAAGTTGAGCAGTTGTAGGGCAAACAAGCCTTTGAGGCTGAAACCCATAAATAATGACCTATTTGCACCTTCTAGTTTATTCGTATTTTAATATGTTCCATAGAGTATATAGGTAAACCTATAATAAACCAGTTTTCTCTCCCTTTATATTAAATGCTTATCTAGCATCAATGCATATCCTAATCTAGGTTAACATGCTAACCTGCCTATCTCTGAGCCAAATTATGAGCTTGACTTAACTTTGTATAGATAGTGGCCACAGAAGCACTATTAAGTTAGTTATATAACTTTGGTTATTAAGTTGCATATGATTTAGCAGACTACACAAGAGCTAGAAATTTGGCATATAATATAGACATAAACTTCAATACCACACTATATTTTTTTGTACACTTATAAAGAGATGAGCACTATTAAGTTAGTTATATAACTTTGGTTATTAAGTTGCATATGATTTAGCAGACTACACAAGAGCTAGAAATTTGGCATATAATATAGACATAAACTTCAATACCGCACTATATTTTTTTGTACACTTATAAAGAGATAATATGTAACATTAATCTCATTAGTTATGCAATGCCTGTGAGCATAATCTCTCACATTCTCATTATATAATTGTGCATATTTTGATTTAATATTTGTTATTGTTTTATTAAATTAATAATATTTAAAATTATAACTCGTTTTCATATCTTTATTGTCCGTGAGTTCATTTTATCCAGCTCTAGATTTAATTGCACATATATCATTCTACTAGATTTCTTAATTAATCGCATAGTCATATATGTGCATAGTCATATATATATATATAATTCTATTAGATTCCTTAATTAATCACATAGTCATATATGTGTATATCTGACCCAAATCAGTGATAAGTTAACAAATTTACGAGTCTTTTGTTCCACCCTGAGTGACTACTGGATTGTGGTTAAATTGAATGTCTGTGAAAGTTGAGAAATGTAATCCATAGGGTATAAGATCATTGAGCAGTGGTGAAAGGATTGAATGTTGGTCGGATTCTGTATCCCAGGATCTGGATTTGATCAGCTTTAGTGTATTTTGCCTGTGTTCTAGATTTTGTTACATGGAGGGACAATTCTTACTGTTACAATATGAAATTTTATGTGGAGTTTGTTTACACATACATTGGACAGACAAATCATAGAATAAACATAAAAAGAAACAATATATTTTGGGGATTAGAGAGAAGTCCAATCCTTCAGACATTTATTCACACATTAAATTAACTAACCATGACACTAATTTTAATAAAACACGTAAACAATATGATGAGAAACTTTTAAAAGAAACTATAAAAACTTTTGGAAGCCCTAACAGCATAAATAAAAAGTGGAAAATTAAGAAAATTAACAATATTTGAATAAAACTATAGGAGGATAAATATTTTTTTAAAAGTTATCAACCAATAAAATCTGAGAATAGTGAGAAAATATAAAAGTAAAAACAACAATTTAAAATCTCATCACATACATTCTTATGATTTGAGAAAGAATCTCTGAGAAAAATACTTGACATTGTACTGAAGGATTAGCTATTTTACCTATAGTATTTTTATTACAGAGATATTCTAGAAATTATATATATATATATATATATATATATATATATATCTATAATTATCTATAATATCTATATATATATATATATATATATATATATATATATATATATATATATAGGGTTACAGAAAGGACTTTGCTATTAACTGAAATCAGACTGATTCTTCTTGGAGGTCTTAAAGAAACTGAAGAGGGTAAATTCCTGATGTCCACTCCATATGTTTTTGTCATTGCAGCTCTTATTATTATGTGATTATTCATATTGTATATGAACATGGATGGTTTGCTCACCAACATGCATTAGCCAGTTTGGTGAGTTTTTTGGATTTTTACATCTGAGTTTAAGATCAAGAAACACCACAGTCTTTCTTCTCAGTTGCCTAATAAGGCAGAATGAAAGTTTGTGTAAATGATAAATATTTTTTTCAATATATATAATTATGACAGACAAAAATAAATCATGGTCATTATTCCAATGAGACTGTAAATTTACCAACCAAGGCAGTAGTTGGTGGCCAAAGGTGGAGGCTGCTAAGAATCCCTTGATTGCAGTCCCAGGCTGCCATTTGATGATGACTTTTTATTTTGGTACTTACAACTGCAGATCACTTTCAAGTGAAGGAAGATTGCAAGAATTAGAAGAACTATCTTATATTAAATGGGACATTATTTGACTTTGTAAAGTTAGAAGAAAAAGGTGAAGAGACAATTGATTTAAAGAGTCGACATGTACTCAACTATAGAAGCACAAATATTGGAAATACAAGTTGAGCAGGATTCATTATAAATAAAAAGTGGAAAAACAACATTGTGGATATTGATGGTGCATCGGACAGAGTGGAAAGATTAGTCATACAAGTTAATAGCAGATACCAAAATGAAGATAATTCAGGTTTATGCCCCAACAAGTTCTTAAAGTGAAGAAGTAGTAGAAGATTTTTATATGGATGTACAAAAGGCTTTTGATCAGAGTAAACAGCATTTGAAATTTGTATGGGATATTTTAATACTAGAATTCGTAAACAAATGAAAGATGAAAATGCTGTAGGTAATTTAGGTTATGGTAATAGAAATAAGAGAGGACATAGGTTTGTGGAGTTTGCAGAAAAAGAAAAACTTTATATTATGAATGTTTTCTTGAGAAAAATGGTAAAAAGAAATGGACATGGAAGCATTTAAATGAAGGTACAGCAAAATTGGATTACATTTTGACTAACGTAAAATACATATATTAAGATTTTAATGCTCTTAATAAATTTAACATGGGAAGTGATCATCGATTAGTAAGATGCAAAATACATATTAATGCAAAACTAGACAGACAAAAAATATTAAGAAAAACAATATTTACAGTTGATATTCCTAATCTTCAAAAATATTCTAATGAATTTAGATTAGAACTTACAAATCAGTTTCAGGTATTACTAGATTTTGAACATGATTTAGATTTGAATGAAATTAGTATGAAATAACTACAACAAAGATTGCTGGTAGACAAAAGCAGCAATTGACCAATAAAACTTTTACTGAGACTAGATAAGTTATAAAGAAAAAAAGGAATGTTAAAATATACAAAAATGATGCATTCAAAAAGATTGAATATCTGGAATTCTGTAAAATGGTGTGGAAAAGAGTTGAATATGATATAAGAAAGTATAAGTGTGAACTAGCAAGAAAAGCTGTAGAAGAGAATAAAAATCTCAAGAGTGTAAAACAACATATTGGTATTCGTAGGAAATTTATATCTGCAATACGAAAAAAATGTAATTATTAAAAAGAAAAGTGATATCATGAAATGGGTAGAAGACTTTTATCAAGAATTATGTAGTAATATCAAGAATTATGTAGTAATAATGAACAAGTACCTTTTATATCCATTATATCTTCCGAATTTCCCATCATTTTAAATGAAGAAATGAGACATGCTATTAAATATATGAAGAAAGGCTCCAGGTAATGATGAAATTATTACTGATTTATTAAAAGAAGCATGTGAAGAAATATAATTTTTGTTTTCAAAGTTACATTCCAAATATCCAAATGATAAAGATGTGCCAAATTATTGGAAGAATGCATTATTAATATTAATATTTAAAAAGTTGATAAAGTAGATATTAAAAAATTGTTTATACAAAATTTTTAGCAAGATAATAACAACTCGTCTACAGAGAACATTGGATTTCCACCAACCAAGAGAACAAGCTGGATTTAAAAGTGGTTTTAGTACTGTAGATCATAATCAGGTATTGAAAGAAGTTATAGAATAGACAAATGAGTATGAGTTGCCATTACACTTTGGATTGGTAGATTATGAAAGGCATTTTTTCCCAAAATATTTATTAAACAAATACAATGTTTACAGTGACAATTATGTATACATGATAAATTAAAAGGAAAGCTAGAATTACAAACATAAATAAGAATTACATGATTATAAATAAATATAAGATAGTATTATTCTGGGCAAAAGGTAAATCCAAATACCTGGTCTACTGTTAACACACAAGTAGGCCAATTAAGCTCACCCAACTCACCTAGACAAATTTCCTCACACTACCAAGAATCACTTAGTCAATCTAGAGTTTGGTCAGATCACCATTGGCAAAATCACTACAACTATGAAGGCTTAGATATTTAACTAAATCTGATGTGTTCAGTTAAATATTATCCATTTTGAAAACATTAAGGATCTGAACTTCTGATTATTAACAAAACCACTTTCAGCAATAACTTAGAGAGAAGAAACAAAGCGTTTTACCAGCAATCATTCTTACAATGCAAGCAGAGTCCATGTTTCTTCGAATAACACTTTTGGAGCTAGGAGCATGTCACAGTTTTTAAATTTTATAAGTTTATTCAGAAAGAATTTTCCCTCATGAATTGCACCGAGATTGAAAAACATTTTACAATGAGTAGACCAGAATGCATAGTTGATAAATAATGACAACCTAATAGTAGGGGTGGGTCTTGTCCTAATACTGTCCTTAAGAGAGGTAACAAGGTAAAAATTCACTTTAAGGTTATCAGCAATAATCCTTCTAGACCTCCAGAGTCCATAGCACAAGTAAACCAGATGGTCAAATGTTTCATCATGAGTCTGGCAGAGGGGGCAGATTGGGTGAATTTTGTTGATGCCTCACCTATGAAAGAGAAACCAATTAGTGTTAATTGCATTTAAATTTATCTTAATAATGAAATCAAAGAATTTCAGTTCCATAGCCCTGCACCTGAAGAGGGAGGTGATCTTATTATTGGTCAGGGCAAGTAGTAGGGTTATGGGAATTGTGACAGGGTGAATGAGACTATGTGCTTGCCAAATATTAATCCTGTTATCAAGCATATCATTCATAATTACCATGTAGCTTTTGATCAATCAATCGTGACATCAAGAAAATTCTTGAATCTAGGATGGGGTCTATCTGTTGGGATAACTGGCAAAAAGACTTGCTCATATCCAAATGATTTAGTAAGCATGGTGATAAAATTTTAATATCTTTTGAATATGAATGGCTTGAATAGCATGATAAGAAAGTCCATTATACTTCTGATGAAGTTGCAACCTGTTAATGCTAATTGCAACAACTTTACCTCCCCAGAAAAGTTGGGATGCAAGAGAATTCATTTTATTGATAAAAGTTTTAGTGATCCTCATGATGGGCATGTAATAATTAAGCTTGGTATGATCTTCATATTGAAAAGCATTACCTTACCATGTAAGGAAAGGTAGACTTTAGACAGACATTTAGTAAGTATTTCCATTGAGCGCAGAATGTGATTTTGAATATCTTTGGACATTTGGAATTATGTTTTGGATATCTCAAAGCCCAAAAACTTTTGAGGGTTGGCTGAAAATTTGGATACAATCTTCTGACCAGAGGATACCTTCCATATAGCTGATTTCAATGGGTTGATGGTGAGACTATAGTCAGCTGTGTATTTATATAATATGGAGTCTAACTGGGGTAAATAGGTTGTTGAAGGTAGGAAGATGATTACGTCATCCATATAAGCCATGATCTTTATCAATTTGGCAAGCCTTTGTACATAGACACCAGGTAGTTGCTGTTTGATGGCTTTCAACAGTGGATCAATGTAGTCTATAAAGAAAAGAGCACTGAGGGGTGAGCCTTGCAGAATGGATGTGTTAGGTTGAAAAAATGAAGAGAGCTTGCCATTCAGCGAGACAGAAATTTCTCTGTTAGATATGAGGTTATCTATAATCTATATGTTAGAGGTTTGAATGTGATGGCCTTTCAGCAGGTTTAGAAGAGTACTGATATTAACAGAGTCAAATTCTGCATTGAAATCAAGCTGGATAGCTATGACAGCCTGCTTTCTCTGTTGTCTAACATAATCAATTAATATTTTAACTTGACGAATAGCTAAAATTGGTGAGGAATGTTTCTTTGCAAATTGGGAAGAAGATATATTTTGGAGTATCTTATCCTGTATCTTATCTTTTATGACAGAATCCAAGATTTTAATGATGAGCAGGGACATAGAAGTAGTCCAAATGTTTTTGAGGGTGTAGGGATCTTTATGCTTCCTTGGGAAGGGGACTAAATCAATAGTATATAGGTGGGGGGTTGTTCTTTTCTCCTGTGCCATATGGTTGGTCATTCTAAATAGGATGGGAATTGTAAAGTGGCTTAGATGATCTAACAGGAAGCACAGTTTAGAATAAAGTCTGGGGTGTATTTTATCTAGCAATGCTTGGAGTTTGGCTTTCAGCATATCTTCAGTGATACCATGATGATCTTGACAAATTAAAAAGTCTTCAATGGGAGTTTTAACATGGCTGAGTCAATGAAATTTTTGTTCAAAGTTTTTATGTATTTCCTTAATCATTGGCAGACCAACAAAGGACTCACCATCAATATTGATGATAGTGGGAGTAGGTGGGATTAATAGCACCCATTGCCCAACAGAAGTAGCTTCTAGTCCAACAGTTCTGCTGAATCAGAAAAACCTTGGCACGCTTTATAGACAGATAATCTGCAAGTGTCTTCTGTTTGGCTTTATACTGTAGCTTAACAGGTAAAATTTCATCTATAGAAGATGAGGCAGAGTTAAATGACTTTATTCTGAAATCAAGCTCATCCAAGTCTTTTAGTAACACCAACGGTCCCTTTTGCTTAATTGTATTGGTAGGAGATGATCGATTGAAGAATACCAATAAAGGCAAACCATGCTTCCTCTATAGGTTTGGAAAGTATATATATATATATATATATATATATATATATATATATATATATATATATATATATATATATATATATATATATATATATATAAAAAAATATAAAAATATATATAAGCCTCAGATGGTATGGCTTCTGTTATATTCGATTTTGTCAACATTCTGATAGTGTTGCAAGCAGGAGTGACATTATTAGCAGCTTCAATCTGAACTACTAGGGCAAGATGGTCTGAAAAGACCACATGTTCTAATTTTGCAGTGATGAGAAAATGTATGTCAGGTGTATAAAAGAATAGATCAATAAGTGACCTGTATTTTCTGGTGTAAAAAGAGTAGGAATTATCAGGCAGATGACCCCCACCACTCATAAATGGCTTGTCTATCAAGTGAATATAGGTTTTTGTGAATTTTGCATAAGTGATATTAAAGTCGCCAAAGATTAGGGTGGGGTTGTTATTATTTACCAATAACATATTTATTATGATAAAGACTTTCATTAATGTGCAGCAGGACCTATCTGCATACACATAAATTTATATTGATTACCAAATTTTGATATGTGACTGATATAGCAATAAGGTTATTATATTTATAGAGAATTACAAATTTATTAGGTGGATGTTTTTTTATTAATAAGTAAACCGACTTCACCAGATGCAGTAACACTATCAGAGAAAGCTATGTATCAAAGAGATTCAAGACATTCTCTAATTCTATAATCTGAATTTGAGTGATATTTTGTTTCACTCATAAAAAATAAATGTGTATTATTGATTGAGATCCATTGTTCAATAGCATATATCCTTTCCAATGAATTGATGCCCCTTTCATTTACTACTACCAACTTATGCAACATACTTGGGCTATGTATCTTTTAAATCTACCACAAAGAATATAAGGTTCCCTTTTAATTCTCAGCATAAATATAATGTAAATTCTAGTTGGAATAATCTGGACCTTTATAGTCTGGATCTTCAATTATGTTATCTGAGGTTTCTTTTAACACAATAGGTTCAATCATTGGGTTGCAATCTGTGTCAACATCGATGACCCGATGTACATCACCAGCTACTCTTCTAATGAATTAAGACTCAATATCCTATTATCCTCATCTGATAACTGACATTTCTTCTCTGGACTTATTTCCTTAAGTATTGGAATATTGGATTTCTTCTTCTGCTTAAGAGATAAATATCTGTTTTTCTTCCCCAGAGATTTTTCATCTTCTGAGCTAGACTTGTGCATAATGGCTGATTTACTTTTCTTAGTACTGGACTTATCTATAGGCACTTCCATTGGAGATTCCTCTTCAGAGCTAATATCTCCTTGGTTGGGGGTGATAGACTTGTTACTTTTAAGCTGCTTGTTCATACTTGTTGTGCATCTCAAATTAGTAACTTTAGTCTGATAAGTAACTATATTTTGTTTAGAGGCTTCTTGACAGGAGTGTTTGGAGTAGTGCTGTCATTTTGCTGATAGCATGTGGGATTGTCTGAAGTATCTTTCTCCACCACAGTTTGTTGTGTTGATCCCATTATTTCAGCATGATGTAGTTGGCTTTGTGTATAATTTCTTCCTTTTGAGGCCAGTGGAAGTATAGCCTCATCTACAAGAAAACAATCTTGTGTAATATCTGATGTTTCTTCTTCTCTGACTACACTTCTGTCATAAGGTTGTTGCAAGCCAGATAGTTGTTGATTATTCATTTGATATTCTTTGGAGGAAATTATAATTTGGGGTTATGTTTTTGATCCGTCCTTAGTTATGGATGATTATGATTGTGCAGTATGTTGAGAAGCTGATGTAAATTTTTTTTTGCATCTATGACACTCTTTTTGATTCTATAATTAGAGCATATTCTTGATTGGCAATCTTTCACTGAGTGGGTCCTCTCACAACAATGGAAACACTTTGGTCTAACTCCATGTAAAGAGAGGATCATGTGTGAGCCTTTACAGTTAAACAGGGTAGGTATGTCAGGGGGTGAGACATTTTGTTTAATTGCTATTTGAAAAGTTGCATTGTTAGATAGAAAATGTAGTCCATCTGAATCAACAGGAAGGTATTGAAACTTATTAATATTGCCAAAGGCTTTGAGTCATTCCTGTAGATGTTCTTGGTAGAAGTTCATATGACAATTTTTAATCTTACCAGAAATTATATTAGGCCTAGTGAGATCAATGTAACATATGAATTTATCATTTAATACCCCGATATTGCTTTTAAAGTAATTCTTGGCTGCCCAGTTAGTAAATTCCAGAGCAACATAGCGGTCATTAGGATGTCTCAAGATCTTATGATACCTTGGCTTAAATCTTTTTCTTTAATAGTTTCATATAGCAATTCAGTGGGGAACATGAACAATGCACAGTTATCATTAGTAACAGCTAGGATCAGGTTGTTATCACCACTGAAGTTGATCAATGACTTATAAAGATTATTGGGTATAGTGCTGGTGAAACATTCGGTGAGGTCTCGATACTGCTCCTCATTATAGTCACATGTATTAAAGAAATATGTGTTGTGGATGATTGTTTAAAAGTGCTATGCTGATCAACATCCATTTCCATTAAATCAAGCAAAGTAATATTATCACTAATGTTATGTATATTATGAGATGCATTTGATTATGAGAGGCATTTGAGAGTGATTTGCTTCTAAGGATATTTGCATATGTAGGGATGTTTATATCAGAAATATTTATTTTATTATGTTGGACTTTCCCCAACTCAAAGGTATCATTTTGTGTTTTTTGTATATTTTCATTTATTTGGCTATTACTGAGATTGTTTTTTAATTCTGTAGCAAAAATATTAGAGTATTGGGCCCCCATCAGCAACAAACTTTTTTTAAACTTATCGGAGGTTTCATAAAAAAAAATAAAAAGGCATTTGACTCTATAAACATTTTTTCAGTGATTAAAGCATTGGATCACCAAAGTATAGATCCAGGATATTGTCATATTTTAAAGAATATTTATAAAATGCAACAGCAACAATTATATTACATAATGATTCTAGAATAGTCAACAATGAGATGGGTGTAAGACAAAGTGACTCCATATCTTCAAAACTTTTTACAGAAGTGCTGCAAGAAGCATTTTGTAGATTAAAATGGGAAGCTAAAGGAATGAAAATAAATGGAAATTATTTAAGTCATTTAGATTTTGCAGGTGATGTAGTCGTTTTTGCAAATAATGCTTTAGGTCTGCAGGAAATGTTGCAGGAATTTTCATATGAAAGTAGGTCTAAATATAAATGTTAAAAATATTAAAGTAATGTTTAATTGATTTTCTCAAAATTATGAAAATAAAAATTGATTATGATGGGTTAGAAGAAGTTAACAGTTAGAAATACCTTGATTAGATTATTAATATAGAAGGAAACATAACGAATGAAATTAATCATAGAATTAAACTTGGTTGGAGTGCTTTAGGTAGAAATAACTTGATACTAAAAGGAAATATGCCTATGTGTTTGAAAAAAAAAAGGCTTTCAATAAATGGGTTTTACCAGTTCTTACTTATGGATCTGAAACTTGGACACTTAATAGAAGAGCAATACAGAAACTTCAGCCCAACTCAAAGAATGATGGAGAGTTGCATGTTGGGAGTAAGAAGAAGAGATCAAAAATGCAGTATATGGGCAAAAGAACAAATAGGTGTTACTGACCTCATTGAAAAAATTAAAAGACTAAAGTGGAGTTGGGCTAAAAATATTGCAAGAAGAGATGATAATAGATGGACAATTGAAATCTTAATCTGGATTCCAAGAGATTTCAAAAGACCCAGAAAGAGACCACATGTGAAATGGATTGATGAAATAAAAAGTGTGCAGGGGTAATGTGGAGAAAAGAAGCTAAAGATCGAAAAAAATTGATTGAACCTGGAGAGATCTTTATCCTGCAGTGGATTGATAATGGTTGATGATATATATATATATATATATCCGTTAAAATATTAAAATATTAGAATATATATATATATATATATATATATAAATTCTAATATTTTAACGGATAAAAGATGTCATATTATTATTACAATTTGCAGGATATTCCGTGTAGTGAAAAAGCTAAATGCTGATGTTTCAGTACAATATCAAGTACCTTCCTCAGAGCATCCTCTTTCTCAAATCATAAGACTGCATGTGAGATTTAAAACCATTTTTATCATTTTCTTTCTCCTCATATTTAAATTCTATTGGTTGAGAAGTTTTAAAATTTATTTTCTCTTCCAATAGCTTCTTCCAAATGTTGTTAATCTTCTTTTAATGAAAGGTGTGAATTAAAGAAGATTAACAACATTTGGAAGAAGCTATTGGAAGAGAAAATAAATTTTAAAACTTCTCAACCAATAGAATTTAAATATGAGGAAAAAGAAAATGATAATAACGGTTTTAAATCACACCTGCATTCTTATGATTTGAGAAAGAGGATGCTCTGAGGAAGGTACTTGATATTGTACTGAAACGTCAGCATTTAGCTTTTTCACTACACGGAATATCCCACAAATAGTAATAATAATATGACATATATATATATATATATATATATATATATATGAATTCTTTCATGGAGTGCAGATATAAAAATATGTTTTGCAATTTAATAAAAAATTTCAATATTTCTACTTGATCACACAATCCTTTAACTGGGCTTGTGTGACCAGATGGAAGTGGAAATTTTAATCAAAATCTTATGCAGATGAGACTGCAAAACAAATACACATATCTATAATTGAAATAATAAATTTAACAGTTTACAAACAATCCTTAAATCCATAGAAGTACTTTTGGTTAATTTCTTAAACCCGCCTCAACTGCCATTAAATTTTAAAAAAAGTGTAAGCAAGTGTCATCTATTCAAATCCCACGAATCTTGTATTTTAATGTTAGCAGCTTGTCGATTATTTAAATGCATTTTATTCCTGTTTATAAAAAATGCCTCTAATTTCTCTTTTACTATGGTTTCTCTCTTCGTGAAGAATTTTCACATTTTCAAAATCAAATTTAAATTTATATTTACATGTTTTTTCATGATCAAAGAAAACTGAAGGAGACACTAAATCACCATTATTTTTATTTTTTACACACTTATATAACAATTCATGCTCCCTCAATACTGCACCTAGATTAACCTATATATGATAGCATACAATCACAAAAAAATTGATATATGACATTACTTTTCTGCTTGACAGGTATAACATCCTTAGAATTATTGACTAATTTATTAATATTGTTTGGAATGTAGAATAAAACATTAACACATTCTTATATATATATATCCTTAAAAAATTTCACTTGTGGATTTGAAATAAATGAAATAGATATCCATTGTTTACTATTAATCTTTATTTCCTTTAAATCATTATAACTTTTTTTAAATTGACATAAAGTATTGTTTATTTGTTCCATTTTATAACCAACATCAAGAAATTCCTTGGCAAATATTTCAATATTTTTCAGTTTATCATTTTGGTAAGGACATAATTTTTTATTCTGAAGCAAAAACGTTCTAAAACTTGCCATCTTATGCATCATTGGTTCTTTTGATTTACAATTTATATATCCTCTTTTTTGCAATGGCTTAATTATTAGTTTAAAATTTAATATACTGTTATCTCTTATAATTAATGGACATTTTATTTAATATATATATATATATATATTATAATAAAATGTCCATATATATATATATATATATAATAACGGAATCAATTATATTTAATAGCCCCAGTTGATGCGACAAATATAATGGAATCAATTATATTTAAAGTCTAAGTTGGGCTTGTTAAATATAATGGGATGATTAAATTCCTTAGAAAGAGGATATGCATTTCACTACAATCAAACTTTGTCTTCAGGTAGAATGCTAGAAATGAATTGATGAAATACTAAGTCCATGATTATATCTATCTTTATTATGCTAACTCAATATATTTTAAATAAGTTTTGATATAATTTAGACAAGTTCATCCATCCTTCATACCTCTATCAGTCACTGTTATGCCATGATATTCAAACTCATGGAGAATATGCACTTAGCTCTTTTCAGAGATAATTTCAAAACAAATTATTTAATATGCCTTTATATAAGCATTAACTAATAATTAATATTCATATAATGTTTATAATACTAATATATATATATATATATATATATATATATATATTATATTATATAAATTATATATCATATATATATATATATATATATATATATATAATTTAATAATGATTATACAAAGAGATCAGGTTAATAACTCAATATTTAATAAACAATAAAAATATGTAAAAGATAAATAAAATATTAATAAATAAATAAGAGTAAATTTTACCATTTTAAAATATTAATAAATAATATTCTTATCTAGTACCCTATGATAAAACTCAATACTATAATAAACTTTCAGAAGTAAAGAATATAATTTAAATTAACATATATATAAAAACAATATCTAGATTCAAAAATTAATAATTTATATAACTTATTAATTTATTTACAGTTCTTATTTATATGTTTCATAATTACTAATATATAAGTACTATTTACAATTGTATAACTTATATATTATATGTATTTATAATAAATAAAATACATTAAATGTTTATTATATTATATAGTAAATATAATATAATCCTGCTTAAAATATCTGTTAAATAATAACTATTTTTTATATCCTTCATCTAATTTGATGAATTATGTCAAGCTTTCAATTTATATTTAATATTAAATTTAGATATTCATGTTAAGATATAATGATGCCAAATTTGAAATAATAATAATAATAATAATAATAATAATAATAATAATAATAATAATAATAATAATAATAATAATAATAATAATAATAATAATAATAATAATAATAAAAATAATAATAATAATACACATATTAAAATAATATAAGCATTATTATAATATATACATAAATAAAGAAAGAAAAACTTATTTTCCAGAGTTAAGAGTAGATATTTAAGTCTGTAGTTCATAATCCTAATGAAGATCTTTTATGAAGTATATTAATCCATTGGTATAATGATGATTTATTTATCCCTAATTGATAAACTGTTAATAATATCCAATGATTTGATTGATATAATATAAAATAAATATTCTTTCAATGTTGATGTTCTTATTCTCCATTTTTCTATTATCATTAGATGTTCTTTACAACTAATATTTCAAAATAGCATGTAAGTTGGTTTTGAAACCTTTACGATATAACGTTTTTTACTCACTACACATTGAAACATTCTTTATATATATATATATATAGGTGGAATAACGAAGTTTTAAAATAAGGTAGTTTCCAAAAAACTCAAACAGATGTTCTTTTCTTTTATAATGCTATTCCTTTCAAGATTTAATAGAAAATTAAAATATTTTCCTTATAGACTTTTAATCCATAGATGTATCTTAATTTGGAAGAGTTAATATTTAATTCCAAATGTTGAATAGTAATATTTATAAAAAAAAAGTTATTTAAAAAAAAATTATTTTCTTTTCTTTTTTTCAATAACTCAAGACAGAAGGCATCTCCACGTGTGTTTTTATTTCATTTTCATGCTTAATTGTTTCAATAAATATTAACATCTAATATATATATATATATATATATATATATATTATATATTATATATATATATATATATATATATATATATATATATATAAGTATTTATTCTCAACTTCAAATTTGGCATTTACTCAAAAGCTTGACATTAATGTATGTATTATTTAAAGTTCACATGTATATATATAAATAGTATATATGTATACATATTAAAATAATCAAATATTTATATTTATAAATAATTTCATTAGAGATAAAAGTATATTAGATTAATAATAATAACTGGAAGTTACTATTATATATATATATATATATATATATATATATATATATATATATATATATATATATATATATATATATATATATATATATATATATATATATATATATATTAACTTTCTTCATCACAAGAATTATAAATTTTCATGATCTATATAAATATAAAATGACACTACTATAAATAGAATGATCTGAAATAAGATACATTCATTCTTATTGATTGAAACTATATTTTACTACTACAGTTGATATAAGATATGCTAAAGAAAGTGTCACATTGCATCGGCTTTTAACATTGTAAAGTATATACAATATACTTTCAATGGTGTTGCTATTATAAAAAAAATTCTTATATTATCAAGCTAAAATCATTAGGGAAATTATTATAACAACAATGACTAACATAATAAATTCATAGTTAAATAATTAATAATACTATTTACATAATTATTAATTATCTTATACATATACTAAACTACAATGTAATAAATTTAAAAGAAATATTAAATTTATTTAATGGGTTATTAAGCTATCTTCATAAAATGTCAATGACAATAATTATTCTTTTAATAATCATCATAATAATGATTAACAATTAGATAATTGCAAGAGGGATTTTATTAAAATCCAATCATCTAAACCACTATAATAATATTATTACTTACAGATATGAACTAAACAACTATTTAATAATATATCTAGCTTTAATACAACACAAATATTTACAAATAATTAACTATTTTAACATTAGACCAATAACTTATTGAAATACGTTTTATTAATTAACTATGTACTTATACAAATAATAACAATTAAGCAGAATACTCATTTTTTAGTAATTACTCGTTTTCTAGTAATCACATCTCTTATTATTAATAAAAATACAATCTTGTATAAATCAATCTTTGAATATACTAAATATTTTAGCAACAATCCATTATATTTATCTTTCCAAACATTAATTTAATCTAGTTTAAATAAAGCAGTAATTAGGACTAATGAACTTTAAAGAAACGTTTATACATTTTATGGTCTTAAAATTTTATAATAATAATCATAATAATTTTAAAATACATATGGGACTCTATAAATAAGATGAATTTCTATAATACTCTGAACATAAAATCATTCCTTATATTTAAATTTCAGATATTATCCATGTACATAACTTTTAAATAGGTTAACAAATAAATTGGATATTATTTTTATTAAATCATGAATCAAAATTGACAGATATTTGATTTACCTTGTTTTAATTCTTTATTTGAAATTTTCTCATAAAACATCTAGTAAATAAAGTTTATATGGGCACTTTAATGTGCTAGGTAATCGAGTATGATGGTATGACACTTATAATTAAATAAAGAAAAAACATAGGCATGTATTTGAAATCAAACCATATATATACTTACAACAATTGGATATTTTAACAACATTTTCTATTTACATTAAATTTAACTGTTGTACAACCTACATTATTATTATTATTATTATTATTATTATTATTATTATTATTATTATTATTATTATTATTATTATTATTATTATTATCATCATCATCATCATTATTATTATTATTGTAATAACAAATTTTATTTCACCCTTACTCTGTAAATTACTGATAAGCTAAAATTAATAGCTGAGGTGAAACTTTAAGTTTATTATTAGTAAGCTTCTATTTTATGGACTTAGCACTTTCGGAGCCCTTGCAGCTCCATAATCATAGTCCTTTTTTTAGGCTGACTCTATGCAAATGCATGCAAATTACTTATAACATCCATCTTTTCGAAACTGCGAAGCATGTGTCCTTTATTATTATTATTATTATTATTATTATTATTATTATTATTATTATTATTATTATTATTATTATTATTATTATTATTATAACATATTTACATTTATGCATACAAATAAAATAAATAAATAAATACAATAATCCTTTCGTTAATTTTCTCATCTCAGTATCATTTACTGAATTAAAAAAACAAGGTAGTGTTTTCACCCACTGGACAAGCTGCCAGGTGACATTCCAGAATCACCAAGAAGCCTGTATGTGAGAAATTTATAAAAACAAATATGGCTCAAAATCACTGAAATTGAAATTTGGATACCCCCCCCCACAGACACACATGAAGATTTCAATGAAAAATAAGTAAAGTGCAAATTATGAATGCTGTTTCAAAATCCTATGAAATAACTGGAAAAAATTATAATAAAAGCCTATGAAATTAAACAAAAACATACTAAATCTCAAAAAAAAATAATAATAATAACAATGACAAATTAATGGTGATAATACAGTACATTTGAAAAAAAATTACTCTGACTTTCAATACTATAATGATGGGGAGTGTAATAATTCACATTAAATGTAGATAACAATGAGTGTCATATCGATTTAAAAAATAAAAGTAGTTATAAAATGCAAAAACAACAGCGTGAAAAATGGCAGGAAATTTGTTTTAAAAAAATCACTCTCAGTTTTCTAAATAACAGATATAATAATAATTCAAACATTAATAACAGACTAATACATATTAAGTAATCAATGTTCGTATTAACCTATAATTATTACAACCTTCACTCTGAATTTTATTACAGAACATAGTCAATAGTGTCATTAGAGTTTAAATTCAGTTAATATGTTACTCTAATACATCACACATATATAAAATCAACAAAATAGAAGTGAAATAATCAGAATAGAAAATAAAATTTCAAAATAATTAAAATAGATTACCAATTTTTTTTCGAAAGTGAGTTGATCATTTAAGAGTTCCTTGAATTTTTTCATCCTTTCAAAATGAAACTTGGGCATTCTAGATCTCTCCTTTAGTGATTTATATATTACATTTTTTTCCATCTATTGATCGCGTTTTCTTTCACTTAAAGTTGGTTATTTTTAAAATAACTTACATAAACTTTTGAAATGTAGACATAAACTGCAAAATTAACATAGACATTTTTGGTACTATTTCTACTATAAAGAAATTTCCACAACTCGGGTCACATGACATATTGGTGTTATAAGTTTTGCCGCTGAGAAATCATCAAGTGTATTTTTTGTAGAAAGTGAAAGTATTTTTTTTAAAAAAGGAAATTAATATATTTTCTCATTTTAAATTATAAGTCAATAATATTAACAAATTAAAAATTCTTCTCCTTTTCAAAAACTTTATTTTCTTTTATCAATACTGAGCATATATTTATGTAATAGAAAACTCCGTTTCAACTTTTTTTATCTTCTTACAGTCATTTTTGGAGTTTTGTATTATATAAATATGTTCAGTATTACTATAAGAAAATAAAGTTTTTGAAAAGAAAAAAGAGAAGGAGTTTTAATTTGTGGATATTTTTGGAGAACATATATATTTTGAAAAAAAAATGATTGTACATTTGCTGTATTATAATATATGATAATAAATCGAATAATTTAGATATATATGCATTTTCTCAAAATATTAATCCATTAAGCTTCCTGTGTGTTTTTGGGAAGGGCTTTCTCCATTATTACTTTTTATTTGGCTTTGGGAGGGAAGGAAGTAAAAATGAAAACATTACTGTTTGTACTTTAATGAAGACAAAATCTAACCGTAAGATGTAATACTTTTTATTTATTGTTTGAAATGTGGCATTTCAAAAATTCGAATAAAAACTGCTGTACACATTTTGTTCCATAAGTTTTAAAGTTTGTACAGCTTTTTATGGCCACACATGCACACAACAAATAAGAATTAAAACAAAATAACTAATAAACAGACCTATAATCAAAATTTGACATGCAAACAAATGAAGGCAAAAGACTAGTGATTTCTTTAGGTTATGTGTTTATTTATAATCAATAATAAATAAACAAATAAAAAAATAAAAATTCAAGTTAAACTATCGAAAATCTTGGAATGACCATCTCGGCAAGCATGGCTCTGAACAAGTCCTCCCCTTTGTGGTGGTGCTGCCACATAAATTCGCCATGTTGTCAGGGAGGCATTGGAGGGCTGAGCGTGTGTGTCCATAGAAAGCTATATAAACTTTAAAACTTATGTAATGTAATGTGTACAACAGTTTTTATTCAAACTTTTTGAGTTGCCACATTTCAAACAATAAATAAAAAGTATTAAAAATCTTAGGGTTAGGTATTGTCTTCATTAAAGTACAAACTAAATATAACAGTAATGTTTTCGTTTTACTTTCTTTCATCCCAAAGCCAACTAAAAAGTAATAACGAAGGAAGCCGTCCCAAAAATACCCAGAAAGCTTAATTGATTAATATTTCGAAAAAAATGCATATATATATCTAAATTATTTGATTTATTATCATATATTATAATACAGCAAATGTACAATCACTTTTTTTTTCAAAATATATATGTTCTCCAAAAATATCCACAAATTAAAACTCCTTCTTCTTTTTCTTTTCAAAAACTTTATTTTCTTATATCAATACTGAACATATTTATATAATACAAAACTCCAAAAATGACTATAAGAAGATAAAAACAGATGAAACGGAGTTTTGTATTACATAAATATATGCTCAATATTGAAGTTTTTGAAAAGGAGAGGATTTTTAATTTGTTAATATTATTGACTTATAATTTAAAATGAAAAAATGTATTATTTTCCTTTATTAAAAAAAATACTTTTCACTTTCTAAAAAAAATACACTTATTGATTTCTCAGGGGCAAAAGTAACACCAATATATCACATGACCCGAATTCTGGAAATTTCTTTATGGTAGAAATAGTACCAAAAATGTTTATGCTATTTTTGCAGTTTCTATCTACATTTCAAAATTGTGCGTAAGTTATTTTAAAAATAACAAACTTTAAGTGAAAGAAAACGCGATCAATAGATGGGGAAAATGTAATATATAAATCCCATATTTTTTCTAGAATGCCCAAGTTTCATTTTGCAAGGATGAAAAAATTCAACGACATCCTGAATGATCAACTCACTCTCGAGGGAAATTGGTAATCTCTTTTAATTATTTTGAAATTCTATTTTCTATTCTGATTATTTAATTTCTATTTTGTTGATTTTATATATGTGCGATGTAGTAGAGTAACATATTAACTGAATTTAAACTCTAATGATGCTAGTGATTATATTATGTAATAAAATTCACAGCGAAAGCTGTAATAATTATAGATTAATATGAGCATTGATTACTTAATATCTATTAGTCTGTTATTAAGGTTTGAATTATTATTACATCTGTTAGTTAGATAACTGAGAGTGATTCTTTTTAACAAATTCCTGCCATTTTTGTGCTGTTGTTTTTGCATTTTATAACTAATTTTAGTAGATAAATGCTTAGTTGAATTGGTTTTTTGAATGTGATGTCCTATCTCCTCATTGAAGAGAGCCATAGCTTGAAACTGGTATGGGAATGGGAACAATCCTAGATAAAGATTGTTTGAATGTCTTTTATTGTAGCATTTATCATAAAAAAAGATTATTTGTTCATCTTTTTTATTTTATCTTTCTTCTTTATTTTGTTTTTTGTTTGCTTTTTTATATTTTATTAAGCATACTTAGTTTATTTCTTTCAGCATTTTTAATCAATGGGTTAACATGGACATGGTATCTCTATATGGTGAATATCACTTGAATGCTGATTTTTTCTTGATTATACTTTTTCTACATCTTTTAGTTTGATTTTTGTCAGTATATAGGTCTATTATAACTTTTAATCTTTAAAAAACACTGAGATAATTTATTTTTACACAGAAAATGCAAATATGATTTTTTTTAAAATATCTCATAAAATTAATTTAATAACCCTTCCCTGTACATAAAATCTTTCTTCTTATTGAACAAAATACTATTCCTAATATTACTCTTAATCTGCCTTTTTTTAAATGTTATAGTCTCAGTACCTGATTTGTTTAATCTATTTCTCCTGTTTTATTCTTCATTTCTCTCCTGATCATATCTGTGTAACTAATATTCAATTCACAAATATTTTTATTATTTATTTTTATTTTAAGTATGCATGTACAATAATTTCATATCACAAACTGTTTTTCTCAGAGATCTGATGAGATTCTGACAGCAAAATAATGCAAAATGACCTGAAATCCTGGGATAAATAGAAAATACAATCACTGGGCTTTAAGTACGGAATTTAGAATGAATACCAAAAGGCTTAACTTATTTTCGACACTACAAGCTAAACACAATCAAATATAAAAATAGCAATACAAAATCTTTGCGAAACCTTACTCATTTGACTTTTAGGATCTGGTAAATACACATCTACATTTTATTTCTTTCCTTGGGAAAGAGGCTAGAGATCATAACAGGATTGTGATACCTGGACCATGATAAACAATAGTAAATATCAAATTCATAAAGTTGATTAAAACAATGTCTGAAATAGAACACTCCTTAGAATTGCAATACAATGGCACAATCCTCCATCATCATCAAAATTTAAAGTGCATCTAAATAAATTCCAATAGTAAAAATTCAATTAATCACTAAATATAATTCTTAAATTTTATGTTTAACTTTAAATATGATCTCCTAAAATATACATTAATATCAATATTTTTATAATTTTATCATCAAAATATCATTTAATCATCATCTATATTCCTGTTATATTTTACAGTAATGTATTTTCAAATTAATTCTGCATTGAAATATAGAGTTTGGTTTTTCAGGGTAATTCTGATAATCAAGTTATGTTGTCACTAATCAGCTCATAGTTAGATCACAATTTGTAATAATAGAAATGATAAGAGTAATAAAGTGTTATATAGTTCCAACATTGAGTAGACATTTGTAATGGTACACAAAGAACTGAATTACTAGAAGATAGGAAAACATCATCTTTTCCATACTTAATATGCACAATTAAATATGAAAGGAATAAGCATAAGAGATTAGCAAGAAATAAAACTAAGTTTAATTACAACCAGCATTAAACAAAAGTAATCAAATCATTCATCATCATGAACAATCAAAAATAAAAATTCAACAATCAAGATTGTGAATGGATTGGCAATGGTTCCAATATAGATAGGCTAATTATCTAGTCATTGTCATACATAGTACACAAATACAATACAAAACTAAGCACATGCATATTTAAGTGTTAATCCATTAATCATAATAAAAAATAAAGCTAGATAATAAAACATGCTGATCATAATTAAAGCTTTGGTCAGAAAGTACAATTAATGTACTGGCCAACAATAAACATAATTTCTCTTCAAAAATAAAAATGTAGTGCCCAGATATTAACAGTGTGGCACTATCCAGAATTGTTATTTGAATATTCAATACACCAATACATCCCTATCATCTATACAACTAATTGTTTTACTTTAATCTAGCTCAGGAAGAAAGAACTCTAACAACTGTTACTGTGATCAAAAGATAAATAAAACAGCTTATTCTAAATAACTTAAAATAGGTCATACATTTACTCTACTATAATTAAATATACTTACTAGGATAATTTTAAAATGTCTAAAATGTAAATGATATAAATATCAAGTCACACATGGCCACTTTATGTAACAAATAGCTAGAGAAATAAAGACCTTAACTATAGATTAGTTTTGTAAGCAATTATTTAATAACTAACTGATTAACAATAAACAAAAATTGAAAACAGACATGATAATATGAACATTTAAAGATTTATTTTATCATAAAAATTATAGTTTTATAAAAATTATAATTAACCAGTTGGTTCTAATCATGAAATTAATTATATTTGCCATCATTCAGTTATTTGTGTAAACAACAAACAAGAGAAAGCAATCATTCTCTAATCAGGGGTAATAAACTTTAACTTGGCTAATTCAACCTGTTTGTTAAGTCTTGGAAGAAAACATAAATATGTCAAAAAATGTTAAATTTAATAAAGTTAAATTTTCTAAAAAAAAATTATATATGTTTGGAGAGAAAAGTTAAATTAAAAAAAAAAATGGTTTAGAAAAAAACATGCTTTACAAGAAAATATTACATAAATGAAATTATTCAATACTATCAATTATTACTTTTATAATATTTTTAATTATTATTTTAACTGTAACTAAAATACAATGTAAGCAGCTTCTTTATTTTTATTTTTTTTGTGCTTTCTCTGGCCAATATTTTTCTCTTTTCCCAATTGAACATATATTCATTGGTACATACATACTCTGCTACTTTAGACACATCTTTTTTCTCTTTTCTAATCATCAGTTGATGTTCTTGCAAGAAGTTTTTGATGGATGACTTATCTCACTAACATACCTTATTCACATTTATATGGTATTTTTTTTTTCTTTTCAGCATTTCAATTTTAAGCTTTGTAAATGTTAAAATTCCTTGTAGTATGATATGGTTCTGGAAAGTTGTTCTGATGTTATACTGAATAAAGATTTTACTTAACTTATATGCTATTTTTAAAGCAGGCAAAACTCACTATGTATATTGCCACACACAGTAAGATAGATTAATCAATAGATGCCAGAAGGCTTGTGCATAAAATCCCCATATAGTGCCTACTCTTCCAATATCCCCAGACTAGTTTCTGGATTATGGACTTCATCAGTGAGGAGCCTTGGGTCTGAGAGCACTGCATCTAGATCTTAGGATCTAATGCAACCCTCCAGCAACCACTTTTTATCGCCATTTAACTACAAAACTATGAGTCTTAAACTAACAACACCTTAATGTTTTCAATCCAAGCTCTTTAGCTTATATAATCATGTGAGTCTGAACCCACTTTAGTACCTAGAAAACTATTAGTTTTAAACTGAAAACAACTTAATGTTTTTAATCCAAGCCCATTAGCTTATACAGTCAAGTGAGTCTGAACCCAGTTTAGTACCCATACATTTTGATGTATTTAGTTTTGAATAACCATAGCTACCACTATCCTATTAGGCAGGACTGGTTTTAAGCCAACAAACATCACATGACCACCTCCTCTTTTCTTGTGTATAACTGTTGTGAAAACAGGCAAAACTCACTATATATATATATATATATATTATCACACATAACAAGTTTTGTAAAACAGGCAAAACTCACTATATATATATATATATATATTATCACACACAACAAGCTAAAGTAATCAATGGACACCAGAAGGCTTGTGCATAAAATCCCCTTCTAGTGACTACTCATCCAATATCCCCAGACTAGTTTCTGTTTTACGGGTTTATGCACAAGCCTTCTGGCATCCATTGATTACTCTAGCTTGCTGTGTGTGGCAATATATAAAGTGAGTTTTGCCTATTTTAACAACAGTTATACACAAGCATAAGAGGAGGTAGTCACGTGATGTATATTGGCTTAAAACCAATCCTGCCTAATAGGATAGTGGTAGCTATGGTTATTAAAAACCAAAGACACCAAAATATATGGGTACAGAACTGGGTTGAGACCCATATGACTATATAAGCTAATGAGCTTGGATTGAAAACATTAAGGTGTTTTCAGTTTGACTCAGTTTTGTAGATAAATGGAGATAAAAGGTGGTTGCTGGAGGGTTGCATTAGATCCTAAGATCTAGATGCAGTGCTCTCAGATCCAAGGCTCTTCACTGACAAAGTCTGTAAGCCAGAAACTAGTCTGGGAATATTGGCTGAGTAGGCACTAGATGGGGATTTTATGCACAAGCCTTCTGGCATCCATTGATTATTCTAGCTTGCTGTGTGTGGCAATAAATATACACCTGGGTCTCTTTTTACACAGACTTATTTAACGCAATTTTGAAGTTATGTGATTCATGTTTCCTTGGAACTTGAACTCTGATAATGCCCTAATACTTTAAATAATAAATTTTGCACACTTAGATCATATTGAAAGTAATAGCACATTATTGGAATTTAACTTTCATCTTAGTAATTTCAATATTTTCAGTGCTTTATAATAGTAAGATTTTATGCAATAATGAAATTAAAATTATGATTTCCACATTTTATGTATATACACATTAAATTTTACAAGATTATAATGTAAATTGGTTCAAATATTGTGCATGTTAATTTTGCATTTTAAATCACATTCTGTTTTTGCCTTTTAAAAAAGAACATAATCAATTATTATTTTCTTATTAATGACACTAATCATTAACGTGCTCTTAAATTTCAACGAGAGCTAAATGGTTGTATGTCTGGATATCGCAAGCTTTATAAACAATTAATAAAATCATCATCTCAAAGATTAATTACTAATTACGTTGTCACCAGAAAATCATTAACACTACATGAGAGTGAAGTTGGCGCTAGTTGTATTTCCTCTTGTAAAGAATCTGATTTTTTACCAGTTTGCAAACGAACCTGTTTATCGATAATAATTAAAACATGTATAAAAAATGTAAATTACTGTACTGTAAATTATGCATAAAAATATATTGTTTTGAATAAAATTACATATTATAGTTAAAATAAGTTTGTCTTGTATCAATTTTTTTAAAATTTGAAATTTTTTATTAGTCATATATTATTTTCTTATTTTTTTTGCAAGCGAATTTTAAAGTGATTTTACATTGGTGTTTTGCTTTTAAAAATCACAGTTCATGTTCCCCCTTTTTCAACGTAAGTTACATCTATTTTTGCATGATTTCATTTGCGCATGTTTTCTGAGGAACCTATCTATCGCGTAAAACAAGACCCAGGTGTAGTGAGTTTTGCCGGTTTTAACAACAGTTGTACACAAGCATGAGAGGAGGTGATTGTGTGATGTTAATGCTATTTTTGGTGTATAGGTATATCACCATACAAATAATTGCTTTTTGTGATTATTTTTGTTGCCTATTTAAGGTTTTCTTAGTAACAGCTGATAGATAATACTTTTTCATAATGTTTAAACACAATTATGGTTTATATACTTAAGCTATATATAATTTGAAAAAATTTAAACTCAGACTTTAAAGCCAATTTTAATCATTCAGTTTTACTTATACAACCGATTCATGTGACCATTTTCATGTGAAAAAGATGATTTACAACTGAAGCATGCTAGTTCAGCATTTATATATATATATATATATATATATATATATATATATATATATATATATATATATATATATATATATATATATATATATATATATATATATATAGGATGGTAAAAAGATAGGGTGAACATGGAATGATGGGAAAATCATCATCACACCAGTCAATTTAAAATGAAATATCAATAATTTACAAAAGTATATATAATTAATATAATTAAGAAGCATTTAAGGGGAGCATGAGATCAAGAGATCTCTGACAACTCATCCTGCTACTTCTCAGAAAAGCAACTATAATCATCATTGCATGTCAAGCAGCATTATAAAGTAAAAGTAATTAAAAGTATTATTCAAAATAAACATTCATCATCATGAATGGTCAACAGTTAAAATAAATCAGTATAATAAATCAACAGTCATTCTTGTGAGTGGATTAGAAATGGATCTATTGTAGACCATGAGCCTTTGCCAGCTTGGTTCAATTTTGTAAACATAACTTGGATGTACCAATTAAATGCTAATCTATTAGATTATATAACCATAAAATGTAAACAATAATACTGGGATTCATTTAAAACATGCTAATCATCATCAATACTCTGGCAACCTAAATATCATTACTATAATGGCCAACTATAAACTAAAATTTTTAATAAGACTAAACTAAAATCAGTTGTAGTGCATGAATTTAAATAGTATTCTATTTTGTGCAAACCAAAAAGATTATTGATCATCTCTGTATGTGTAAAAGCACTGAATATAAATCCCTATTCATATACTATTCCTATGCACAAATCTAGCTCAGAGAACATAAGCTCTATTACTGTATGTGGCCAAGAAATGATCACTTACGACAATTTTTAACAATTGAATACAAGTTTATTAACAACAATAAGAAATGGTATTATGGCTCATTACTTATCAATTAAAATTAAGGCTTCTGATTTTGATTAACATACAAAATTCTAGTTTTATATGGTGCTTTTCATATATATGCACACAGTTGCATGAATTATAACATACAATTAATAAAAATAATTATAAATAGTGAATAAATTTTACATATGTGTTATACTTGACAACATTGGTATTTGCAATACAGTTCACAGATATATGCCAACATACATGCACATGTGTAAAATTTCTGAACATATTTATCTTATTACATAAAAAATAATAAATGGATGAATGTTTTAATTCATATTTTTAATAATACAAATACTTTATGCAAGAATTATTTATACCATATATCAGAGAAATATATTAATTTATTTACATAATATATTTGAATTGTTTTGTAAAATACAAAAAAGTTTTAATATATATATATATATGTGTGTGTGTGTGCATTTATATATGCAGACCTACATTTATCTATTTTAATTTATAATAATAATAAATGTATTAAGATATACATTTTCACAATTAAATTCTTTGTTGAAAATATATTATAACATTCACATATTTTTATGGTAAGTTTTATTTCCCTGGATATAGCTTCCTTTTTTTCTCCTTTTGAAAAATAAACAAAATCAGTTTTGTAAGGATTATTGTTGATTGATTAATTAGAAGCGTTTAAATTAAAAATATAGATTTTAAATATCATTTTCACTATATCAATTATTTAAAATATTTGTTTCAATATATATATATATATATATATATATATTGATATTTATATATAACATTTATATAATATATATATATATATATATATATATATATGTTATTATAAAATGTTATATTAAAGTGAATTATTTAAATTTTTGTTATATATAAAGTCACTCACCATTTTATATATGACTATCTGTAATTCTCTGTACATATCTGTGACACAGAATACATGTACTTAATTATTCATCCAACTCATAAATTCTTTTGGTGAATTTACTGGTTTATCATCAGTATAGTCCAGATAAAGTTTGTTCTGCAGTTGGTACCACTTTGACTAAGATTTGCTAAGCTTCAGATCATCAAAAAATTATGTCCTCATTTTTCATGCTATTGATTCAGAAATGACCAAGCTTCAAGTAAATCAAATCTGTGAAGGAAAATGGTAGCAGCTTCTGGATCTACTGTCATGCCTTCAATTATTTCATGTTAATTCTCTAACTCTAAAAAACCACTTTCAGCAGTACCACAAACTACAGCCAAACTTCTAGCTAACTAATCCTCAAATATTTAAACCAACTCTTAGCTAATTGCTTCACAAATAAAAATAAGACAAGAACTGTTTTCAAAAAAAAGTATTATCTAAATATTGCAGCTAGACAATTTGTCCTTCTTCTCACAATATTAAAACCAGACTATTCTGGTCAGCTCTTAAAAAAGCTGTAAGTCAAAACTAACTGATATTTTTATCAGTCTTTTTATAATTTATGTCAGGTCAGATGTAAAAACATAGTGTCTGTTTTCAATCTGTCTAGTCTATTTGAAAACAAACTTGAAATTTTAATCAAAGTGTGAGTGGAAAAAGTTGATTTCAATCAACTTTACTCCTTTTGAATTTGACCAAAGGTGTGATCTACATACATGTTTTTACTCTCTTCAAATCATTTTTAATTAAAAGGTGCTTTTTGGAATTTTTATCAGTTTAATTAATTAAAAAGATTTCAAAATAGATAATAAAATGGTAAAAGCCTGAAATCCAGGTAAAGCTGCTTGGACCATTGATGCTAGACAAAATCAATGTAATATAACATTACCAGGCCGCCGCAACTTTTTTCTTTTTTTATACAACAAGGTTTTATTTTTTCTAATATTGATTAAACAAATAATTTTTATTTCATTTACAACATGATTTTTTTATTATTAAACAAATTTTGATATTCATTTTCATTACTTTTTGTGGGTTTTCTGTTGGAACCTGATATTTTTTCAACAAATTTTGCTAATTGTATTCTTTTTTCTTTTTATCGTTTGAATGCTTGGGACCATTTCACGACATCAAAAAAATTTGTTTGAATCCCAACGCCAAAAAAATAGAATACAATTATTTGTGACTTGTTTTGAACTTAATTCTACCTTTCTTTTATTGATTTTTTTTTTGTTTTGACTAAATGGTTTTTCTTATTATTATTATTATTAATTTTACATTTTTTTAAACACAATTTGTTATCACTTTGATTTAGATTATGTTTCAATTAGCCTTTTTTGGTTACTACAAGAAACAGTTTTTGAGTAAGGGAGGGGGGGAATTCATACTGTTTATTATTAACAAAAAGGCAACAAAAATAGTCAATTATTTTAACATTGCTGAAAAAAAGATGAATCAACTTTGGGACTTGTTTTGAACTTTGATTTCTTTTTGGTTGACGTAATTGTTTTTCTTAATGTTAAATCCAAATTTACTTTTGTGTTTTTGCCGATTCAAAAATTGTTTTCAAACACCCACCACACTTGGAAAAAAATTGTAACCAAAAAGTCAAGAATTTAACCTTTTTTTTCTTTTTTTGAAACAACTTTTTCTCACTTTTTACTTTGATTTCTATTTCGTTTGAATTACCTTTTTTTTTTAGCCTTCTACAAGAAACTGCTTTTGGGGTGGGGTGTATTTCGTAATTTGTTATTCTTAACAAAAAGTCAACGAAAGTCATCATTTATTTTAATCCCACTGTAAAAAATTGAATCCAAATACTTGTCAATTTCGAATGAAATAAAAAAAAAGGGACACAAACTTTGGACTTTTTAAAATTATTTATTCGATTTTATTGCTGTAATGAAAAGTGGACATTACATGTGCCTGACAAAATAAAAAAAAACCCACAATCTCACACACTTTCTGTACTCGGCAATTTATCTGAAGAAAAGTTTCAAAATTGCACGTTCGTCTCAGATCTTTTAGTGGTCTTGAATATTTTCCCCACCATGCTGAAATGTGACTTATCATGTGAGCTTTGTCGAAGCCTCTTTGAACATACACTTTGCCAATTTTTTTACATATTAACCATTTTTTCAAAAAGGGTGGGGACCATATGACAATTCTTAATAATTAATAACATTTTTTAAATCGAAATGACATTACTCTATTAAGGAGATTTGAAAAAGTTGTACCGCCTTGAAATTTAAACACCCTCAAGCGATACGGTAATCAGCTATGAAAAGAATGAATATGCATAAATAGCTTTGAAGCACAAAACAGGTAGTAATATTATTGTGTGATGTCATGTAAAGTGGCCTAGCTCAATGGGTTAATACAATATGTAAATGAGGTATTAGCCTGTAAGGCTAAGGCCACCGAAACAGCATTTTTATGTGTTTTGACACGTAAACAATGCCCCATGCGGCCGTGCCTGGATTTCAGGCTTTTACCAATAAAATTTTTTTATATAGATAATGTACACAAGCTTGGTATTAAATTCCAAATCAGAATTATAATAATATTTATTATACATTTTTAAATAGTTATTTCATAATAAAATTTTATTTTAAATTGAGAGTTATTTAAATCTTCACAGTCATTATTATTACAGGAAATGTAGAAAAATATCTATGAAAATGTATGTCTGTGTTTAATTCTACTTTGCCTTTATGTATATATATATATATATATATATATATATATATATATATATATATATATATATATATATATATATATATATATATATATATATATATATATATATATATATATATATTAATGGAATAAGTAAATGTCATTACATTTCCTTCAAATAAAAGTGGAAAAATATATATTATTACCCTCAAGTAGAAATATATGTATATAAAAAAGAGAATTTAATAATTATATATATATATATAATACATATTGTGTGGGTTCATCCGTGTTAAAAACAATTAATATTAATATACTGACGTTTCGACTTGGTCACACAAGCCATCCACAGAGTTATAAAAGGTAGAAAGACAGTTCTAGAGGCGCTATAATCACTGATTTGAATAAAATGTTAAAAATCCTACCAATAGCAAAAAGTGTTAAATTTAGGAATGTTTTTTAAAAAAATCTTTCCAAATAGGAGGAAATTTGCATGTATCATCTCGCTTATTGATACAATCTGGCCTTTTAAGTATCTCAATGGCTTCTCTAATTTTGCATTGGTAGAGATTATCACATCTGGATATGATCCTGGTACTAGAAAAATCAATTTTATGACTGAATCTATAGTATGGAGTGAGAGTTCTGATGATGATGAGTGTTGTTTAACTGCATTAGCCTGCTCATCTCTTCTAACACTGATGCGACGATTACTCATACCTATGTAAGAAGCTTTACAATTTTTACATGAGATTTGATAGACACCATGAGATTCAAGAGGGATTGAATCCTTAGGCTTGGTTATTATATTGCTAATCTTTTGATGAGCAGAAAATGCTGTATCTATATTATAGCATTTTAATATATGTCCGATACTGTCTGTAGTTCCTTTTACATATGGAACACAAATCCTAATAGTTGATTTATCATCTTTTTGTTTCCTATATTGTCTATTTTGGGCTTGAACTACAGACAATATCAGACGTATATTAAAATGCTATAATATGGATACAACATTTTCTGCTCATCAAAAGATCAGCAATATAATAACCAAGCCTAAGGATTCAATTCCTCTTGAATCTCATGGTGTCTATCAAATCTCATGTAAAAATTGTAAAGCTTCTTACATAGGTATGAGTAATCGTTGCATCAGTGTTAGGAGAGATTAGCATGCTAATGCAGTTAAACAACACTCATCATCAGCAGCACTCTCACTCCATACTGTAGATTCAGGTCATAAAACTGATTTTTCTAGTACCAGGATCATATCGAGATGTGATAATCTCTACCAATGCAAAATTAGAAAAGCCATTGAGATACTTAAAAGGCCAGATTGTATCAATAAGCAAGATGATACATGCAAACTTCCTCCTATTTGGAAAGATTTTTTAAAAAAAAACATTCCTAAATTTAACATTTTTTGCTATTGATGGGATTTTTAACATTTTATTCAAATCAGTGATTGTAGAGCCTCTACAACTGTCTTTATACCTTTTATAACTCTGTGGATGGCTTGTGTGACCAAGTCAAAACGTCAGTATATTAATATTAAAAGTTTTTAACACAGATGAACCCGCAAAATATGTATTTTATATATTTAACCTGTGCAAATCTTCGTTTTAACATATATATATATATATATATTGTACTCTTGATTAAGTCCAAATAAATTCACTAACTCAATTTTTAAAAAAAAATTAAATTAAAGATATATTTTAATTGTTATGATTACTTTGTAATGTTAGCAATTCTTTAAAATGCTTTGTTAAAGTAAAAAAAAGAGAGTATTAAATGCATAAAACTATATTAATATATTTAAAATAATCCAGTAAAGCTAAATAGTGTAATTTTATATGGTTGGGAAAACTGGCCATAATAAAATGATATATTGGAAGTCTTCTTAAATAAGTGATTAAAGCAAAATTTTAAAAGTAATAACTTAAAATTAAATAAACTAGTGTATTGTAAAGTAGAAATTATACTTAATATTTGTATTGTGAATTATTTATTTAAAATGTAATGTTTTGTGGGAATAAATGTGTTTAGTTAAAAAAAAGTTTCATAAGATGCTACCCTCGCTTGAATTATTTTACAAATAAAAAAAATCAATAAACCTGTTGTTATAGCTCTAGCAAAGGAAAAATACCGCCCTTTCCTGAATCTGATTGGCTGTTAAATTTCGACAACAAGAAAATGGTTGTCAAAAACTAAAGAGTTACGATTTCTTTTCTTTCATTTCGAAAATGATAAACTAATGTTTTAGACCACTTTAAAAGTATTTTTGACAAATTATAAATTGTTTTAATAAAATATGCTAAAAATAAAATTATTTTAGAAAAATAGTTGACATTATCAAAAATTATTTACTTTAACTGCAACATAATATTGGAAAAGAAATCACTGACATCATCAAAACTTTTGGTTGGTGAATAAAAATTTGTTTTAGATTTGCCACTATCAAATATTTTTATAATTATAAATAAAGATTTATTTTTGAAAAAACTTTCCTTCACTATCATAACCTGACAAATTATTAATATACTTTTTACAAACAAAACTAAAATGAATATTATATTAAAAGATTAATATATTTTGATGCTTGAGTTTGTGAATTGACCAATTAAATGTTTAGACTTATACCTCACTTGGCCAATAAAATAGGTTCCCCTTTAAAAAAAGTGCAAAATGTTAACTGTAGTATTAAAAATGACCTAATTATAGTGATTTGAAGCCACTTTGGTTTTAAATGAATTGATCCATCAAAAGATAGTACCAAAATTATTATTCTAAATTATATTATTATATTATTATTCTTTAATATAATATTTTTTGCAATTAAACATTTAATTTTGTTAGTAGACAGTAATTAAAAAATGATGCACATTATCTGATTTGATAAGGTCATGTGACACAAATATTCATCCTTGTGTGCTTGCAAGTTTTTTCTAATAAAGTTTCAAAATTGCTTTAGAATTGTAATATAAAATTGAAAACACTTGTTGGTCACAAGACATGATAAAAATTAGATGTTATAAAATACTTAAATAGTTTTTTTTAAATGGATGTATTTAATAAAAATTAGATTCTTTACTATAGATACATTAAAAATAAATGTTGGGTAAATTAATAAAATATTTTTAAAATGTTATTTTAAAGGATTTGATTTGTTTAAATAGAAGTATAAAATTAGTTTAGAATTAAATAATATAACATCTAATATTTTAAAATGAATCATAAGTTTTATTTTTAATTTTAATTGTGCAATCTTGGCTGATATGTAAATTAGATCATTAGGTGAAAGTCTAAATAGCCAATCAAATTATCATTTCAATTTACTATAAAAGTAGATGTTGTCATTTTTCTGAGATGATAAAATATGTGCTTTAATCAATTTAATTCTGTGCTTTAATAAGTCAATTCTGTGCTTTTAGATAACTTTCTTAATAATTTATCATTTTTAAAATATCAAAGTATTGTATAATTTATTACTTAAAATTATTTTAAAAGAGAGTATTAAAAATTATATGTTTATTAAGTTAAAATTATGCATTGTTAAAGCAACAAAGATTCCCTGCCAAATAGACTATTGAAACTTAATTTAGCTTTGCAGTAACTATGGAATTCATACCATTAATAATTGTATATTCGTGGAAAGAAAGAATGGAGGTACAGATACCAAATAAAAATATAATTCTTGAAATATTAATGGGAAAAAATATATCATTGGTTATATTAATATCTTGGACATTGTTGAAAAAATTGGACAAAAAATTTTGTCAGAAATGTAATTTACATGCATTTTATTGGAAGAAAAGATAGCTGTATCTGAAAAAGCAAAGCTATATGGTAAAGTCTTTAATTCTCAATATTTAAATATATATATATATATATATATATATATATATATATATATATATATATATATATATATATATATATATATATATATATATATATATATATATATATAGTTTTTAAAAGGGTTGCAGTAAATGTTTTAAAGGAAATATTCTTTTGAAAAGTGTATTAGGAAATTTTATTTAATGTGATGGAGAGATAATTATTAATATTACTGCAAATATATTTTACATAACAAGTAGTCACTAATAAAAAAGACCACATTTATTTACTAGTAGGAAAAAACAATTTTGGAAAATTATTCTTTGGAAAAAAAATACCTGGGTAATTAGAATTATCCTGACAAAATAACTTTATGCTAATTTTATTAAATTATTAAATGCCCATTTCCATGGAACAAAAGTGCATAATTTCCTTATAAGTATGCCTGAACCCATATAGCCATAACAGATGCATCAGAAACCCAAGATAGGATCCTATAGAATGGAAAAACTCTGGAGGATTATTTTTTTAATTTTGTAAATTAATATCACTTTTAATAATCATTATCCTGAAAGATATAGATAAAGGACTATATTTTTTATAAACTTTCAACCAAGGATTAATAATTATTTTCATAAATAATTTCCGATTTAAAAGTCGACTTCCTTTCCACTTTTCGTTTTCATCATTTTTTATTCATTTGTGAATATGTTGCATCGGGGGAGAAAAGTTTTGTTCTCAAATATAAGACAGTGGTTATTATAGCAAAGTATGTCGGGGAGTAAGCGTCTATAAGGACTTATAATGGAAAATATCAGAAAAAATAAAGAACATTTTTTTTAAAATTTTTACTTTATAATGGATTGGAGTTTTTAGTAAATATGGTTTTAATTATTTTATGTACTAATAATATAATTAAGTTTTTATTTATTATTGTAGGCAGGAAAATTACATACAAAATATCTACTGATATAGTATAATAATTATCGTAAAGAATATTTAAGTCTCTGTAAAAATTTTTATAAATATCTTTTTGAGTATGATAGTTTTGCTGAGTAAATGTTAATATTATTTAATATATATTTATGAAATGTGGATCAGAAAACATCTAAAAGTGACCAACTAGCAATTTGTCACTCTGGGTAAAAGTTATAAAATATTAAATTTATATGATATATTTATTTTTATTTTTATTTAGATTGCTTGGAATATTTTATAGTATTTTATTTTTTCTATGAACGTATGAGTATATGTGGGTGCATTAAATACACATAGAATTTATTAATATTATTTTAGAAATATGAGCTAGATTTTTAAAAAAATATGCATACACTTTTTTTATATTACTGATTATATGATTCTTTAGTAAAGGAACCCTGTTATTTTTAAATGTTTTAACGTATTGATTTAGTACACTGATACAAAATCATTTTTATTGAAAGTGAAATAACCTTTTCTTGTTTAGTAGTTTTAGATTGTTGAAGTAGTACATGAATCTTATTTATTGTTTTAGTATAATGTTTTGATAATTTTTGTGGTGTAGATTGATAAATCTATAATGAAATTTTAAAATGGCAGTGACCTTGGGAGTATGAAAAGAAATCAATGGGATGCTTATATGTAGGATTTAGGGGAATAGAAAGTAATTGTATTTCTTAGTAATTTATGCAGGTACAGATAATGTAGCCCTGTGACTTGTATATTTTCCATGGACAGTGTTTTTTTATAGTATTGAGTATTGTAATGTTCCAAGAAGCTGAATAAATAACCTGGACATTATTTTATAATGGAGGTTATTAGACAGAAAAGTTGTGCCTCTTTTCTTTATATGCACCGTGGCCATGTTGATTATCCGATATGTTTATACTATTGAATTAATACTCTAGTTAGTTCTTCATACCTACGCATCTGATCACTATCGTAATTTCAAATGGTATTGCATCATACATAACTGTATTTATGAAGGAGAATAATAAATAATTTTGGGAATTGGAGGATCGTTATTTTTGAAAGAGGATAGGATAATTTTTTCTTGCTTTGATTTATGTTGACATCAAATACAAATGAGATTAAAAGTAGACTTAAAATAAGGATAAAGAATCATAAATATTTTCGTATTTTAGTAAACTATTTTTTTTTAAAATATATATTAAGTGATAATAAATTATTCACGAGATTTTTTGAATATTTTTATCATACATGTAATACATCCAGAGAAACAACATAAAATAGAACAAGAACTTTTGTTTTGGGAATATAATTTTATGTTTAGAACACGCTTAAAAACACACATAAGATTTCTTATATTAGAGTAGTAGGAAGCAACGTGTATAAAAAATCTGTTAATCATATTATTTTATTTAAGTCCATGTATTTGTTAATGAACCGAAATAAATATTTTTGAATAATATCACCACTATCATAATAAAAGTTGTTTAATTAATTGGGTACAAAATATATGGACATGTACTGAAATAAGTGCTACTTTGTAGTTTATGTGTTTTTTTTTTATATTTTGTGTATGCTTATGGAGAACATATTATAATATAGATCAAATGGTAGATAATATGTTAAGCCTACAATTGTATCTATGATTATTATTAGTAATATTATTATGATTATTGTGAAGAAATATGAAAAGTTATAAGTCGGAGTGAAGACTTATGTACTTTTAGATTTTATTATTTTATTTTGAAATGAAGAAATATGTAATTTACCCAAGATGTAATTGTAAATTGTGTACATAGTTTATTTTTGTTAAAAGTCTTATAATAAATTTTTGTTAAACTTGTTTTATAAAGATGTGTATTGTATTGATTCTTCACTCTACAAATACATGATCTCCGGATATATAAACCAAACATAATATTTAAACAGTACGAATAGGATTATTACTTAAGAAATTACAGTGTTTTTTTAATATAATTTATTTGAGAAGTTTTCATTTTATATCATTATTAGCATTATGGTCCTAAATTAATTATATAAATTATTACAAAGAATTATAATATTATTCGTTGCCATATATTTTCTCAGATTATCAGGTTATATGATATATTTTATTTAAGATTCCACATGAAAGATAAAAGATTATACTATATTATTTATTATTGTTATTACTATTACAATTTCACAACATTGAAAAGTCGATAAGATTAATAATTATACATTGAAGATTATTATTATTATTATTATTATTATTATTATTATTATTATTATTATTATTATTATTATTATTATTATTATTATTATTATTATTATTATTATTATTATTATTATTATTATTATTATTATTATTATTATTATTATTATTATTATTATTATTATTATTATTATTATTATTATTATTATTATTATTATTATTATTATTATTATTATTAGTAGTAGTAGTAGTAGTAGTAGTAGTAGTAGTAGTAGTAGTAGTAGTAGTAGTAGTTAGGTGTAGTTGAGGGTGATACAAAATCCCTTGTCATGCTTGACTACAGAAAATTATAAGTTGATTAGAATTATTTTAAAGAATCTGAGATTAATATAGTCATATTATTTTGAATAAAGAAATTAGAATTTATTTATTAGCATTATATTTAATTTATTATTATTTTAATGTCGGAAAAATGCTATAAATTGATTATTATTTGAGATAATAGGGGAGATAGTATTCTAATGCCATTGAGGTTGTATCCTATGGGATATTGGCTCAATGTAATTCTTTAGTACTTGCACTTCACTTCATTGTCTCATGATTTTATTAATATTTTATTTATTTAGTTTTGATAAACCAAACCATTTATCATTTCTTATTAGTTAGAGCTAGTTTAATAGTAGACAATATCATAGGATATCTGTATTATTGACTTTATGTATTTTAGCCGAGCATAACCATTTATCTGAGCTAGTCCTATTTTATTATTGTATTTTCCCAGTAGTGAGGGTACAATATATATATATATATATATATATATGTATATATATATATATAAATACATATATATATATATATATATATATATATATATATATATATATATATATATATATTCTAACCTGGTCTTGTGCATCCTCACTTCAGAATAGTATATGATATAAAATAAAATGGGTTCTAGCTCAGTTAATAATTGATAAATGAAATATTCAGCACTAACATTAAATATTTCACTAGCTCAAATTTAAAATGCGAATAAGGTTCAGTTTATAAAAATAAATCAAATATTTAAAATTTTCATGAGACTTGAAGTGAAAATACAGGTGACAAGATAGATTACATTGAGCTAATATCCCACAGGATACTACCTCAATGGCATAAGAACACTATCCCCCTTATTACTATTTCAAATAACAAACTCATAGTATTCTTACAACTTTAATAATTTCTACTCACTAAGATTAAGTTAATAATTACATCTTAATCTTCTATTTATAATAATCTAGCTCAATAAAAATCTCAGGTTCGTAAAGTTTATTCTAAGTTAATAAAAAATACGGTAGTAAAATATGAGAAGGGATTTTATGTCATAATCTACTATACTGAAACTAATAATAATAAATAATAATAATAATATTCTTCATTGTTTAACTACTACTGGATATATTTTCCTTTTGTTATATTTTTATTACCATAATAAAATAATAAAATAATTTTATATAATCTTTATTTTCATGTAATAATATAATAAATACGTGGTAGCATATGATAATTTGATAAACAAAGGATGTGTGGCAACTGATAGCATATAATTCAGTATACTATTGTGATAACTGATTTATGACCAATAAAACAATGTAAAATTATAATTATTTAATTAAAAGAATACCAATAAATATTTAAATTCTTAAATAATTCTCTATTTATCTTTTGTGCAAAATTATATATTTGTTTCAATTGTTATGAATATATCGTGATTTCATGCAATGGAGTGGAGAAATAAATAATCCAGACACAAAAATTTTGAAAACAAATTTTAACAAAGTTTATTAACAACAACAAATAAAATAAACAATTTATGTACATTATTTACAATGGATATCCTTATTTTATTCTTACATTTTTATCTAATAGGTTATAAAAAATAATTTATACTTTAGTTATATCTTTATTTAGACATAAGACAACATAAAAAAATGTTACCATTTGGTTTCTCGTTATGGTTAACTTATTACAAATATATTTACTTATTTTATTAGCAAAATATTTCATCCTTAATATTATTAAACTATCTTATTTTTAAAACATTCATAGGAAAACATTCTACAGAAAACAAAATTAACTTTATAATGAGTATGGATTTCCCAAAATATAAAAAATTTCATCTTGCAAACTCAAAGATGTTACATAAAATATTCATCCAAAATTCAGTACTAGATTTTAGTGTTTTATCACATGATGTTTACTAATTATAATATATTTTTATTTAGCCTTACTTTAGTATGATATAAGTGTAATAATCAATATATTCCTGTTATTCAATAAACAAAAAATATACTATGCATATCCCTTACATTTATTGTATATTATTGTATTTTTTAAAAATAAGCAATACTTATTTTTCTCCAAAAAATAATAATAAAACATTCAAAAATTATTATCACTTTAAAGAAAATATCTTTGTTTAGAGATACTCTATTTTAAAAATTTATATTTCATTTCCGAAATAAAATTCAAAATATATTCTATGATTCTTTTCTTTCCCTTAGGATAAATTAAACCTTCACTTTCAAGTTATAAAATTCTGTTCCTTATAAGCAAATAAACCAATCTTATACAAAACAATAGCATAACCTAAGTTCTAAATTATTTATCATTTCTTTTCAAAATATCTTACTGAACGATACAGTTACATGAAATAAAGATAGAGAAATAGATGTATAGGATAGCTAGAGTATCACTCATAATATATCTCAAAATCATGGCACAGTGCATTACAAGAAAGAGGTATGACATTTACCTGTCTAATATCCTCTAGTACATAAAAGATGTTAAAGCTATTTCTTCAGCTTTATTTCAAACATCAAATATTTAAAGAAATATAAACACGGTCCAAATAAAATGTGTACCAATCATAGGGCTTTGTTAACTATGCTGATATCCACATAAAGACTAAATATTCACATTCCTTATAACATCCTATTTCTTAAAACATCATCTTGTTTTCCTGTTCACTACGTACTTCCAAGCCACTATCTCAACATTATTTCTCAAGATTTTCCACATCTTACATCGATAAATAACTATCTGCATTTACAAAACAATAAATAAAATTCATTGATAATTGAACAATCTCACTGTTCCACAAGAAAAGTTTGTCTACTTCATCATTCTGTATGTTTAATCATATACAATCTAACTAGACAATATTTGAATATCCAATAACATGAAAGTTTTAAAAGAATAACATAGTTATTTGTTATTATGTTGGATTATATCACTAATATAAAAAAATCATTGTATGCATATTTTCAAATCAATCCTATCTCATAATGTTTTTTTTAAAATGTTGTATGAAATGCGTTACATATAATTAAAACTTTTACACTTCATTCTTACAATTCATAGATGATTTAAAGAAAACAAAAATATACATTATAAATTAATAATAGTCATTGTTATTACCAAAATAACCTTTATCTGGTCATCATATTCAGTAGGCTTCTTCCATCCTCCGGATATAAAAAAACATTGCATACATAAACGAAAATATACATTCATACACTTTATTTTTAAAATATATTCTTATCTAAATTATTAGATTATTCCATTATAAAATTTTATTTCATCAACAAATTAATGTTTTATGTTTTCCTTAACTTATAAAAAAATAATTTAGACTTAAAATTAGGTTAATAAAATAAAAGGAATCAAAACTATAATTACATATTTTCTTGACAATAGTTCCTGATAAGTCCAAAATGTTTATTATTTTCTCTAGAGTTTTAAAATGTTCTCCTCCAAGCACATTAAAGTTTAAAAATAAAAATAAATATTAATCCATTTAGTAAAATTT
Organism: Epiperipatus broadwayi; assembly: GCA_028023455.1. Classification (NCBI taxonomy): domain Eukaryota; kingdom Metazoa; phylum Onychophora; class Udeonychophora; order Euonychophora; family Peripatidae; genus Epiperipatus; species Epiperipatus broadwayi. The sequence goes on along the minus strand of JAQFVV010012442.1, from coordinate 2,906,625 downwards.
ATAGAAGGAAATATCCTTGTTTTAGTATTTAGGACGATAATTATTAAATCATAATGATAATTAATCCCATGAAATTTCATCAATATTCTCTGCCAATATTTTCTGCAGGTATCCGATGCATCTTCCATCTAATTTAGCTTTAAAAATATATGGTAAACTTTTTTACAATATTTCCATGGATCCATCTTTTGTTCAACTATGTGTTCACTTTTTTTTATATAAGTTTCCATCCTTAATAAATTTAAACTCTTCATTTGATATTTTTTTGTATATCACCTTTTTAAAAAAACTTCAAGTACTTTTAAACAAATCTTTTCTAAATACATTTTTGACAATTCTAAGACTGGAGGTTTTAATATCAAAAACCTTCAGTAACATATTCTTCTGGGTTCTTTCTTTAACTCTTGAAAATATTTTTGTTTAAATGTTACCTTCAGAAAAGGATATAACATTTTACTCCTTTAATATAATATTTTATAAAATGATTCATAAGATAAAATTGTCTTATTACTATTTTAAAAATAAATCTTGGATAAACTTATCTCAATAATAATGTGTCTCCAATTTTTACCTTTTAAACAGAAAATAACTTTTGCACTGTATCAGTATAATGTCCGTACTATGATTTTTATGCACTAGAATAGTTCTCCAGTGGAGCATTAATAAATCTGTATCAAAAACATTTTTTATATTATTAAATTTATATCTATTTTATTCTACAGTATATCCATCTTTTCAGTGTGAAGTTTAGGTCAAATTTCAGATAAAAATAATCCTAGCAAGCAACTTTTAAAAAATTAGAAAATCATTTTTCAAGAAGTTCCCAAATATACTTTATTTTAAACTCTCTTTTACAAAATACTTTTCAAACAATATCAATTAGTTGTTGTTTTTTTTTTGCAAATAAAACTATAAGAAATTACTAAAAAAATTGACTAAAATAAAAATTTTAAAGTACTATCTCTCTGATAGCTACTAATATACCTTTCTCTGGTTTCAATCCATTTTTAATCTTCCTGATACCCCATGCAATTCATATTTATAAGTCTGTAAGAATACCTCATTTGATTGTTGATTCTTACTTTAGCTTGAGAACAAATTTACATATATTTTTACTTTTACAGAATTATATTTGAAAATAAATATTATCCATGTAATGAACTTAAAATATTATTTAAAATACTACTTTTAAATCAATTATTATTTTATTAAAATTATTTAAACATTTAAAATAACTTTTAAAATAACTTTAATAACTTATTCCATTCTTAATATTCCATTTATCTTGCTTTATTTAAACAAAATATTTAATTTTTATATTATGAGTGTCATTCAGTCTTTACTACATTACTTAAAACATTACATACGATAGTTAACTTAATATTTATTATTATTTGCTTTCATGATAGGCAATAATTCTATCCAATTCCATAATATAAATTATAAAATATTTCAAACTTTGCTATTAACTCAAACAAGCGTGTGTGTGAAAGTATGTAATGTATAAGTCACATGATTAATATAAAATTTGGACAGACAATTTTTAATCTATTTCTCTGCCCAGATTTATAAAATTGATACACTTATTATATTTAATAATATAATTATAAAAATTTGGAAAAATAATTTAAAATATAGAATTAAATACAATTCTCACCATCATAAAGTTTATTTTTAAAATATACGATTTTTATTAATTATTAAATATGACTTTATAAATTTAAAATATAACATTTATTACTATAAGTTTTAAACTATTAAAATCGAACTTTTTAAATATACTTTTAATTATTTATAGCTGTGTTATTTAATATGGCCAGCTTTTGCAACCATATGCAACAATATTTAAAGCTTTACATAACTATTTTTTAAATGATTCGTTATAATTTTATATACTACGTATTTTGCTTTAGCCTCAAATTGTACTTTATAATATAATTAACTTAATATGCTTACACACATTAAAGAACATATTCTAAAATTTAAAATTTTTTAGTAATTGACTGAGATGAAC
>JAQFVV010012442.1:2527197-2904111 GCA_028023455.1 Epiperipatus broadwayi | reverse complement strand
ATATATTCTAACCTGGTCTTGTGCATCCTCACTTCAGAATAGTATATGATATGTGTCAAATGGGTTCTAGCTCAGTTAATTGATAAATGAAAATATTCAGCACTTAACATTAAATATTTCACTAGCTCAAATTTAAATGCTAATAAGGTTCAGTTTTATAAAATAATTCAAATATTTAAAATTTTCATGAGACTTGAAGTGAAAATACAGGTGACAAGATAGATTACATTGAGCTAATATCCCACAGGATACCAATACCTCAATGGCATAAGAACACTATCCCTCTTATTACTATTTCAAATAACAAACTCATAGTATTCTTACAACTTTAATAATTTCTACCTACTAAGATTAAGTTAATAACTACATCTTAATCTTCTATTTATAATACCACCCAGCTCAATAAAAAATCTCAGGTTCGTAAAGCTTATTCCTAGGTTAATAAAAAACACGGTAGTAAAATATTGAGAAGGGATTTCATGTCATAATCTACTATACTGAAACTAATAATAATAAATAATAATAATAATATTCTTCATTGTTTAACTACTACTGGATATCTTTTCTTTTATTATAATTTTATTACCATAATAAAATAATACAAATAATTTTATATAATCTTTTATCGTCATGTAATAATATAATTAATACGTGGTAGCATATGATAATTTGATAGACAAAGGATGTGTGGCAACTGATAGCATATAATTCAGTATACTATTGTGATAACTGATTTATGACCAATAAAACAATGTAAAATTATAATTATTTAATTAAAAGAATACCAATAAATATTTAAATTCTTAAATAATTCTCTATTTATCTTTTTGTGCAAAATTATATATTTGTTTCAATTGTTATGAATATATCGTGATTTCATGCAATGGAGTGGAGAAATAAATAATCCAGACACAAAAATTTTGAAAACAAATTTTAACAAAGTTTATTAACAACAACAAATAAAATAAACAATTTATGTACATTATTTACAATGGATATCCTTATTTTATTCTTACATTTTTATCTAATAGGTTATAAAAAATAATTTATACTTTAGTTATATCTTTATTTAGACATAAGACAACATAAAAAAATGTTACCATTTGGTTTCTCGTTATGGTTAACTTATTACAAATATATTTACTTATTTTATTAGCAAAATATTTCATCCTTAATATTATTAAACTATCTTATTTTTAAAACATTCATAGGAAAAAATTCTACAGAAAACAAAATTAACTTTATAATGAGTATGGATTTCCCAAAATATAAAAAATTTCATCTTGCAAACTCAAAGATGTTACATAAAATATTCATCCAAAATTCAGTACTAGATTTTAGTGTTTTATCACATGATGTTTACTAATTATAATATATTTTTATTTAGCCTTACTTTAGTATGATATAAGTGTAATAATCAATATATTCCTGTTATTCAATAAACAAAAAATATACTATGCATATCCCTTACATTTATTGTATATTATTGTATTTTTTAAAAATAAGCAATACTTATTTTTCTCCAAAAAATAATAATAAAACATTCAAAAATTATTATCACTTTAAAGAAAATATCTTTGTTTAGAGATACTCTATTTTAAAAATTTATATTTCATTTCCGAAATAAAATTCAAAATATATTCTATGATTCTTTTCTTTCCCTTAGGATAAATTAAACCTTCACTTTCAAGTTATAAAATTCTGTTCCTTATAAGCAAATAAACCAATCTTATACAAAACAATAGCATAACCTAAGTTCTAAATTATTTATCATTTCTTTTCAAAATATCTTACTGAACGATACAGTTACATGAAATAAAGATAGAGAAATAGATGTATAGGATAGCTAGAGTATCACTCATAATATATCTCAAAATCATGGCACAGTGCATTACAAGAAAGAGGTATGACATTTACCTGTCTAATATCCTCTAGTACATAAAAGATGTTAAAGCTATTTCTTCAGCTTTATTTCAAACATCAAATATTTAAAGAAATATAAACACGGTCCAAATAAAATGTGTACCAATCATAGGGCTTTGTTAACTATGCTGATATCCACATAAAGACTAAATATTCACATTCCTTATAACATCCTATTTCTTAAAACATCATCTTGTTTTCCTGTTCACTACGTACTTCAAGCCACTATCTCAACATTATTTCTCAAGATTTTCCACATCTTACATCGATAAATAACTATCTGCATTTACAAAACAATAAATAAAATTCATTGATAATTGAACAATCTCACTGTTCCACAAGAAAAGTTTGTCTACTTCATCATTCTGTATGTTTAATCATATACAATCTAACTAGACAATATTTGAATATCCAATAACATGAAAGTTTTAAAAGAATAACATAGTTATTTGTTATTATGTTGGATTATATCACTAATATAAAAAAATCATTGTATGCATATTTTCAAATCAATCTTATCTCATAATGTTTTTTTTAAAATGTTGTATGAAATGCGTTACATATAATTAAAACTTTTACACTTCATTCTTACAATTCATAGATGATTTAAAGAAAACAAAAATATACATTATAAATTAATAATAGTCATTGTTATTACCAAAATAACCTTTATCTGGTCATCATATTCAGTAGGCTTCTTCCATCCTCCGGATATAAAAAAACATTGCATACATAAACGAAAATATACATTCATACACTTTATTTTAAAATATATTCTTATCTAAATTATTAGATTATTCCATTATAAAATTTTATTTCATCAACAAATTAATGTTTTATGTTTTCCTTAACTTATAAAAAAATAATTTAGACTTAAATTAGGTTAATAAAATAAAAGGAATCAAAACTATAATTACATATTTTCTTGACAATAGTTCCTGATAAGTCCAAAATGTTTATTATTTTCTCTAGAGTTTTAAAATGTTCTCCTCCAAGCACATTAAAGTTTAAAAATAAAAATAAATATTAATCCATTTAGTAAAATTTATAGAAAATAATCCTTGTTTTAGTATTTAGGACGATAATTATTAAATCATAATGTTAATTAATCCCATGAAATTTCTTCAATATTCTCTGCCAATATTTTCTGCAGCGTATCCGATGCATCTTCCATCTAATTTAGCTTTAAAAATATATGGTAAACTTTTTTTACAATATTACCATGGATCCATCTTTTGTTCAACTATGTGTTCACTTTTTTATATAAGTTTCCATCCTTAATAAATTTAAACTTTCGTTTGATATTTTTTTGTATATCACCTTTTTAAAAAAACTTCAAGTACTTTTAAACAAATCTTTTCTAAATACATTTTAAACAATTCTAAGACTGGAGGTTTTAATATCAAAAACGCTTCAGTAACATATTCTTCTGGGTTCTTTCTTTAACTCTTGAAAATATTTTTTTTTAAATGTTACCTTCAGAAAGGATATAACATTTTACTCCTTTTAATATAATATTTTATAAAATGATTCATAAGATAAAATTGTCTTATTACTATTTTAAAAAATAAATCTTGGATAAACTTATCTAAATAATAATGTGTCTCCAATTTTTACCTTTTAAACAGAAAATAACTTTGCACTGTATCAGTATAATGTCCGTACTATGATTTTTATGCACTAGAATAGTTCTCCAGTGGAGCATTAATAAATCTGTATCAAAAACATTTTTATATTATTAGAATTTATATCTATTTTATTCTACAGTATATCTATCTTTTCAGTGTGAAGTTTAGGTCAAATTTCAGATAAAATAATCCTGGCAAGTAACTTTTAAAAATTAGAAAATCATTTTCAAGAAGTTCCCAAATATACTTTATTTTAAACTCTCTTTTGCAAAATACTTTTCAAACAATATCAATTAGTTGTTGTTTTTTTTTTTTTTTGCAAATAAAACTATAAGAAATTACTAAAAAAAAATTGACTAAAATAAAAATTTTAAAGTACTATCTCTTCGATAGCTACTAATATACCTTTCTCTGGTTTCAATCCATTTTTAATCTTCCCTGATACCCCCGTGCAATTCATATTTATAGTCTGTAAGAATACCTCATTTGATTGTTGATTCTTACTTTAGCTTGAGAACAAATTTACATATATTTTTACTTTTACAGAATTATATTTGAAAATAAATATTATCCATGTAATGAACTTAAAATATTATTTAAAATACTACTTTTAAATCAATTATTATTTTATTAAAATTATTTAAACATTTAAAATAACTTTTAAAATAACTTTAATAACTTATTCCATTCTTAATATTCCATTTATCTTGCTTTATTTAAACAAAATATTTAATTTTTATATTATGAGTGTATTCGTCTTTACTACATTACTTAAAACATTACATACGATAGTTAACTTAATATTTATTATTATTTGCTTTCATGATAGGCAATAATTCTATCCAATTCCATAATATAAATTATAAAATATTTCAAACTTTGCTATTAACTCAAACAAGCGTGTGTGTGAAAGTATGTAATGTATAAGTCACATGATTAATATAAAATTTGGACAGACAATTTTTAATCTATTTCTCTGCCCAGATTTATAAAATTGATACACTTATTATATTTAATAATATAATTATAAAAATTTGGAAAAATAATTTAAAATATAGAATTAAATACAATTCTCACCATCATAAAGTTTATTTTTAAAAATATACGATTTTTATTAGATTATTAAATATGACTTTATAAATTTAAAATATAACATTTATTACTATAAGTTTTAAACTATTAAAATCGAACTTTTTAAATATACTTTTAATTATTTATAGCTGTGTTATTTAATATGGCCAGCTTTTGCAACCATATGCAACAATATTTAAAGCTTTACATAACTATTTTTTAAATGATTCGTTATAATTTTATATACTACGTATTTGCTTTAGCCTCAAATTGTACTTTATAATATAATTAACTTAATATGCTTACCACATTAAAAGAACATATTCTAAAATTTAAAATTTTTAGTAATTGACTGAGATGAACTATTACTGACCTATAGAAAAGGGCACAATATATATATATATATATATATAACGAGATATATACCACCCCAAAATATATATATATATATATATATATATATATATATATATATATATATATATATATATATATATATATTATATCAGACAAAATTCAAAATTCAAAGTTTAATCAAAATTCTATTATATATAGATTGATATGTGGATGTGGCGTACAATACATGGTGAATCTAAGTGTACATTTGAGAAGAAAATAAAAGAGCATATGCTTTTATATAATAGAATTCAAAAAGAGAATCAATCTGGAACAGATGTAAATAAACCTTCATCATCTGTTATATTTGATCATAATAAATCTTGTCAATATGAATTTAAATTTGACTATAAAAATATGAAAATTATTCAAATTGAATGATGTCATAATAAACATAAAATAAAAGAGGCTATGTTGATTTCAAAAAATCGTCAAATGTTAAGATAACCAAATTGTGGGAAATCTGAATTGAACTATAGATATTGTTTAAGGTTGTCTCATTTTGATTATTCAATGTTATACAGTTGATAAAGACTACAAAGTGTATAGTCGAAAGTACTTCTAAAAGAATATAATTTATGTAAATTGTACTGTATTTTGATATATATTGATTTGTATATTATATATATATATATATATATATATATGTATGTATATATATATATATATATATATATATATATATAATACAGTATTTAAAAGCTTATAAAAAATATATGTATAATCGTCACTTAGGAGCGCTTTCAACTAACTTGAAAGCACTCCTAAGTGATGGTTATACATATATTTTTATAAGCTTTTAAATACTGTATTTTTATATATTTATTTATAAATTTGCATATATTATTTTGAAGAAATACAGACATCGATTTATAATATTATATATATATGAAAAACAAAAAAAAACACAAGTTAAAACTTGCTAACGCTTGTATTTATGACAATAGATGACATTCTACCAAAAACACTGTCAAGCGTAGTTTGTTTACATAAATGTCAAAGCAAGTGTTCACTATCTCTAACTTTAATTTCCACCTTCAGATCATGATTTCAAGCTATTTGCTATCATCAGTGAAAGACAGGAATAAGAAAATAGATCTAAACACAAACTCTGAGCGTTTATGAAACAGTTTCTATTCAGCTTGGTGGTGTTTTTGGTAGAACGCCATCTATTGTCATAAATACAAGTGATAGCAAGTTTTAATTTGTGTTTTTTTTGTTTTTCATAAATGTACCTTTGAGGTCTTTCTTGCAATGATATATATTGCAGAGGTTTCTACTATGTGGTGATGTTGAACTGAGATCAGACCCATGTAGCTATCTGGCTTGCTATGCTGAGTTTGAAGACATTATGTGTCTAAAAGATTCACACTTGCAAGCTGAATAGAAACTGTTTCATAAACACTCAGAGTTTGTGTTTAGATCTATTTTCTTATTCCTGTCCACTGATGATAGCAAATAACTTGAAATCATGATCTGAAGGTGGAAATTAAAGTTAGAGATAGTGAATGCTTGATCTGATGTTTATGTAAACAAACTACTCTTGATTGTGTTTTTGGTAGAATGCCATCTATTGTCATAAATACAAGCGTTAGCAAGTTTTAACTTGTGTTTTTTTGTTTTTCATAAATGTACCTTTGAGGTCTTTCTTGCAATGATATATGTTGCAGAGGCTTCTACTATGTGGTGTTGCTGAACTGAGATGAGACCCATGTAGCTATCTGGCTTGCTATGCTGAGTTTAAAGACATTACATGTCTAAAAGTTTCACGCTTGCAAGCTGAATAAAAACTGTTTCATAAATGCTCAGAGTTTGTGTTTAAATCTATTTTTTTATTTCTGTCCTTCACTGATGATAGAAAATAGCTTGAAATCATGATGTGAAGATGGAAATTAAAGTTAGAGATAGTGAATGCTTGCTCTGATGTTTATATAAACAAACTTCACTTGATGGTGTTTTTGGTAGAACACCATTTATTGTCATATATATATATATATATATGTATGTGTGTGAGCGTCCTAGCAGTACCATGTAAAAATAAGAAAAGTTATGAAGTTCAGATCTAGTATACAAATAAAATTAAATTATAGCCATAACCATTGAATTGGGTTTTCGTTAGCAAGAGATTTAAGAAATTTGTTAAATTTATAGAAAGTTATTAAAAATAATTAACCTGTAAGTAAATAGTGATAAAAAGTAATACTCTAAAATAAAACCAGTGTGGTAAAAGTAATATAGAGTTTACCATATGTGCCCAGCAAAAGAAAAAAAATATTGAAAATGATAAAGTATGAAAGAGACAAATTGAGTGTCAATAATCAGCTGGAAATATTGATCGGAAAGCCTAAAGTCAGATCAACCAATGAAGTAACTATTATAACTGTCTTATCATTACCTATACAAGCCATTATAGGTTTAATGGAAAAAACTGGATTGGCCTCAGAGATTATCAATTAGTAGTATATGATCATATTTTGGTAACATCAAAAGTTAAAGGTTATTATCTATTTGCATATATATATATATATATATATATATATATATATATATTAGATACCAACCAGTAACCACCTAAACTTTCACAGTAAAAATAGCAATATATATATATATATATATTGAAGCAGATGACCTGATGCTCAGATCGTGCTTCACAGCCCACTTACAGTGTCCTACCACCAAACCATGTCTAAACCCATCCTTACGTGCATATACATGTTTACTAACATATATTTTCCTTTGCTTAAACATTTAAAACATAACTGATGTAGATATCTTTATATATTAACAAAAATAATTTAATAAACAAATATTTAATATTATTTTAATGTGTATGTGTGCGTAATGGATATATATATATATATATATATATATATATAGTGTGGGGGGATATGTGTGCGTATATATATATATATATATATATATATATATATATATATTAGTGTGGGGGGACTGATAATAAATTGTATTAATAATTATATATTTAAAAGTCATATATGAAACTTATTATTTTTTTATACACCTGGGTGTCTTCTTATGCTGACTTATTTAACACGATTTTGAAGTTATGCAATTCGTGTTTCACCGAAAGTCGAACTCTGATAATGTGCTATTACTTTAAATAATAAATTTTGTGCACTTATGTTATATTGTAAGTAATAGCACATTATTGGAATTCGACTTTCATCTTAGTAATTTCAATATTTTCAGCGCTTTATAATAGTAAGATTTTATGCAATAATGAAGTTAAAATCATGATTTTCACATTTTATGTATACACATATTAAATTTTACAAGATTACAATATAAATTTGTTCAAACATTGTGTGTGTTAATTTTTCACTTTATCACACTCTGTTTTTGCTTTTTAAAAAAGAACGTAATTAATTATTAATCATTTAGTGTCTGCAAGTTTATTTTTAAATGGTGAATAATAGCAGTGAAATGAAATTTGATTTTTAAACGGAATTGAAAATTAAAAAATTAAAGGCAAAAATTAAAGTTTATGTACAGAAGAAAATGTAGAAAAAGATAATGAAACAGAAGTGGAACATGTTCCTTTCCATTGCTAAAATGATTTGAGAAGGTCTTCAACTTTCTAATCAGTTGGCAAATTATATTTTTATAAATGACACTAATCATGAACGTGCTCTTAAATTCCAATGAGAGATAAATAGTTTGTATGTCTGGATATCGCATTCATAAACACTTAATAAAATCATCATCTCAAAGATTAATTACTAATTACATTGTCACCAGAAAACAGTTAACACAACATGAGAGTGAAGTTGGTGCTAGTTGTATTTTCTCTTATGAAGAATCAAAAACCAGTTTGCAAATGAACCTGTTACCGGAAAATTGCGATAATAATTAAAACGTGTATAAAAAATGTATGCATAAAAATACATATTGTTTTGAATAAAATTAAATATTATAGTTAAAAAATAGTTTTAAAAGTTTGTCTTGTATCAATTTTTTTCAAATTTGAAATTTTTTATTAGTCATATCTTATTTCCTTATTTTTTTTTTTTTTGCGCAAATTTTAAAGTAATTTTACATTGGTGCTTTGCTCTTATGTGATTTTTGAAAAATCACAGTCTATATCCCCCCTTTCTCAAGGTAAGTTACATCTATTTTTGTGCGATTTCATTTGTGCATGTTTTCTGAGGAACCTATCTATCGCATAAAACAAGACCCAGGTGTATTTAATTTAGCAGTCAGACAATGATGCAATTCTTTTAAAAAGTTTCTCGAAAACAATTACCCAGAAAAGCCCATTAGTTAAAAGTAAAAGATTACAATTTTTTAATAGTAAAATAAATCCATTAGTGGAAATTTTGTCCACACCAACTTGTTTTAAAATCATAAGACTTATTTTAAAGCAATCATTCAAGAAACTTGTAACAGAATTGCATTGTTTCAAAAGACTTACAAGACAAAAGAGTTCTGGTCAGGAAATTTTAGCTTGGCTAAAGTGCACAAATTGCCTCAGGTCCAGCAGTTAGTTGTTATGCTACATCATCAAAATGGAGTATAAATACTGCTGGATTTGAATCCAAGAAGGAGAAGGAGACAACCAAAATTAACAATGGTCACCAGAATCCACACTAATTTAATCTTCATCCATTGTGTTGTGAGTGGGAAAACTTCACCTTTTCCCCCTGTTCCAACATGCTTGTTCCCATAAGAAAAGCTCTGGATCTGTGCCTATGAACTCTCAAATATCTGTTAATAGTTAATCTTTAAAAATGCTATGCCTTATTCCAAAACTAGATTTACTGTATTACACAGATGAACACTTCAAACATCAAAACCTGCTACTATTTACAAAAGGTAAAAGAACTTTAGCCACTCTGATTCTATTGAATTCAGCCTTCTCTATAATAACAAATAATCCTGATGCTCTCGTATAATATTGTATGTAAAATAACTATATCTTGTGTAACTTTATTTCATTATAACTTTATATAACTTAATCTATCCTATCATTGAGCCTCTATTTAATATGTTTTCTTTTTTTTATTATTTTCATGTGGCAATCATATTTTATTTCATTAATATATATATATATATATATATATATATATAAAATACATATTTTATCCTTTAAAAACTTTTAATATCAATTTACTATTTACTCACACAAGCCATCCACAGAGTTTTTATAACTCTGTGGATGGCTTGTGTGACCAAGTCGAAACGTCAGTAAATTGATATTAAAAGTTTTTAACACGGATGAACCCGCAAAATATGTATTTTATATATTTAATCCGTGCAAATCTTCGTTTTAACATATATATATATATATATATATATATATACATTGTGTTTTAAAATGCCAGTAATATTTCAAACTTAAAGCATGTAATTCTTTTCTAGTTTTCCTACCCACCACTTACAGGGTAATTAATAACTCATTTTAATTAAAACGAGTCTTATTCGACTTATGCAAATGCTGGTGAGTTTTGAAAAACAAAATAATTATCCTATAAATTGTTGTAGGAAAACAGATCAACATCTGTTTTTCTAAAAATGTCTTTTTATCTTTTTAAAATGTGCTAATCCCAACCATAAATGTATCTCATATATGTAAAATTTAATTATTATCCCAGTTATTTCCACCACACCATTTGTTTTCATATAAATATATTTATTTCTAATAATATCATTATTTTAACCAAAATTTGTATTTATTAAATGGTGTGGGAAGTTATTACTAATTTAAAGTAAAGGGAAGGGGGAATCTTTATGCCTTATATTTATGTAATTTAATTAATCTAAATCATCCATGCCTATTTAGCGATTAGATCATACCATTATGCAGGGTATTCTATAATTTATCATTATTAAATAATTAAAATAGTCTTTAAAGCTATATATTTCATTATCCCAAGCATTGCGTGCATATAGGCAACTTCGTTCCTATATTATATATATTCGTGCTTCTCTTTTCTATGGAGGTATCACAATGTCTAGCCCCATCATTGTTCTCAATGTCCAAGAACCAGGTTTAAAACCCCCTGGGACTCATTTGGTAGCTAATGCGTGCTTTATATGGGGATCGCTCTAGAAAAACCAGCCCAATAATGCATCACCGACCACTCCTCATTTATAAACTGATCCTGCCAATGTTTGCAGAGTTACATCAGTATTTTCTCTTCTAAATGGATTCCATGAAGCACATGTTCAGATCCATGACTGGATTACATCAAATATGCCCTCATTCACATACCGTCTTTTGTTATATTTCTCATAAGCTCATGAACATCCATAAGCCGTAATGTTGTGATTTTTGCTAAACAGATATCTATGTCCATTATTTAAAATGTGGATTATTGTGATCTTATTATTATTAATATAGATATTCATTAACTATCCCACACACATCTGCCACTTTCTAAACCAAATTAATGACTATATTTTTGAACAAATATAATGTTTTGTTATCAAAGTATTATCTTTCAAGTCAGTTAAATGCTATTTTGTTTTTTTCTGGGGTGTAGTGGCACTTTAATATTATCTTTCTTAATAGGGCTAAATATTAATATTCATCATTATAGTACATATTATTGGCATAGCCACAATTATAAATAAAGTCATCTCTTAAATGTAATTCTTAATGTATAAATCAAACGTAATATTATTTTTATATGACCCACTGTTATGTAATCCTATTGAGGCTAATAATCAATCAATTGTGATATATGTTTACATATGTTTTATTAAAATAATAAACCTTAAATATATATATATATATATATATATATATATATATATATATAACATTTCCAAATCATTGTATTTTCTTTTATTTAAGTTAATATTTTTATTAATAAGTATGCTTCTACTGACTAGATGATCTCCGCTAATATATAGTTAAAATGATAGATTATGATCTTTAATTGCTTTTTAATTGTGTTTCATACTAAATATCCCACCAGTAAACTTAACTTAGAGTCTTTTGTGTCTCTGATGTGCGATGCCATCGGTGAGAGATGAAATTAGATTGATATCATCAGGATTGTTGCTCATAAGTTGGTAGATCTGGGAAATAGGCAAATAGGGCAGAATTCATGAGTGTTCCTGACTTATGTATCTTGTGCATGATTGGATTCAAGGTACTTTTGTCTAGATGCTAGATCTTGTTATGTGAACATACAAAACTGACCGGTACAATATATATATATATATATATATAAACATTACAAGCATAAAGCTAAACTACAAAACTGACCGGTATGTATATATATACATATATATATATATAAACATTACAAGCATAAAGCTAAACTAGTCAATATAAAATCAAAACTACCCCAAATCTAAAATTAAACCAGACCAGAATAAAAATAATATTAAAACACAACCTAAGGTTTCACTGCTACAAGCAGACTTCTCAAGTGTAAAGAAATAATAAAAAAAAAACACACAGAACTTATATATACTATTAAAAACTACCCACAAATCCATTCACTTCCCATCCACCCTTAATATTAAAAGAACTCTTAAATAAGTTAATTGCTTCAGAATCATAAATTTTCAATAATAAAGACTCTTTAATTCTTCTTTTGATTTCATTTCTCTCAAAGAAGACAACCTTAGCTTCATCAAAATCAATAGTGTGGCCTGTATCTTTTTCATGGACATACAAAGCAGAACTAAGATATCTATTTTTAACTCTACTTTTATGAACCTTTACTCTTTCATTTAAACTCAAACTACTCTGATCTATGTAAACCTTCTTACAAAATAAACAAGGAATAAAATATACCACACCAAGGTTGTCTTCTTTGAGAGAAATGAAATCAAAAGAAGAATTAAAGAGTCTTTATTATTGAAAATTTATGATTCTGAAGCAATTAACTTATTTAAGAGTTCTTTTAATATTAAGGGTGGATGGGAAGTGAATGGATTTGTGGGTAGTTTTTAATAGTATATATAAGTTGTGTGTTTTTTTTTTTATTATTTCTTTACACTTGAGAAGTCTGCTTGTAGCAGTGAAACCTTAGGTTGTGTTTTAATATTATTTTTATTCTGGTCTGGTTTAATTTTAGATTTGGGGTAGTTTTGATTTTATATATATATATATATATATATATATATATATATATATATATATATATATATATATATATATATATATTGAACTGGATGTTTTATCCGTTCAATGGTTTCATTTTCAAAAATAAAACCCTTTTATTTTCATTAAATTTCTAATGTTAAAATGTTTAAAACTATTTAAAAATTGTTTAAAAGAGTACACATACTCACTTATGTTTAAAATAGGTCATTTTATTTTTTATAAATTTGATTTCTAAAATAGTTTTCTTTTACCATTTTTTTTTATCAAATTAATTAAAAGCAAACAAACTTTTTAATTACATTTCTGTTTTTTTTATTTTAATTATAATCCATTTGTAGTTTAATTTTAAAAGTGGAAATTATATTTTGTGTTGTTTTTCTATAAGTTATTCCCTGATTAGAATTCTTAATTAAGTTTGAGTGGGAGATTAAGATTTGCCCTGGAATAGGCTTAAAATTGAAAAATAAGAAATTTTATGTGGGAAATAATGTGGGGTATAAGTAGCCTCAAAATTTTGGACATTTTAGATTATTCTTGATTGGACCAAGCTGCTGCAAAGTGATAGCTACAGTTTTTAATATTTATTTTCACACTTTGATTTGAGCCTGCTGAGATTGCTACTGTATTTTTGGCAGCGTGGACATACTATTTTGTTAATTAAAATTTGCCATTAATAAAAGATTTTGTGTCTTAAAGATGCCTTGTTAACTTAACTAAGTATGGACCTCTGATTCCATTCTGTTCTTCATCATGCCATGAAAGTCTGAAGAGGTAAGTATCTCAAAATATGTCTCTACATTTTCCCCAATAAAGAAGTGGAATCCCTGAAAATTGGAACTTAAAATAAAAGTGTGCTTTACCATAAGATAAAATTATTTATTGTTCTTTCCAGGGTAAATAAATTTATTTTAATTAAATCTCCACTCAATCTAAAATAAGTGTGATATATAAACTTAATTAATTATTTAATAATAATTTGTATGTAAAACTTTAATATGTGTTAGTATTAAATATGCACACATTATATAATTCGAATATGATATGAACAATTCTATAAATAATAACAATTTTATTAAATCTTATCAAGAAGTACAAACTCTCTTATCGTTTTTCAACGATTATTTTGTTATATATATTACAATAATTTTTATATGTTTTTGATTTTCGTTGTATTTCTAGTATGTCTTGGAATCTTAGTTTTAAGGTTCCAAGTTTGTTTCCAATTTTATTTATCAGGGAGTGTATTGTATGTTTATATTTTATATGCTTATTATCCCTTCTTTTATTATTAACTAGTGATAAATGCTTTGGTAGTCTTTTATAAATTTTAGTTTGATCATATGTCTCTATTTTATTCTTCAATGGTTAATTTAAATTAATGTGTTTGTGCTTTTTGCAAACTGCAAATCTTTTGGCTGGCAGTTTATTATGTTTGTTATTTTGTTTTTTCTGTAGTTGGAGATTCCCTTGCTTCTTTTCCAGATTTTGTAAGATCATAATCATTCTACAAGTTTTCTTGTCTTGTATGTCAAATTAACCATAAATTACATTAAACATTGTAATCATAGGGCTGTCCTGCCAACAGAAATGATGTTCTTGTCTCAATGCATTATTCTGGGCAAGAAATGCTCATCGTTACTGTTTCGTTGATTTCCTACAAGACCGTATAGTTTTCATATCTCTGATATGGAAAGCTAGAATTGTTGTACTTTTATAAGTCACCAGCAGGAAGATACTCTTAATTCCCATTTAAACTTTATATGATAGATTGTTTTTTTCTGCTAAGGCATTTAATGTTTTCATATTTTCAACTCATATGCACTTTCTGATAAATTAACTTATAAAAATGTAGGTCAAACATTAGTATTTTGTTTCCTAGATTTATTTGCTCTTTTATTTTCTGCTTTAAATTTATTTGTCAGAGCATGTACTAAGAATTTAGTTTGTCAAATTATTTTTAATTCTAATTATTTCACTTCCTTGATAAATCCTTGGCAGACATAAATGATTTTTTTATCATGTACCTGTATCCTATTGAGAATTTTTAATTATTATTTTCAGCTTAGTTCTGGTCAATTGTTTGGTTGGTGATTCATCTGTACTATATGTCTGTTTTCCTTAATTCAAATACGTAATGTTTTATTAATTTACGCCAGAGTATTTTCTCAGTTTTTTATTTCGTTAAATTGTAGATTTAAGTTTTCTTTCATTCTATAGTTAATATTCCATCATATTCATTTACCATTGTTGTATTATTTCATTGTAATCAAATGTGGAGATCTTAAACATGATTTTTACATGCAGCAGTACTGCAGACATTAATACATCATTAGTCAATAAGCTAGTGATACTCACCCATGCTGGTTTCATTGATTCATGCAAGAAACTTTCCTTTGATTTTCATTTTAGAACTTTTGAATAAGAAAACCTAAATTGGTTAGGTGAATCGCATGATCAAGAAAAATCATTTCCTCCTTTTCTAATTCACTTTTAGAAAATTAGTCTGTCTGCCAGAACATTGATGTTTAGTTTTTGTTAGTACACATATAAAAGACTCACATGTAAGGTGTGAAAATCTGTACTTTAAAATTTTATATTTCTCTTTAAAAAACTTAATTTGGTTGATGTTTGTCTTAGTGCTTTTATTACTCCCTAGGTCAAGTTGATGCAAACCATCATCCCCATTCACTTTTGATCATGGTAAACAAATATTTCTATGTGATGTGATGTACAGTAGCTTCTTCTTAAACGAAGTCAAGAATCTCTCAGCAATTATACCAAGAAAAACTTGTGATCTACTTAATTTTACATTCCCCAGTCTAAGTTTTTCATATACGTTAAGATATGGTGGCGCCCTCCGTGATCAAAGATAGATTGAGTGACCGTTACAATATATATATATATAATCTCTCATTTCTATTTTTATAATAATAACAAGCCATAAAAATATTTAATTCAATATATATATATCAGAAACCAAAGATTCTAACTATTCAAATAATATCTTTAAATTAGTTTTAAAATATAGAAAAAATGTAATATAATGGAAATTAGTAAAAGCTATTATATTTGATGTCTGCTCAACTGTTGTACATTTCTTCTTAGAAATATGTGAAGTCAAATATTTAATGATAAAAGTGTTCATTTAATTATATTTTCTGTTGCTATTATTTTCTGAAATAAAATATTGTAATATTTAAAAAAAAATCTTTGGTTTTGCTTATCATTCTGACAATTCAGTGATTGATTAAGTGTTTTGATTTAAATAGTTAGTTGAGCAATATAATATGTTTGCAAACTATTTATTAATGCTGAATAAAATTGTTATCATATAAAAATAATATTTGATCTTGGGTTTCTGGACCTACCTTAAAAAAGCATTGAGGATATGCCCTAAACATTTTAGGTTAGTTATAACAGTCCAAAAAAATTGAAAAAGTTCAGTGATCTCACATCTTTTAAACATATAATTATATCTAAGTAATGTTATATATATATATATATATATATATATATATATATATATATATATATATATATATATATATATATATATATATATATATATATATATATATATATATATATCTGCAGAAAGGAGTTTGCTATTAACGAAAGGAGACCCTTGATTCCTCTTGGATGCCTTAAAGGAAATGAGCAGGGCAAATTCCAAATGTCCACTCCATATGTTCATGTTGTGGCAACTGTTATTATTACGTGATTATTCATATAGTATACAAACATGGATGGGCTGCTTACCAACATGCATTAGCCAGTGTGGTGAGTTTATTGGCTTTTTACCTCTGAATTTAAGATCAAGAAACATTGTGGTCTTTCTTCTCAGTGCCTGATAAGGCAGAATGAATGTTTGTATAAATGATAAATATTTTTCCAATATATATATATACAATTATGACAGACAAAAACAAAGCATGTCCATTATCCCCAGAAGGCTGTAAAGTCACCAACCAAAGCAGCAGTTGGTGGCTGAAGGTGGAGGGTGCTAAGAATCCCCTGATTGCGGACCCAGGCTGCCATTTGATTATAACATTTTATTTAGGTACGTGCTACTGCAGATCACTTTTAAGTGAAAGAAGTTTGCAAGAATTAGAAGATGAACTGTATTATATTAAATGGGACATTATTGGACTTTGTGAAGTTAGAAGAAAAGGTGAAGAGACAATTCATTTAAAAAGTGGACATATATTCTATTATAAAGGCACAAATATTGAAAATACAAGTGGAGTAGGATTCATTATAAATAAAAAGTGGAAGAACATAATTGTGGAGATTTATGGTGTATCATACAGAGTGGCAAGATTATTTATATAACTTAATAGCAGATAGCAAATTCAGATAATTTAGGTTTATGCCCCAACAAGTTCTCATAGTGATGAAGTGGTAGAAGATTTTTATATTGATGTAAAAAAGGCTTTTGATCAGAGTAAACAGCATTTTAAAATTGTTATGGGAGACTTTAATGCTAGAATTGGTAAACAAATGAAAGATGAAAGTGCTGTAGGTAATTTTGGTTATGGTAATAGAAATGAGAGAGCACATAGACTTGTGGAATTTGCAGAAAAAGAAACACTTTATATTATGAATTCTTTTTTTGAAAAAAAATGTTAAAAGGAAATGTACATGGAATCATCCTAATAAACATAGAGCAGAATTGGATTATATTTTGACTAACAGAAAATACATATTTCAAGGTTGTAATGTTCTTAATAAATTTAACACAGGAAGTGATCATAGATTAGTAAGGTGTAAAATATGTGTTAATGTAAAACTAGAGAGACAAAAATTATTAAGAAAACCAATATTTACAGTTGATATTCCTAATCATCAGAAACATTCTAATGAATTTAAATTAGAACTTACAAATCGGTTTCCAGTATTAGTAGATTTTAAACATGATTCAGATTAAATGAAATTAATATGAAAATAACTGATACACTTTTAAAAACAGCAACAAAGATAGCTGGTAGAAAAAAGCAGCATTTGACCAATGGAATTTCTACTGAGACTAGAGAATTTATGAAGAAAAGAAGGAATATGAAGATATACAAAAATGATGCATTGAAAAGAATTGAATATCTCGAATTTTGTAAAATGGTGCGGAAAAGAGTAGAAAATGATATAAGAAAGTTTAACTGTGAACTAGCAAAGAAATATGTAGAAGAAAATAAATTCTCAAGAATTTAAAACAACATTTTGGTATTGATAGGAAATTTATATCTGCAATAAGAAAAACAGATGGAATTTATTACTAAAAAGAGAGATGATATCATGAAATTGGTAGAAGATTTTTATCAAGAAGGATATAGTAATAAAGAACAAATACCTCCTATATCTAATACATCTTCCGAATTGTCCGGAATTTTAAATGAAGAAGTGAGACATGCAATTAAATGTATAAAGAAAAAAAGGTTCCAGGTAATGATGGAATTATAATTGATATATTAAAAGAAGAAGGTGAAGAAAAAAAAGTAGCAAAGTTATATACCAAATGTCTAAATGATAAAGATGTACCGGATTATTGGAAGAATGCAGTAATAATATTAATATTTAAAAAAGTCATAAAGAAGATAGAAATTACTGATCTATCAGCCTTTTATCAGTTTTGTATAATTTTTTTTACCAAGATAATTACAATTCGTCTACAGAGAACATTGGATTTCCACCAACCAAGAGAACAAACTGTATTTAAAAGTGGTTTTAGTACAATAGATCATATCCAGGTATTGAGAGAAGTTATAGAAAGGATAAAAGAATATGAGTTGTCATTATGTTCTGGATTTGAAGATTATGAAAAGGCATTTGATTCTATAAACATTTTTATATGGATTAAAGCATTGGATCATCAAGGTATATATCCAGGATATTGTCATATTTTAAAGAATATTTATAAAAATGTGACAGCAACAATTAGAATACATAATGATACTGGGATATTCAACATTGAGAAAGGTATAAGACAAGGTGACTATATCTCCAAAACCTTTTTTAGCAGTGCTGCAAGAAGTATTTTGTGGATTAAAATGAGAAACTAAAAAAGTGAAAGTAAATGGAAATTATTTAAGTCATTTAGATTTCGCACATGATGTAGTTGTTTTTGTAAATAATGCATCAGAGCTGCAGGAAATGTTGCAGGAATTATCAGATGAATGTAGGAAAGTAGTACTAAAGATAAATGTTAAAAAGACTAAAGTAATGTTTAATCGATTTGCTCAAAATATGAAAATAAAGATTGATTATAATAAATTAGAAGAAGTTAACAGTTACAAATAACTTGGTCAGATTATTAATACAGATGCAAATATAATGGAGGAAAGTAATCATAGTATTAAACTTGGTTGCAGTGCTTTTGGTAGAAATAACTTGATACTAAAAGAAAATATGCTTATGTGTTTGAAAAGGAAGGTTTTTTAAAAAATGTGTTTTACCAGTTCTACACTTAATAGAAAATCAATACAGAGACTTCAGACTGCTCAAAGAAGTATGGAGAGATGTATGTTGGGAGTAACAAGAAGCGATCGAAAATGCAATGCATGGGTAGTGGAACAAACAAGTGTTACTGACCTCATTGAAAACATTAAAAGATTGGATTGGAGTTAAGCTGGACATATTGCTAGAAGAGATGATAATAGATGACAATTAAAATCATAAACTGTATTCCAAGAGATTGTAAAAGACCCAGAAAGAGACTACATGTGAGATGAATGGATGAAATAAGAAAGTGTGCAGGGGTGATATAGAGAAGAGAAACTAAAGATCGGAGATAATGGATTGAATTTGCAGAGACCTTCATCCTGCAGTGGATTGATAATGGTTGATGATATATATATATGAAAAACAAAAAAACACAAGTTAAAACTTGCTAACACTTGTATTTATGACAATAGATGGCATTCTACCAAAAGCACCGTCAAGCGTATGTTTGTTTACATAAACGTCAGAGCAAGCATTCACTATCTCTAACTTTAGTCCTACCTTCAGTGCAAATAGCTTGAAATCATGATCTGAAGGTGGAACTAAAGTTAGAGATAGTGACAGCTTGCTCTGACGTTTATATAAACAAACATACGCTTGACGGTGTTTTATAGAACGCCATCTATTGTCATATTTATATGTATATATATATTTGGTGCATGTATATATTCCAATGAATGATGATAAGAAGAAACTCTAACACAATTAAAATTAATTATTTAACAACATCAAGAGAGAGTTTTGATTGAATTGACAAAAAGTGTAAATAAATAAATCATGAAGCAATCCCCTATATGTATGCTACATATAATATGTTTAGCTGTATAATATAGTTATAAATTAATAAATGGGTTATTCATTATTTACCTAAAAGGTAAATCCACAACAAAGGTGCATTGATATGCAGTAACCAAAAAAAAAAAAAACAGTTCGTCTGACTAAAAGACAACAATAACCAACCTATCCAAGCTATTCCTAATCAAAATAAAATTTCATTTGGTCAGTCACTCATTTTGTAATGTATGTATCAGTAGCTAAACATTATAGTTCTAACCTTCAACATACAATACATAGAAACATTTCTTACATCCCAACTGCAATTAGTACTCATCAGCAAGTCATGCATTTAACTGTAATATTTTTAATGACCTAATATAGATGTAATGTAATTAATAAATGGTAACTTCTTATACTGGTTGCTGTAAATCAATAATTAATTTACATGTATATTAAAACATTAAATGCACATCTATATTAAACGATTAAAATGTATTAAAATTGACATATATGACTTGCTTATGGAGAGTTTTAATTTCACATAAGATAGAAGGATACTGTTCCACATTATATCCCATATCTTATAACTATAATGTCCAGATACTTACTTATACATTAACATGTGAGATACTGACATAAGAGCTTGAACATCTTAGTTAATTTGTTTTTGTGCCAGCAGAATAAGTCTTATTGGTTGTTGCATATCAATGCATATCTAAGATCCCGTATATTATATTAATTTACTTAAAGGCAACTTGAATCCATACATTCAAGCTTCATACAGGAGCTTGAAAGTCTGTGCATAAATTTATTTTAATTACATGTAGGTTAACTATATACACTATTTTTGTATTTCAATATATATATAATTTGATGTCCGTATTTCTTCAAAATAATGTATGTGATCTTATAATTGAATATTTATAAAACAGTAATTAGATATATGTAAATTATAACTTTAAAAATTTTATCCTCTTGGGAGCACCTTTGACTATCCTCATAGACTTTGTCAACTAGAACTTTAAAGGCTAACCTTCCCACAATTCCATCATCTTAACCTTTGCTGCATATATAATGTAAAATATTGCAAATTAAAAAAAAAAAAAACAACGAAAGGAAAATAACGTAAGTATGCTAATATACAAATACAAAGATTATTTAATTAACAGACAGGCAGAAAATGTTAAGATCATTGAATTGTGGTAATGTTAGCCTTTGAATGTGCTAGTTGACGAAAACTAGAGAGTAGTCAAAAGCGCTCCTACATGGATAAAATTTTTAAAGCTATATTTTACATATATTAATATACTGTTTATAAATATTAAATTATAATTTATATATATAATAGTTGAAATACACAGGTTTATATATACCTGTGTCTATATATGTAATAGAGAAGGTATGAGCACAGACTTTCACATGATATATATATATATATATATATATATCATGTAAATATCATATATATATATCATATATATATATATATATATGATCATTAGATGGAGCTTTACCAATAGCCCACAATCAAGCTTTGCTTACACAAATGCTGAGATACATAGAAATCATTATCTCTTTGAAATTGTCTCCAACATTTAAATCATGGTTTCAAGCTAGTTGGCTCACATCAGTAAAGGGTATGAAGACCAAAAAATAGATCTAACCACCAACTCTTCTAATCAGCACTTCTGAAACACTTTTCTATCAGCTTGAAAACGTGAATTTTTCTGATACGTAAATATCTTCAAATCCAGTCAAACAAACTAGATAGATATATGGGTCTGAAATCAGTTCAGTTTCACCATATAGTAAAAGCCTCTGCAATCTATATCATTGCAAAAACCTTCAAGGGTAATTTATGATAAACAAAACAGGTTAAAAATTTTGTAACTTGCTATAGCTTGCATTTAATGATGACTAGATAGAGCTTTACCAATAGACCACAATCAAGCTTTGTTTACACAAATACTGAGAGAGATAGAATTCAATATCTCTTTCAAATTGTCTCCAACCCTTAAACCATGGTTTCGAGCTAGTTGGATTTGAAAAGATTTACGTATCAAAAAAAAATCATGCTATCAAGCTGATCAAAAAGTGTTTCATAAGTGTTGAGTAGTAGATTTGGTGTTTACATCTAGTTTCTGGTCTTCCTACCCTTTACTGACATAAGCCAACTAGCTCAAGACCATGGTTTAAAGGTTGGAGACAATTTGAAAGAGATATTGAATTCTATCTCTCTCAGCATTTGTGTAAACAAAGCTTCATTGTGGGCTATTGGTAAAGATCCATCTAGTGATCATTAAATGCAAGCTATAGAAAGTTACGGAATTTTTAATTTGTTTTGTTTATCATATATATATATATATGGGTGTGTGTGTTCACTAGGTGGAGTTTACCACTAGCTCCAAACAAGCTTTAATTATAAGTGCCAAAAGAGAAAGCATTCAAAATCACTACTGGAAAATCCTCATCTCAAGACCAATTGGTTTTGATTTATGACTCACCTCAATGAGGAATTAGGATTTCAGACACTAGATCTAAAACTCCAACTCATGTGTCAGCACTTATTTAATACATTACTGTCAGTTTGAAAACTTGAATTTTTCAGGCACATACTATTTATAAAATAGGACACCTTAATTGTTTTTTTTTTCAAATGATTTTCCATATGCAAAATAAAAACTCTATCAAAACATAATTCTCTATTACAAATCACTGCATGTTCTGCAAAAACAGATTTATACCTATCTGCAGAACAACACAACTTGTTATATAATAATTCATGCTCCCTAATCCTCTTTTTCAATGCACATTTAGTCTCCCCAATGTAACGATATCCACAATGACAACCTTTTTATATATAATATTACATTTGTTGCTTTTATCAATAGAATCTTTTCCATTAATAACCAATATCCCACTATTTGTACTCACTTTAAAAGCAACATTAAAATCAGCAGATACCAATGATGTAATTTTATTACAAATAATATCCTTTACATAAGGTAATGCTTTTCACCTTTTCTTTTCCATATTATCTGTTCTCCATATATTTCTAAACATATATAGTACACCCAAAATATTTATCCTACTATACCCCATACCCAATAAATGATTCACATATCTTTCAATATTAATCATTTTATCACTTGAAATTTTCACAAAACATCATTTCTAAAAAGAAATGTTCTAAAACCAGCCAATTTATAGGTAAGTTGTACATTTGAATTTGGAAGAACAACTCCTCTAATTGATAATGATTTCAACACCATTTTATTATTAATTTTATTACCTTCTCCCCATAAAATCAAATCAAGATATTTTACACTCTTCTCACTATCTTCAGAAGTAATAGTCCACATTAACCCAGCAATATCATTTAATGTAATAAACAGTGTTTGCACTATCGTATTTCATCCTACAATAAGCACATCATCCACATACCTATAATAACTTTTAACACCTGTCATAAAATATTCTTTTAATTTTATCCCTTCATAATATGACAACACATAACTACATATAATTGCTAAAACAGGCAAAATTATAGGCCAACCTTCATCCATCATATACAACTGACCTTCAAATGTAGTTATCAAATTCTGATGCAATAAATAATAACAAATCCTTTACAAACATACGATAAAACTTGCCCACTCCTTTTTCTTATAAAACTTGATCAATAATGTTAATAAACTCCTTTCTTTTTATTGAACCATATAACTCTGCAACATTCAATGTAAATAATTTATCATCATTATCCAAAACAATATTATCAATCTTTTTAACTAAATCAAAAGAATAGCCAATTGTATAATCACCAAAACCCAATTCATCTTGCAAAAACTTTCCAACAAAAACTGTGGCATGATAATACATCCATCCTCCAAAATCCAACATCAGTCTATAGGTAAACCTTCTTTATATATATATATATATATATATATATATATATATATATATATATATATATATATATATATATATATATATATATAAATTAAAATTACCTCAAATTTAAAATTCAATTAAGCCAGCAATATATATATATATTAAAAGCACAACCAAAGGTTTCACTGCTACAAACAGACTTCTCAATTGTAAAGAACTATAAAAACTACACAATATATATAATATTAAACAATACCCACAAATCCATTCACTTCCCATCTACCCTTAATATTAAAAGAACTCTTAAATAAGTTAATTGCTTCAGAATAATAAATTTCAATAATAAAGCTTATATTTCTAATGTTTATATATATATATATATATATATATATATATATATATATATATATATATATATATATATATATATATATATATATATATATTGTACCCTCACTTCTCGATATATGATATAACTTAAAATATGACTAGCTCAATTAAATCGTTATGCTTAGCTAAAATATGTATAATTATCTTTAATATATTTTTATAATACTATATCTTATCAGATTTATTATAACTTATCAAAATTAATATAGTTCAATATCATCTACTAATTAAATAAGTATTTACTAAAATCATGAGACTGTGAAGTGAAGTTACAATTGGTAATTGAATTTACATTGAGCTAATGTCTTCCCAAGACATTATCTCAATGGCATAAGAATACTAATTACAACTTTATTATTTCATTACTACATCTACAGCACTCTTATGTCTTTTATAAAATTAACTACCTTTCATAATAATAGATAAATAAATCTCAATCTTTTGTTAAAGAAATATAATTAAATAATCTCAGGTTCTTCTAATTATCTTAAAGTAATAATAATTCGTGCAAATAGGAATGATAAGGGATTTAATATCAAACCTAAATACACCTAACTTACTCCAATAACACTAATTAACAAGAATAATCTTTAGTGTATAACTTAATCTTATCTATGTTTATTATACTATCAATCATTAAGAAAATAAGTAGATCATATACATGTCTTTCATTTCCATATAGCATCTTAATTTTAAAATATACTAAATTCTTATAATGTAACAATCTGTGGCAATAAATAATATTATACTCTTATATTGTGCATTATAATTATTTTCTGACCATTATAATAATATATGTTAATGTTAATCAATTTCTATAAATTATATTAAGAAAATATTGTATTTCTTTCTAAAAAAATAATAATAATAAATTCATATTGTGCAAATATTATGTTTAATCAAATTATCTGTTGTCAAATGCTGTGGTGTAAAATAATGAATTCGACACATTTTTAAAACAACTTAACAAATTTATTTACATCAACTTTAACAAATAACTAATTTACACTATTTACATTAAAAATGGAAACCAAATAAAAAAAAAATAAAAAAAAATAATAATACAAGTTTTTTTACACTGTTACTACTTCCATAATCATAAATAAATAATTTATACATTTTTTAAAAAATGTTTTATCAATAACATTTAATTAAGTTGATGAACTTAAATTTTAATAGATATCATTTTGTCATCAATTAATACAAGAAAATTTTATGTAAAATATCCTAAAATGTAGCACATGTAAATAAACAAAACGTTAACAATTAAAATGCTACTTCACCTAAGTATTTCTGCTATTTATATTATAATGTACTAGTATGTATTACATTTACTATTAGCATTACCCCAATGTCAAATAATGTATAAACTGATAACTTTGTAATATAATAATAATTATTGATTATAATTATTTATTTCATTCTAATGTAATTTCATACTACATGTCTTACCAAAATATGCAATACGTATATGTTCTTTTAAAATAATCTTTAAAATTATTCAACAATTTCAAATTTTATAAAGTATTATATTAAATAAAATTCTATGATTCTTTTCTATTTAAACCAATACCTTTCTTTTCTTGTTATCCCTATTCCTTCCTAATAAACTTCTATCTACAAATATCATTTTAACCTTATTTAAATTCAGGAAAACAGATGACCAATATTAAAAAAAAATAATAATTATCCAAAATCTCTTATACCCCATCATCTATATCTGATAAACCTTCAATCAAAATATAAATGTCTATGTAAAATTAACTTAACTTATCTAATAAAATAAAATAAAATATAGATTTTTATATCTCTTACTAACTTAAAATATAAAAAATAAATAACTTATACTAATATAATAAATCTAATTCCTAATATTGTCACAGAAACATTAAAATTCATCTACGAAAGAATCATATAATTGTTTTTTAGATTTCTCATATTACGTTGTATTAAATTCACATCATAAATTCAAAGTATGCATATTAAAATAAAACTGTTATTATTAATCTTATGCGTGTATATTATTTAAATATTTATACATTCATTCAACAATCAAATAATATTTGGTTGATCTAAAGAAATCATATCAAAAATACATCAAATTATTATTATTATTATATAATTTTTACCATAAATGATACTTTAATGTACAGTCCACCATACGATGTCCTCCAGGATTACAGTTTTACAAAATAATTTCACATTTACACACAACACTTATTCTTCAAAATATTACGTGTTGTATAATTATAAAAATAAACTTTATGCAATAAATGTTATATTAATATTTAGTTATTTTTTTTAAAAAATGTAAATGTACCTTTCCTATCTTTAATAAATCAATAATTAATTAAATATTTATGTTAGTTAATAAATAAAAACATATTACATAAAAATCCAATGGTGTCTTCTTTCCACCCATAATTGTTCTTTTTCCTAGGCACAAACTTTCACCAAACATTACTTCCTTTTCCGGTACATCACGTGTTTTTAAAAGTTTTTATAAAAAATGAAAACGTTCTTTTTTAAAAAAAAAATATAATAAAAATCAGTTCCACCATAAGAAAGCAAAATAATAATTAAAATAGTTTATAGGATCCAGATTCATTTCTTTAAAGAAAATTATTTAAAAGTTATTATTTTAGAATTAGTCAATAGTTTATAAATTCTTATTTAATTATTCTAAATTGACTTGGATATCCACGTATATTTTATTTGCGCATTCCTTAACAAATATTTAGGTAAGATTAATTTTAGATTCTTCTGTACGACCAGCCTTCAGACTTTACTAATATAATAATCTTATTTACAGGTATTTCTTGGCCAATTAAACTTCCGATTTATTTGCCTTTTAAAACTATTAAAATTTAGTCTTTTAAACCACAAAGACTTTACCAGGCAAGTATTTATATAATTACTGTTAATTACCATATCTTTACCAAGATATATACTTAAATTTATAATTTACAAATACTTTCTTTATAAAGAAGTATTTCTCATTCTTTAAAATATCTGTTTTATAAAAATTAATTATAATCAGCTTCTAAATTTATATAATGTCCAACATATTACTTTTATGCATCTAGTAACTCTCCTAATTAATCCTGCGTTTGTTATATTTTTAGTATAAAGTCTCCAATACATTCTATCCTTATACAAGGTTTTCATGATTATTTGATAGTAAATTGAGCTTCAATAGAGATGATCAATAGGAAATTATAATTAAATTAGCACTGCATATTTGTCGATAAAACTTTTATAAATTATTTAAAATTACTCTCTTATAATTTTAAAACGATTTTTGAGAGCATCTATAATTTTACTTAGCTATCTCTAATAGCACACTTCACTTTAAAAATTACAATCATAATCCCCTCCGAACAATTGAACCTTGGTTTTATACCGGAATAAACTCCCCTCTTGATTGGTAAATTAAACAATCAACTTGCTAGCTTATTTACATATTTTACCAACAAGACACAATTAAAAAAATAAATAATGACTTATTTAATATTTATTATTTATCACATTATTAAATTCTTAAATTAATCTTTATCATTTATTTAAATCCATTAAACATTTTTTTAAAATATACTTTCTTCCTTTATTTCACTTTTAACTTTTATAAGATTATTTTTATAAACAAACTAAGTCTATTTTTATTCGTTATGTTTTTTTAAACAATATTTTAAAAATCAGATTTAATATTTCACATTAATTATCTTTATTTTTATCTCGTGATAGCCAATATAATATTTATAAATTTTATAACAGAATTTTAAAATAGTTTTGCAACTTTACTAAAAAAACTCACAAGCATGTGTGTATATGTCTAACTAACATCTGTTTTACAACACAGATACAAACGCTTGTTATTATCTAAAAATAAACTAACAATTTCATTTTTTAAAAATAAATATTTTTAAAATAAACAATATATTATAACAACTTTTAAAATAATAATTTGATATTATTAAAATCAAATATTAATCTTCTATTATGTACTACTAATAATTAAAATATTTATACTCACTTATTAAATATTAATCTTTATCAATAATAAATATATGCATTTAATTTTAACTTATCTTTTTAAAACCTTTAGCTTTAAACATTTATTTATTAAATTTATTAATGCAGTATTGATTATGGCCAGTTTTCCCAACCATATATTATTATCATCTTTATTGAAACATCTTTCTCAAACATCAGCACAATTTTCACATATCAAACATTCATAAATTACTTTAATTACACTTTTTGAAAGATTGTTATAAACAAAATTAACATCATATAGCTAAATATATCTGAAATTTAAAATTTTTTAACAGATTGACACAACAATTTATGTAGACCCATACAAAAGGGCACAATATATATATATATATATATATATATTGTATATATATATATATATATTCATATATATATATATATATATATATATATATATATGAATTTAGTTCCATCCCATTAGCTATTTATGTTGGATAGCTGGATTTGAAGACATATAGATGTCTAAAATTTCAGTACCTAATAATTAAGTATTACATAAATGCTGGTCTTGAGTTTATATTTTGAATATAGGACATGGAAGTCCTATCTTTTACTGATGTCAGCCATTAGCTCAAAACCAGTTTCAGGATACAGGGATTTCTGGATAAATATTTTGAATGCGTTCTCTTGCAGCATTTATCATAAAAAAATAATTAAAAACAAACTTGTTTACAACCATTAACATGCTCTTACAGGATATATTCTTATATATTACTTATGATATTTTATATTGTTTTCTGTGTTGTGAGCGTTTGTGACTACATTTTGTATTTGATGTGTATTTTTAAGAACATGTAAAGTATTTAGGCAACAGATTTGTAATACAAAGTCATTGGACATTATCTATATTTATGTTTTGTTCTGCTTGACCCATATTTATTGTGATTTATTGTAATCATTTTAATGTAAAAGATAAATAATGAACGTTAATTGGTCTCAACATCATTAAAATAAAAAAATTGTATTTAGATTATTACAACTGATATTTGCATATGACTCAGTGGTGAAACAAAGTCCTTCACATTAGTAATTTTTATTAGTCTAGAGTTTATCCACTTAATAAATAATGTTTCTGTCATTCACTATCTATATGTTCTGAAAAATGATAAACATATGCATAAGAGACTGTGACTTGGGTCAACTGATGAGTTTTTTTTTCAACAAAAATGTGCATCTCAAGGATCATACTTCTTTTATGTATCTTATGGGCATATGCTTATGACTGCAATTTTCCACAAGGTGTTAAAAACGGATAGAATCCAATCTCTCCTTTGCAAAAATGTTGTGTGTGTATATATATATATATATATGTCAACAGATGGTGTTCTACCAAAAACACCGTCAAGCGTTTGTTTACATAAACGTCAGAGCATGCATTCACTATCTTTAACTTTAATTCCACTTTCAGATCATGATTTCAAGCTATTTGCTATCGTCAGTGAAAGACAGGAATTTTAGAAACTGAAATTCCTGTCTTTCACTGACGATAGAAAATAGCTTGAAATCATGACCTGAAAGTGGAATTAAAGTTAGAGATAGTGAATGCATGCTCTGACGTTTATGTAAACAAGTGCTTGATGGTGTTTTTGGTAGAACACCATCTGTTGACATAAATACAAGCATTAGCAAGTTTTTAACTTGTTTTTTTTTGTTTTTCATATATATATATACTTCAAAAATATTATTCATAAATTACTTTAAATATTTTATTACTTATATATTTTAATATATAGGGTATATGAGCACAGACTTTCACACAATCCACCACTCTCCACTCTTTCTCATAATACTGATACACCTGAACACATATATGTTGAAAATATAAATAATCACCAATGTGCATATTTCATGCTAAAACAGCAATCATCAGTTGGTTCAGATTACCATCTCTACACATATATGCTATATATGCTCAGATATAAACTAAGGTATCAAATTCTCATACTTTAATGGACATGCTTCAATCCACTCCACAAATCTAAAGATGGAATGCTTAGGACCATTGTATAATTATTCTGAAGTTAATAAAAAATTTAACTATAAAAATAAATAGATCATGCAATTTTCATTTAGAGAATTTTATTTATTTTTGTTTAACCAGATGTGTAGACAACATCACCAGGATTATCATAGACAACAGAAGGTGGAGCATATACAACTGGAGGTGCAGGAGCTGGATTGTTGCATCCAAATACACCACATGCAATTTCTTTAATAAGTTTCATTTCCCGAATAGGTTCAGCATAGGCAATGCAGAGCAAAGCCAATAAGCAACAAATGATTAAAGCTTTCATTATGTTCTAAAAATAATAATAATAATAATGTAATAATTGAATGCTTAATAAATGACTATTATAAACACATCATCTTATTAAAACTAATTATCTTCCTCTCTCTCTTTGTCTTTCTGTGTATATATTGTTTTAACAAAAAAGTATGAATATTCTATTGTTTTATTAATATTTGGATGTTGTGTTGTATATATATAATTATAATAAAAATAATAAATTTAATGGTAATAAACTATTATAAACAATCATTAAATCTGCAGAAGTACTTTAGGTTAATTTCTTAAATCTGCCTCAACTGCCATTAAATTAAAAAAAAAAAAAACAAAGGGTAAAAAATTATTCATGAAGAGAGAAATCACAATAAATAAAAAATAAGAAGGCGATTTTTATAAATAGGAATAAAATTTCTTTAATAAATAGACAAGCTGCTAACATTAAAATAGGAGATTTGTGGGATTTGAATTGATGATGTTTGCTTCTGCTTTGATTTTTTTTTGGCTTTTTAATTTAATGGCAGTTGAGGTAGGTTTAAGATATTAACCAAAAGTACTTCTGCAGATTTTAGGATTGTTTATAATAGTTTTTTACCATTAAATTTATTATTTTTATTATAATTACAATTTTGCTTTAATTAATGGACATTATATATATATATATATATATATATATGTATGTAATATATATATATATATATATATATATGTGTGTGTGTGTGTGTGTGTGTGTGTGTGAGTGTGTGTGTGTGTAATGGCCAAATTGCCATAAATTCTGAATACTACTACAAATTACAGAGTTTATTCAACATTTTATCTGTACTATTTATAAAATATCACACCTCACTTTTTTTTTTCAATTCATTTTCCACATGTGAAACAAGATCACTATCAATGCATGATTTCCTACTACAAATTACAGCATGTTCTGAAAAAACAGACTTATATTTATGTGCAGAATAACTCAACTGACTATATAATAATTGGTGCTCCCAATCTATTTTTATTAATGCACATTTAGTCTCCTCAATGTAACTATATCCACAATGACATACCACTTTTTATATAATATTACATTTGTTGATTTTATCAATACAATCTTTTTCATTAATAATTAACCTTCCAGTATTTGCAACCAACTTTAAATGCAGTATTAAAATCAGCAGATACCAATAATGTAATCTTATTTCACACAATATCATTTATATATGGCAATGCTATCACATTTCTTTTCCATAGTATCTCTTTTCCATATATTTCTAAACTTTAGTGCTCATCAAATATTTTTCTACTATATTCACCTCCAATAAATCATTAGCATATCTTTCAACATTAGCCATTTTATCACTCTGAAATTTACCGAAAACATCATTTCTGGAAAGAAGTATTCTAAAACCACCTAATTTATAGATACGTAAAACATTTGAATTTGGATGTGCAACTCCTCTAAAGGATAATTCTTTTAACACCATTTTATTGTTAATTTTATTGCCTTCTCTCCATAACACTAAATCCAGATATTTTATCCTATTCTCATTATCTTCAGAAGTAATAGTCCACATTAATCAATTAATATCATTTAATTTAATAATTAGTTTTTGCACTATCATATTTGCTCCAACAGTACATCCATCGCATACCTAAAATAACTTTTAATACCCATCAAGAAATATTCTTTTAAAATCCTCTCTTCATAATATGATAACATATAACTATATATAATAGCTGAAACAGACAAACCCATACACCAATCTTCATCCATCACATTCAACCAATTTTCAAATGTAGCCATCAAATTCTGATCAATAAATAATAAATCCTTCACAAACATTTGATGAAACATTTACTTTCTTTCTTCATATAAAACTTGATAGATAATATTAATAGATTTCTTTTTTTTTATTGAACCATATAATTATGCAATATCCAATGGAATTAATTCATCGTCATCATCTGAAACAATATTTCCAATCTTTTTAACTAAATCAAATGAAAACCCAAGTGTATAAT
This sequence comes from Epiperipatus broadwayi, assembly GCA_028023455.1. Lineage (NCBI taxonomy): Eukaryota > Metazoa > Onychophora > Udeonychophora > Euonychophora > Peripatidae > Epiperipatus > Epiperipatus broadwayi. The sequence continues at coordinate 2,871,113 of JAQFVV010012442.1, read as the reverse complement.
CACCAAATCCCAATTCATCTTGCAATCATTTCCAACAAATACTGCTGCATAATAATTCATACATCTTCCAAAATCCAACATCAGTTTCATAGGTAACTTTTCTTTATGCATTTTTAAATTTCCAAAAATCCACGTCATATTTGCAGCTGATGGATAAAATGATAGGTACAACTTCCTATCAAACAATTTATTTAAATATGGCTTAAGTATATCATTAATAAACTTCAATCTTACTGTATCAATAGAATAAGTATTTATCAATTTAAAATTTCAATTTTTCAATTTGCTCATGAACTTTTCTTCTATATAAATTTTTATACAACAATCGTGATCTTTCTTCTTTATCTTTTTTAATACATGTAATAATATTGTCTGATAATGTTTTCTTATTAAATTAATTTGCTTATATCATGAAACATCACATTTTACATTAGAAATACTCAACGAAGATATTTTAGAAATCACCTCCTCTGAGCATTATGCATCTCGTAAGTGCTTTCTATTGCTGCAATAATCTCCATTTTATAGTTTTTAATAGGGCCGCCAACAAACTTTATTCCTTTTTCCAAAACTGAATCGGCAAACAAATCCAAAGGCTTATCAATTAAATTCATTATATTACATTCCTTTTTTTTAAAAGCAGTCTTTTGTGGAAATTGTTTATTATGCTATAAAAAATTGTTATATTTACGCATCAATCTTCCGTTGTAAAAAAAAATTATAAGAATCAAAATTATTTTTAAAAGCCAGCCAATTTTCAAATTCATTATCGCAAATAAATTTTTCTAAAACAGTCTTATATTTTTACATTAATTTTAATATTTGATAGCGTGAATTTATCACTTCAGTAATAATTAATTATTTAACTTTATTAATTACTATTTTAAGTCCATTTACACCATGCATTTTTACACAACAAAGTTCGGATAAACATTACTGCTTTAACAGAGTTTTAAAAATTCCATTCCCTGAAAAAAATTATTAAATCGTTCAACTCAATAACCATGGAACAACCATATTACTATACCAGCCTGTAGAAAGTCTAGATAAACTATGTAATATCAAGTGATGTAAATATAATAAACAAAATCCACAAGAATAATTCTACATAATTAAAAATGACTATATAAAATGAAATAATAATTCCATTTGCCATAGCCAGCTTATGACGTTTTCCACCATCATAAGAAGCAATACAATAATATTTAAAACTCGTTAAACTTATACAATAGTAATGTCACCTTGTGAATAGCCAACATTCCATAATTTGTGAACACTAATACAATTATACTGTTTATTCAACACCGTATCTGTACTACTTATAAAATATGACATTGGATGGAGCAGAATTATATGGTTCAATAAAAAGAAAGCAATCTATTAATATTATTCATTAAGTTTTACACAAAAAATAGTGTACAAGTATTATTGTATATTTGTGAGGGATTAATTATTATTTATTGATCAGAATTTCATAGCTATGGTTGAAGATCAGTTCTTAAACAACAGTCAAACAGAAATTTGTCCATAATATTGTTTTCATTAATTAATAATGGTTCCAACACAATTGAAATAAAAGAATTATATAAAAGTAATAAATATTTTTTTTATTGAACCAGTTTTTGCCCTATTAAAAAATAAACTATTAAATAAAAATAATAAATGTTTAGTTTTCATGCTATAGGGCAAAACCTGGTTCAATAAAGAAAATATTTATTTTTATATGCATCTTGGTCTAGTTTTATGTGGATTATTTTAATATGATTTTGAAGTTATGTGATTAATGTTTCTTCTTAATATTTTTCATATTTCACTATACTTATTAAATATCAAAAAATTTAAATTATTAATAACTTATTTTGACTTGAAATACTTTTTTTAAATATAATGTTATATTAGCTAACATGATATAGGCTGAATCTGTATTTAGAATTTTACCTTTTATGCAAATAACTTAGTTATACTAATGAGTAAATAATAATAAAAATTTATACTTATGTATAAAAATATTGCAATAAATATTCAAAAATTTTAAACTTTTAAAATGTATTTTGTTAGATATAACAAAAAAAAAAAAGAATTTTTAGATTGTTAAAATAAATAATGAAGATTTTAATGATTTTGTAAACTGAAAATAATCTTTCTAATGATAATGTATAATCTTTTTTGTTTTGATTGTGATCTAATTTTTTTAATATAGAAAGAGAAAACCATTAACACAGCAGAAGACTGAAAGTGGAGCTAGTTGTACATCACATCATGAATCTGATTTTTTACCAGTTCACAAACAAACACATATTGTCAAATAGCAGTAATGATTAAAATGTGTATGAAAATGTAAAATTAAATACTCTAGTTAATAAAAAATTTATCTTGTATTAAGTTTTTTCAAATACTTTAAATTTTTTATTAGTCATACTTTGTTTTCTTATTTTTTAATGCAAATTTTAAAGTATTTTTTTCTTGTTGCTTTGCTTTTATGCAATTTCTGAAAATTACAGAACCTATCCCCCATTTTTCAAGGTAAGTTAAGTCTCCTTTTGTGTGATTTCTTTTGTACACATTTTCTGAGGAACCTATATACCGCAGAAAATGAGACCCAGGTTTAGTTGTTTTATTTCAATTGTCTTGGAAGATCAGTTGTATATGTTGGATGAAGATTGAACCATAGGTTTTCCTGTTTCAGCAATTAAATGTAGTTATGTATTGTCATATTAGGAAGAAAATATTTTAAGAGAATATTTATTGATGGGTGTTAAAAGTTACTTCAGGTATGTGGATAATATTCTTATTGTAGGAGCAAATATGATAGTGCAAAAACTATTTATTGAGTTAAATGATATTGATGGATTAACCTGGACTATTACTTCTGGTGATAGTGACAATATGATAATATATCTAGATTTAATTTGTTCAAACTCTGATAAAGTAGAGAAGTTATAATCCAAATTCACATGTTTCACTTACCTATAAATTAACTGGTTTTAGAACATTTCTTTTTACAACTGATAGTTTCTATAAATTTCAGAGTCATAAAATGGCTAATGTTAAAAGATATGTTAATGATTTATTGGAAGTGAGATATAGTAGAAAAATATTTTCTATGCTCTATATAAGTTTAAAAATAGATGGAGAAGAGATAATGCAGAAAAGAAAAAAATGAATAATGGAGGATTAGTTATTAATGAAAAACATTGTCTTGATAAAATTGATGAATGTAATATTATATATAAAGTGGTAGATATAGTTACATCAGGGACTCTAAATGTGCATTAAAAAAGAGAGTTTGGGAGCATGAATTATTATATAATAAGTTACGTTATTCTGCAGATAGGTATTTGTAGTGGGGAATTTTGCTTTGATAGTGTTTTTGTTTTGCATGTGGAAAATGATTTAAAAAAAAGAAACATTAAGGAGTCATATTTTATAAATAGTACAGATAAGTTGGTGAATAAACAGTGTAATTCACAATTCATGGAAAGTTGTAGTGTCTCTACAAGCGTCTTTCTACCTTTTTTCCACCCAGTGAATGTCTTGTGTGATCAAGTCAAAATGTTGGTATATCAATATTTAAATTTTTTAACACGGATGAACCCGCAAAATACTTCTTATATATATATACATACAAAACAAACAATACAATACTAAATAAAATCCAAGTGTTATCTAGAATTGTATTGTTTTACGATTTTGTATTTTCTTTATTACTAGTATAGTGTTAGGCAGTTTTGAATTATATACATAATGGAATCCCTCTTTTGCAGACTTTTTAAATATCTGAAGTAAAGTTTGTAATTGGATTTATGAGTTTGTAACAAAAACTTTACCTGTTTCTTATTACTATTTTTTTCTTTTGACATTTATAATTTGAGTTATTAGCTCTTAATTTATCATTAATCATAGTAATTTCCAATCCTGTTCCTTTACCAGAGGGGTAAACATGATTAATATTCATATATTAATCATACACCTGGTCAGATCGAGATTAAATACAAATATTAAATGGATGATCAATTTTTCAGACCGAGGTAACTCTCTCGGGCTGCATGAAATGTGAAACATCTCATGGGAATATTTATAATGGGTTTAAATCTTAGGGCACCATCTGGTCAACTAGACTAGACCCAAGAAATAATGTTAATATGCTTCAAGTTCTTGACCCATGACTAGCAAATTAAAACGTGAGATCGGCATTACAGAATATTTAAATAAAATGGTCTATTTACTCGTAATTAAATTAAGCAAGAAATGTAAAATGACATGAATAATTTACAACAAATTTATTAATTAATACAACATAAATAATAAGGTCTATTTAAAACAAAAAATAAAATATGAATACTTCTAAACGATATAGTTCAATTTAAAATAAAATTTAAAAGTTTAATATTGATATTAAGGATTCAAAATTTCTATTAATGACGTCAATGAATATATTTACGTAGTATTTTGTACAGACTCTGGATTTTTTCATATGAGTGATCACCCTGTATTCTGATCTGGACTGATTCATGGTATGCATATGTTTTTAGTCTTGTGATGCTTCTTCTTTGCTCCACATTCTATAGTGTGGGCTATATCAAGGGATATGTTATGGCAGGTTCAAACATTGGGAAAAGGCAAGTCAGAGTAATACTACTTCATCTGGATATTAGCACACAGCAGATGAGTGGAAGAAAAATGAATTAATGCCCATATTTTCTCTAACAACACATTTCTATCTTGACATGACATAAAATAATTATTTTATTATGCTGAACTTCATTGTTTCAGCTGCTTATAGATTTTGTTCACTGCTACAGGCTGTCCGTGGTTAAATTACTGGTCAACTATCTTATTTGTATATTCATTTATTTAACTATCTTCTATAAAATTATGTGGATAATCTTCTTGAACAATCTTATTAATCTAAATCATCTGAACTGTCTAAATAGTAACAATAGGGGGTTTCAGCTTTTTATATATTCTGACTTTGCACCTGTTCAAGATTTCACCCATGCTATCAATTCATTTTATTTCTATTTTTATAATTACTATATTTTTATTACCTATTTTTTTCATTCTAATTACATCAAAATTAGTTCTTTATTGTTAATGTGTCAATCCCTTTACTACTTTAATTTCAGCATTTTTCATAACTTTACTTATTTTTCAAAGTATATGTCAGTTTGTCTTTCACTATTAAACAATAAATGGTAATATCAAGAGAGATACAACACACAGATCGATTTTGTGTTGATTAAACCAACTTTTAATTTGTTGCGGAGGTCATGACTACAGCATGGGCATTTTTGTGCACAACGGATCATGAACATGGACTTTAAGGCTGCGAATGGCAGGATTACTTCTACTGCCCATTCAACTTTAGCTACTGAAAATTTTCTTCCAGATTTATTATTACATTGGCAGAACATTCTCTACTGACACATACCCATCTCTAGAAAAAAGTCACTGCAAGAAAAGGCTTAATCCAACCCAAATCTGACCTGAAGTTCATCTCTTTGCCCCAAATACTCACACACATCTCAATCTTAATTTAACTTTTTTTTTACATTTGATAGGGATTTATTTACATTATTTTTTATCATTATTAATTCCACAAAACTTTTTATCTTTACATATTTATTTTTGTCATGCTCTGCTCTATTTTACAAACTTACAAGTTGGGTTTGTCACAATAATAAAGTAGACATAATCAGGGGAATTGTCATTGGTTATAACTTGTTTTGACATTTTCAAAAACTTAAGTTCTTTATGAATTAAAATTTATTATTTTTATTATTTATGTATTTTTCTAACTTTGATACTCATTTTTTCCCAATCCTTGGTCATTATTAATTAGGTCAAGCCAGTGAATCCACCAGAATAAATATTTAGTTTTTATCTGACATTTCTTTAATATTTTTTCATTCTAATGAATATCCACTCATGCTGCAGGATTGTGAATCATTCTTCTAGCCTTCTATAAGTAATATCAGAATAACTCCCAGATCTCCAAAAGTTTTTTGTTCTTTTGGGGCTATTTGAATAATGTCTTTTTCGAGTTTCACTTTCCTAGTTTGTTTTATGGCTATACCTAACAGCATTTATCGTTGGCTCTCTAGGTTGGAGTTTAAATCCTCTCTCACTTGGATCATATGTAAGTCTAGAGCTGTCAAAACCACTCAATAATTCTGCCATTTGCACCAATGTTTTATCTCAGTACCTATGTCCCTATGTTCAATGACGTTTTGAGTCAAATTGTGATGAATTATCATAATCTTTTGTTCAGATAGTGGGTTGGCCATTAAAGAATGCAGTTTTAACACTTGCCTTCTGATAAAGGGAATTCTGAAAGGTTCACTGGGTTGCCATTTTTCTTGTGACACCTGATGACAAATATTTTCCTGATAATTTTGCTCCAATAAATTACTAATAAAGCTTTTTTTTATATATTCAGTGAAAGTGACAGGTTTGTAATAGAAAATCCAATCAATCATGAGACCCCCATGGTAAATGGCTGCATGTATGGTCTCTTCACCTAACTGATTTAAAGTGAAATATCATTCAAATCTATTTAAATGTTCTGTAGGAACTTCACCTAGATGGTCAGAAAATATCTTGGATTTTTAAAAACTGATTTATGATTGCCAGATTATTTATAATGTGTGTTCATATTTGTACTTAACTGGTGAGGCTTATTTACTTCTGTCAGCATCTTTTTTATCTAATTCCTCTGTTCGCCTACTAATATCTTTGCTATAATTTATTTTATTTTATTTTTTGTAAAATTATGAATTTTGACCATAATATCTTCAATTATTTTGGTACTTTCTATCTTATTTTATGCTACAGTCTCACATACTAGACCTATATTTATCTCATTTTCTACTTTAGTTTATTCTATCATATGGTATGCCACCTTGAATTGATTCTCAACTTGCATCTTATTTTTGTTTATCTGTCTCATAATTTCTTCTTTCATTTTATTGTAACCCAGCCCAATTGGATTTTTTTGAATTTTTCAAGCACTTCAACTTGCTCTTCTATTTTCCTATTAGTCTTGTAATACTGCCTTTTTAGTTCTTTGGCTCTTTCATTAGACTTTTTAAAGCTCTTCCGCCATTTCTCTACACAGATTTTTAATCTTCGGCTATTCTTTAAATTTATTCAGCTGCTTCTTTTAGTTTTTCAAGCATGCTGGTTATTAGTGCTATAATGTCACTATTTTCCACTTTGTTTGAAACTTCTCTTTTGTTTTTACTTTGCAGTTCCTTACTAGGAACATTTTTTACTTCATTATTCTCAGTTACAGTAATCTGTTTCTCGTTGGAAACATTCTTTATTTCCTTACTCTGTTCATCGATTTTAAAACAGGCAAAACGCCCTATACGCATTGCCACACACAGCAAGCTAGAGTAATCAATGATGTGTGTGGCAATACGCATAATGAGTTTTGCCTCTTTTAACAACAGTTATACACAAGCATAAAAGGTGGTGGTCATGTGATGTTTATCCTCCATTTTAGTTATTCTGCTTATCATTTGTGATTTAAAATATATATATATGTCTCTTTTTTAATACTAATTTATTTACTTAATAATTTAATTTAATCGTCTCTACTACTTTATTCTTTCTTTAACATCATAATTAAATATGAGTGTTGGCACAATTTTCCTCACTACATTCACTCTAATTCCATTTGCCTGCAGATTTCTGATATTTATCATTGCCTACCCACACTAATTTATTCATAAATACTACTTATCTATATTATTCTTTCTTTACCACAAAGTACAATACTAATAAACCTAATCCCACTTAGCTTTCTTTTGCCTATAAAAGTATTATTATTGCTGTCTGTTTTCTCTATATCTCATAAATTTAGTCACTTTAATTATTATATATTTTTTATTTTTGTGATCCGGTTTATATTACGCACTTTTTAAAAAAAAAATTGAACAAATGTTTGAACTCCCACATTGGATGACATTTGTAACAAAATCCCCACTTCCTCTTTCAGAATATTTAAACATTTAAAGTAAAGTTTCTATTTGGATTCACCAGTTTGAAACAAAAACTTTACTGGTTGCTTATTACTATTTTTGCATTTGACACTTAGAATTTAAGTTATTAGCTCTTAATTTATAATTAATTATTTTATTTTGCGACCCTGTTACTCAAGAAGAGTAATAAATATGAATAATATTCACATATTAATCATACTCCCACTAGATGGAGATTTAATAAAAATATTAAAGTGATGACTTTTCCAGACCGAGGTACGTGTCTCTGGTACTTGAAGCATGTAAAGGTTGTCTCTTGGGGTTTATAATAGTTGTCTAGATGGAGCCCTTGGATTTAAACCCAATATAAATATTCTGATGAGATGTTTCACATTTTGTGCAGCCCAAGAGAGATACCTCAGTCTGGAAAAGTGACCAACGTTTTAATATTTTTCTTAAATCTCGGAATGACTGAGGGTATTATTAATATGTGAATAGTAATCATAGTTACCCCTTTTCTTAAGTAATGAGATCACAATGTAAAATAATTAACGATAAATTAAGAAGTAATAACTTAAATTAAAAATGTCAAAAGAAAAATAGTATTAAGAAACTGATAAAAATTATGTTTAAAACTTTTAAATCCAAGTACAAACTTTTTTCAAATATTTAAAAGTTCTGCAAAAGGGGAATGCCATTACACACACACACACACACACACACATATATATATATATATATATATATATATATATATATATGTATAGGATTTGAATAAAGAATTTCAACTATCTTCAGCTATACACTCTATCTCATACATCAATACATATGATTGCACATATGAGAAAAAGATAACTGACCACCAATATAGGTACTTTGTGCTTAACTAGCACTCATCAATTAGGCCAGGCAATCTCACACACTCACTCACTCACACACACACACATATATATATATATATGAACGCTAGATGAGATAAGTGTATATATATATATATATATGAACGCTAGATGAGATAAGTGTATCTTTGAAGGTTTTTGCAATGTTATATATTGCAGAGAGGCTGTTATTATATAGTGAAACTGAGCTGAATTCAAACTCATATAGCTATCTAGTTTGTAATGCCTGATTTGAAGACATTTCTGTGGCTGATAAATTCATGCTTTCAAATTGATAGAACATGTTTTATAAGTGCTGACTTTTGAGTTAGTATTTTAGATCTAATTTCTAGACCCCCAGCCCTCCACTGAGGTGAGCCATAAGCTCAAAAACATTGATCTGTAGGTAGGGATAACTTTAGAGGTTTTGAATTCTAACTCTTTCGGCAGTTATAAAAACAAAGCGTGTTTAGAACTATTGGTAAGCTCCATCTAGTGTTAATAAAATGTAAGCTTAAAAGCAAGTTAGAAAATTTATAACTTGTTTTAATTATATATATATATATATATATATAAATTCATAATGTCCACTCCATACATTCTTGTCATTGCAGCTGTTATTACTGTGTGATTATTCATATAGTATACGAACACGGATGGACTGCTCACCAACATGCATTAGCCAGCGAAATCATTTTATTGGATTTTTACCTCCGAATTTAAGAATATTTTTTCCAATATATACAATCATGACAGACAAAGATAAATCATGCCCCTTATTCCCAGGAGGCTGAAAAGTTACCAACCAAGGCAGCGGTTGTTAGCCGAAGGTGGAAGGTGCTAAGAATTCCCTGATTGCAGACTCAGGTTGCCATTTGATGATGACTTTTTATTTAGGTACTTACAACTGCAGATCACTTTCAAGTGAAGGAAGATTGCAAGAGTTAGAAGAAAAACTGTCTTATATTAAATGGGACATTATTGGACTTTGTGAAGTTAAAAGAAAAGGTGAAGAAACAATTGATTAAAAAAGTAATCATATACTCTACTATAAAGGTACATATGTTGGAAATACAAGTGGAATTGAAATCATTATAAATAAAAAATGGAATAAAACCATTGTGGAGATTGATGGTGTATCGGACAGATTGGTAAGATTAATTTTACAACTTAATAGCAGATACCAAATGCAGATAATTCAGGTTTATGCCCCAACAAGTTCTCATAGTGATGAAGTAGTAGAAGATTTTTATATGGATGTACAAAAGGCTTTTGATCAGAGTAAACAACATTTTAAAATTGTTATGGGAGACTTTAATGCTAGAATTGGTAAATAAATGAAAGATGAAATTCTATAGGTAATTTTGGTTATGGTAATAGAAATGAGAGAGGACATATACTTGTGGAGTTTGCAGGAAAAGAAAAACTTTATATTATGAATTCTTTTTTTGAGAAAAATGTTAAAAGAAAATGGACATGGAAGCATCCAAATGAAGGTACATCAGAATTGGATTATATTTTGCCTAACAGAAAATACATATTTCAAGATTGTAATGTTCTTAATAAATTTAACACAAGAAGTGATCATCGATTAGTAAGATGTAAGATACTATGCTAATCCAAAACTAGAGAGACAAAAATTATTAAGAAAAACAATATTTACAGTTGATATTCATAATCTTCAGAAACATTCTAATGAATTTAAATTAGAAATTACTAATCGGTTTCAAGTATTAGTAGATTTTGAACATGATTCAGATTTGAATGACATTAACAGGAAAATAACTGATACACTTTTAAAAACTGCAACAAAGATAGCTAGTAGAAAACAGCAGCAATTGACCAATAAAATTTCTACTGAGACTAGAGAATTTATGAAGAAAAGAAGGAATATGAGGATGTACAACAATTATGCATTAAAAAAGATAGAATATCTCGAATTTTGTAAAATGGTGCACAAAAGAGTTGAAAATGATATAAGAAAGTATAATTGTGGACAAGCAAAGAAAGCTGTAGAAGAGAATAAAAGTCCAGGAGTGTAAAACAACATTTTGATATTGGTAGAAAATTTATATCTGTAATAAGAAAAAAAATGGTATTATTACGAAAAAAAGAGATGACATCATGAAATGTGTAGAAGACTCCTATCAAGAATGATATAGTAATAAAGAACACATGCCTCATATACCTATTATATATTCTGAATTGCCCAGAATTTTGATTGACGAAGTGAGACATGCAATTAAATTTATGAAGAAAGGGAAGGTTCCAGGTAATGATGGAATTATAATTGATATATTAAAAGAAGCAGGTGAAGAAATAGAATTTTTTAGCAAAGTTATATACCAAATGTCTAAATGATAAAGATGTACCAGATGATTGGAAGAATGCAGTATTAATATTAATATTTAAAAAAGGTGATAAAGAAAATATTAGCAATTACAGACCTATCAGTCTTTTATCAGTTTTATACAAAATTTTTACTAAGATAATTACAACTCATCTACAGAAAACAGTGGATTTCCATCAACCAAGGGAACATGCTGGATTTAAAAGTGGTTTTAGTACAGTAGATCGTATCAAGTTATTGAGAGAAGTTATAGAAAGGACAAATGAATATGAGTTGCCATTATGCTTAGGATTTGTAGAATATGAAAAGGCATTTGATTCTATAAACATTTCTTCAGTGATTAAAGCATTGAATCATCAAGGTATAGATCCAGGATATTGCCATATTTTTAAGTATATTTATAAAAATGCAACAGTAACAATTAGATTACATAATGATAGTAGGAAAATCAACATCGAAAAGGGTGTAAGACAGGGTGACTCTATATCTCCAAAACTTTTTACAGCAGTGCTGCAAGAAGTATTTTGTGGCTTAAAATGGGAAGCTAAGGGTGTGAAAGTAAATGGAGATTCTTTAAGTCATTTAGATTTTGCAGATGATGCAGTCGTTTTTGCAAATAATGTTTAAGAGTTACAGGAAATGTTGCAGGAGTTATCAGATGAAAGTATAAAAGTAGGACTAAAGATAAATGTTAAAAAGACTAAAGTAATATTTAATAGATTTTTTCAAAATATGAAAATAAATTTTGATTATGATGAGTTAGAAGAAGTTAACAGTTACTAATATCTTGGTCAGATTATTAATATAGATGGAAACATAATGGATGAAATTAATCATAGAATTAAACTTGATTGAAGTACTTTTCGTAGAAATAACTTGATACTGAAAGGAAATATGCCTAGGTATTTGAAACGAAAGGTTTTTAATAAATGTGTATTGCCAGTTCTTACTTATGGATCTGAGACTTGGACATTTAATAGAAGAGCAATACAGAGACTTCAGACCACTCAAAGATGTATGGAGAGATGCATGTTGGGAGTAACAAAAAGAGATCGAAAACACAATGTATGGGTAAGAGAACAAACAGGTGTTACTGACCTCATTGAAAAAATTTAAAGACTGAAATGGAGTTGGCTGGCTATATTCCTAGAAGAGATGATAATAGATGGACAATTGGAATTTTAACTGGATTTCCTGAGATTGTAAAAGACCCAGAAAGAGACAACATGTGAGATGGATGGATGAAATAAGAAAGTGTGCACAGGTGATGTGGAGAAGAGAAGCTAAAGATAGGAAAAGATGGATTGAACTTGGATGGACTTTCATCCTGCAGTGAATTGATTATGGTTGTTGATGATGATGATGATGAATAGGTGAAAAAACGAAGGGAAATAAACATTTTGATAAGCCTCGTGTTGTGAATGATGGCCTACTTCAAATTGAATCTCCCTTCTCATCACGCACTGAGTCACATTATTATTTGAGATCTAACAATTGTTCTTTCAAAAGTTAACCTTGATAATGGCAGTTGCTAGTCCGTTGAAATATCGGATTGTAATGCAGAATAATACACGGTTCGTACCCAAATATAATCAGTGCTCCGTTTATATTAAGATAGCAAATTTTCAAGCAATAATGGACAAGTTTAAATAAATTCCACCCTCTAACTCTTTAACCATTCATACCATTGAATATCTGATGATTCATTAATCTAGCATTGATTATATGTGTGTGTGGGATGATGATCTGGACGAAGTGATGAGTGCTTGTTTAGTAGAAAATATGTATATCGGTGATCATTTCTGATTTTCACATGTGTATCAGTGATATGAGAAAGAGGGAATACCTGAATGTAGCTTGAATGTCTGTGTTCAATATTACCAAATTGTTTATTTGTTACACAATTTTTTTAAATTGATTTATAAGATGTTTGTTATTTTTTTTATTCTATCGCATCTTTTTTCATGAAACATTCTTGTATGATTTGAATCAAAAGCAAACTTAAAGTTGCAAAATTTTTCCTTACGAAATAAAACTAAATCAGCAGTTACATTTTTATTTATTTTTATGAACTTTTTAAACTATTATAAAATGTTCCTTTCAGTATTTGTAAAGCATGTCAAGATTATGTAAAAATAGCGATGGAATATTTTTTTTTTTTGTATGCCTCATGATTTTATGTAAAATACATATAACAACGAAACGAACAAGCAAAACATCGCATCTTGAGATTACAAATTGTTATTTTAATAACATATGTTTCCATTTTCTTTTTGTTACTTACAATAAGCTTTGGAAGGCAATGGTGTTTTCCAAGTAATTTTATTTAACAAATCCCGATCCTGTCCTTTTTATCAATCCCGATCCTGTCCTTTTTATCTAATATCACAGATTAGTTTCTCATCTATGGCTTTCATCATATTGTACTATCAAATTATCAGACCAACCGAAAAATAGGTCTTCAATGTAAGCCAAAATGACCTTATTTTCACATAGATCTGAATTTAGTTTAATTTCCACATATATTATGGAAGTTTAGTTTGTCAATAATTAATGCCACAATTATCCTATTTTCAGGATTTGATATAAACTAAAAAAAACATTGCATAGTGTACCATATGCCTTCAATTAACATATTGCTGTTTATATAAATTACTTTTCTGCTTTATTTTTGCATCTATTTTAAACTTTAAAATGTAATGATAGCTGTCTAATGACAGTAATTAATTCCTATCCTGCGTTTATCTATCCAAAATCTCCTGATTAATTTCTATTCCAAGATTCCAAAATTCTCATTGATTAATCTAAATATTTGGGATGGAAAACAAAAAAAAATAGGGATTTAATAAATTCTGCACTAGTATCTGTACTAGAACTTACCATGCATAGTACCACTACAATCCAAATTTCTAATTTGCAAAAATGTCGTCATCTAAAACTCAAGCCATTGTTCTTTTTAAAACAGTTATCCACACATTAAAAATTTTCAAAAATACAGTCCATTAGTAGTACAATTAGATGTCATGTCTGGATTTTAATCAAAACCCATAGAACAAATAATTTACCTCACTCACATAATCAAATATCCTCAAACTTTATCCATATCTTTTAGTAAACTTTTTCCTTAAAAAAATGAATCTATAAATCCCCAACATTTCCCTCTATAATTCCATATGTTTCCATTCCCAAGGATCATCCTTAAGATCACTTTTATTTTCCTTCTATATTTTAACCCGTTAATCAATCAATGAAACCCAAGTACCAGGAATAACAATATCACAGCAAATTATGAACATCTTGTAAATTATTTACATTGACTATCTCACCATTTCCTTTACCAATAGAATACAAATACCACAACTTCTCAGAATTATCCCTTATTTCGTTTATCAGTTCAACAGTTCGAACTTGAATGTTATTTGGAGAAATGTTTGAGCCTGCCAAAACTATTCAGGTGGAAGCATAAAAAAATATTCAAAAAAGGATACTAGGTTTTTTTTATCTCAGCCATTCTGAAATTGCATAAAAATACAAGAGAGAGTTGTAAAGAAGTATCAATACGCAATTCAATCACTTTCAAACGCCTATCTATCACACTATGAAACGTTTTTATATTTAATATACTAGCCTTACCAGAGTCTCACACTATAACCCATTGCAATTTCACAAAATATTGTATAAAGCAAGTATATGGTCTGTGCAGTTAGCTGATCAAGAAATAAAAACAGTAGCAATTTCAAATAAAAAACTCAACTGTTTCTTGACACAAAATGGATATTGCATACATAATCTTTATGTACTTAGAATTTAAAAATCTCTCAATGCAATCTCTGAAATTAAGAAGAACTTTTCAAATCTCCACACATGCATCCTCAATCATACCTAATAACAATCCACATTCCCTCTATGGCTATTTCATGGCTCTTATTGAGCCTCTAGTTATTATTCCAACACTCCAGTATGGCCTACTGAAAATAAATACCCATATGGAGAGTTACATTTCTTCCTCTATCATTCATCTACTCACCTGTTAAAAAACGTAAACCTCTACACTAGAACCAAAGTATTTTAACTTCCAACTATAATTAATCCTAGAAACTCTATATACCTTTATTTTCAAGGATTTAAAATAAATTATTGACATACATAAGCTTTTTTTATTCTGTGTCATAAGGAAGCAGAAACACAATATCATATTTTTCGTATTTGTTCCATGCTAGACTGCATATGTGAACTTATTCCTGTAATACTTAAATATATAGGGTTAGATATTCATCGAATTCTAAAATATTTTTAAAAGGATACTTTGCAAGCATATAAGCTAGCACATTTATGTTTTATGATTTGGTGCATAGATGTACTTTTATTTCCAATAAAAATCCCAGAAGCCACTCCAACAAACATACTTTTCGACAAGCTAAATATAATTCAGGAAAAAGATTTGAAGATAACTGATGTGAATACTTACATCAACTCATGGACATTAATTCATTTATATACCTGTTTGTAATATGAAAATCTTCATCCAAAAACAATAATAAAAATATTTTGCTTGATACTTTCTATAAAATGCATAGCAAGACAATACTGTTACTCATGACATTAGATTCAAACAATTATCTGTATTAACAACTTGTAGGCACTTTCAACACTTACAATTTAATATGTAAAGATTTAACTAAGAATTACTCAGTTCTTCTGTGCTACAACAGGTGGTCTAAATAAAAGATCAAATAGTAGATAATATCATGTTGTATTCTTTATACATACATTCTATTTTTTTCTGACACTTAAATTTTGTCTACATTATACTGTACCTATAAAAATTTGTTCTAATGTATTTAAACACAACTAATGTTAATTCTAATACATAAATTAAACTATTAATCTTACATGCTTTTCAATTATTTTAGCACAAATTTATTTCACAGTGTAAAAATAATCTAAATTAGCATTACATAATAAATGTATTATTAGTGATTGCACTAATATCAATCTTTTCTGTTTTACATAGTCAGTGTTTAATATTAAATGACCAATTAAAGTACTGCTTATTTGCTATCATGTATAAAATATTTTTACATTTTAAAACCAAGACATACTTTATGAATCTATGTATTAAAAACATCTGAATAAAATATTGTCATGTAAAACAGGTATTCAGAACATTGCCTGTTAGGAAAAATTAAAATAAAGCTAGAAAATTGTATGAAAATGATAGTTTATTCATTCATTTTTTATAAATTGTCTGCAATTTTTAGACCTTTATTTATTTTTTCTCAAAGTGACCTTTATTAATAAGAGATTACGAAAATTTTGGGTACACTTATCCATTGAGGATTACACAGTGATTCAATGTAACAAGGTAAAATGTACATATGTTCAAAAATAATTACATCCATAAAAATTGCTGTAATGTGTTTAATGTGTATCTGTATGTGGATCCACATGGCCCAGCTGTCAAGAAGTTAACCATCACCCAATGGTCCCAACCCTGGTACCCCGAAGCGAAGACTCAAATGCTTCAGCTAAATAGGTGAAGTCCCACATTGTGCCAACCACCACAGCAGGCAGCAAGGCCCAAGTTTACCAAGCAATAAACTTTCAAACCACAGCTGAGCCATGTCAAGACCATTCTGAATACCTCTAATTAGCAGTCCAAATGAGCAATGACCACAAGCGGTCTACCTGCCCAAAATTGGAAAGCCAACTTGGGTAAAAACTAAGAAGTAACAAGTGAAGAGCCAGATTGACACTGCCCAAAACCAGCCTATCAGGGGACACAGCAGCCAACCAGAACAGAAATAGCACCAACATTGACCATGCTGCCTCCTGGCAGGTGTTCTGGGCAGTGGCAAAATTGTTAACAGCCCACACCATAAACCAGATACCTAATGTCTACAATGATCCATCCCTGAAAAAAAAGAGGGGAGTGCAGACCCATGCCCACAAAACAAAACTCCATCAATGTTACAAAAAATGGTGGTGGCTCAAAACAGACCAACCACTTTACAAATGCACTAAATTTAAAGCTAACAAATGAAACCTAATGATAGTGTGTGCAAATCAACACTGACCTATTAAATAATTCATCAAGTGGTGCAGTAGCCCTTCATGGCAAAGTCCAGGTGAAGGTAGTGACTTTCACCAATGATTGTTGACCATCCCCTCAAATGAACCAAGCTCCTTAAAATCACTATCACCACACTTGAGGAAAAGGAGTGCAAACTCACACCCACCAATACAACATTTAATTCATGTAATCTTGAAATCAAGACAGATTTACTTGCACACCATGAGAATAAATCATTTGTCCATATCATCTTATACACTGAGGTCAATGGAGCTGAACATCTGCCCTTGATCATCATCAGTCTCCTGTGTCAGCAAATGTTCACAGCAGCTTCTAAACCCACCAACCAAAAGTTCTTCAGGATTCACAATGATTTTTATTTGTTGATAGTAGTTGGATCCTGTTTCTTTTGATTGAATTTTAGGTTTTGATTAGTAATGAATGATTCAAGTATAATCTGAAAGTTTGTTGTTAAACTTTGGAAAATTCTCAATAATTATTGCTTAAAAAGTATGATTAATTTGTAGCTTCAAAGTTTCTGTTTAGGTCTAAAACATTATTTGTACTCATTGTTGTCTTTAGATCATTATTTTTTAGCTCAGGAATCACTTCATTGTAGTTCTGTGTTGATTTGAAAAATTTTTATTTATTGATTTTTTTTTTTTTTGGGGGGGGGGGGCAATCCACAGGAACGGGGTGATAACTTCTGTTCTGATCATCAGAGAAACCTGATTTTTGTGCAGGGCGATAGCTTAAGTTATTTTCTATAATGTTCAATTCCAAAATTGAGATCGAATTAATAATTGAAACTAGTTTAACACTACTAAAATCTGATACAAAGATAAAATTCTTAAAACTATCATTGCTATCATATTATATTCCATGTTTTCTATGAGATTTGATGTGCATATAAATTTCCTCTTTATTCTATTAATAAAATTAGGATTTCTAGTGTCTATTCTTTTTAGAAATATTTGGTTTCATTTAAAATTATTTTTTAAAAGGTTTATATTTTAATGATTCCAAGAATTATTTAAGCTAGCTTTTGTCTCTTTCTAATGGCTCCCATTTGCATAAAACGGAACGATAGATAATTTCAATTATCATTGAATGAAAACTATTTCAAATTTTCTTCTAAAGATGAAAAACCAATAAAACAGATATTCACTTACATTTTGGTAAACTTTCTTTTAATGAATCCAACAATGGGCAATGACTTTGGTGAATAGAACAGGGAGCCTGAAACAGCGAAAACTGGAGTCCTAGGCTCCCTCTTGTAGACTGAGAGACCATTATATTTTATATGTAAACATCAATAATAAGTACTTTGTAAATTTAAAAATTCAGTTTTTTTAACTTCTATCTTTACTACATAACATAGCATTAACAATTAATGTTCATCATAACCTATTTATATTTTTCAATGAAATGTAAACAATACTTTTGTTCAATTGAAAACAAATATTACTTTTTCAGAACTGATAGTTATATAATTTAATATTTTACATGATTGATATCAAAAGTTATTATAAATTATATCATCACATAACACAATAATCATTTTTAACCATCAATGATCCTTTGCATGGTAAAGATCTTACCATGTTTAACCAAGATTCTCCAATACATAACCATTCTTATCTGCACCAAACCATAAAATTTCTTATTCAGCAATTCAACTCACATTTGATCTTATTTTTGGTCGTTTAAATCTATTTAAGTCTAGTTTGAAACATATATCATTCTTTAATATATAGTTAAACAGTTAATATGGGTTTAAGTTATATATATATATATATATATATATATATATATATATATATATTCTCCCTTCTTATACTTCCCTTTATTGTTTTGTTTGCTACTTCTAACATACGTATCATCGCCATAAGTAGCCAAAACAGTATTTCTGATGAAGAGACCAAATATCAGTTTCATAAATAAGATCTGATAACATATATTTGTTAAAAGTATTCTTCTTAAGAACTTATTTAACTTTAATATTATGTATTATTGACCATATAATAATATATAAAAATGTACTATCGCCACTGAAATATAGTAAATTAAAGGTAATTTGATATTGCTTAATACAAAAACAAAAATATATCGCTTTCTTCTGCTTTTGGTGCTGCATGGTAAGATTGTGTTTAATGTCTTTAATACGATAATATTAGTATTATCTTTCATTTATTACACAACTTAATTGTGCTATGGATAATTATTTGAAAATAATTCTGACAGATTTACATATTCATATGTCTGCAACTTACAAATTCGGAGCTATTGCATATTAAAATATTTAGGCCCCAATCTATATCACATTTAATTTGATTTCATGTAACATACATTATAATCATTAACCAGATGTATTTGGATATTTAAAACTCCCTATCACCCACTTAGAAAAAGTAACGAAATGGATGCATTTTTTAAAATTTTTAATGTGATTAGTTTGCTTTTGAATTTTGAGTGATTTTAGTATCAGTTATTCTAGCATCAGTTATTCTATATGACTATTTAACTCATCAAAATGTTAACAATTCTATCATAATAATTCGAAACAATAAATGTGTCTTATTTCTCTTGTTAAAAAGACAGTATTTGAAGATTTATGGCAAAATGTAGAGGATTGCAAGAGAATGTAATATATATCACTATGATGATCAAATATCCAATATAATTTACTTGTCCATAATGTTGTCACAAACACATAAATAAATAATCAATCAAACAAGATTGAAATAAACAACTATTAATAAGTATATTTAAATAGATATCAAACCGGCTTTCATCTCCATTAAGACCTTTCAATCAATGGAGATGAAATCCTGTTTGACAACTATTTAAATATACTTATTAATAGTTGTTTATTTAAATCTTGTTTGATTGATTATTTATTTAGTAATATATATATATAAACATATTTTGTGGGTTCATTCATGTTAAAAAAATTAAATACTGATATAGCAGACATTTCGACTTGATCACACGTCATTTACTGGATGATAAAGGAAAGATGGTTGTAGAGATGCTACAATCACTGATTTAAAAAAAACGTTCAAGTTCCACCAATAGTAAAAGTGTTAAATTAAAATTTTTTTAAACTCTTTTATAAATAGGAGGAAGTTTGCATGTACCATCTCATTTATTAATACAACCTGGCCTTTTAATTATCTCAATGGCTTCTCTAATTTTCCATTGGTAGAGATTATTACATCTGGATATGATCCTGGTACTAGAAAAATCAATTTTATGACCTGAATCTATAGTATGGAGTGAGAATGCTGATGAGTGTTGTCCTCATTTCTCCTAACGCTGATGCAACAATTACTCATACCTATATAAGAAGTTTTACAATTTTCATATGAGATTTAATAAACACCATGAGATTCAAGAAGAATTCAATCCTTTGGTTTGTTTATTGTATTGCTGATCTTTTGATGAGTAGAAAACACTGTATTTATATTGTAGCATTTTAATATACATCCAATCCTGTCTGTAGTTCCTTTTATGTATGGGACACAAATCCTAATAGCTGATTTATCATCTTTTTGTTTCCTATTTTGTCCATTTTGGGCTTGAAATAAGGCTTTTTAATAAGTTTATAATTATAACTATTTTCTAATAAAACACTATTAATATGATTTTATTTTCTTTCAGATGTGCCTTATCTGAAAGGTTAATTGCTCTATTTAAAATAATTTTTGGTCGAGAAACTATCTGAGTTGGGTGATGATGAGAATGAAAATGTAAATGTCTGTTCTGTATGTATTCTTTCTGTAAATCGAAATAGATCAACGATGTGGTGTTTTGGTGACAAGAACATCAAGAAAAGGGAATTTCCCATCAGACTCTGTCTCCATTGTCAATTTAAAATGAGGAGGCATATTATTTAAATGTAAGAAAAAAACATATAATTTATTTTTTTTCCATTTTACCATATGACAAAAGTGTTATCTACGTATCTGATCCAAATGACAGGTTTTAAAGATGATGATTCTAAAGCAGGGGTTTCTATATTTTTCATGAATAAATCAGCTATTACTCCTAAGGTAAGTGAGACCATAAAAGTACCAAAAACTTGTCTGTAATGTTGTACATTGTAATATATATATATATAAGAAAATCTTTTTATACATACAAAGAGGCTTATATTGTGAATCAATACTAGCGCTATAAACGTATAAATACAAAACTAATATTTAATAACAATATCATTCATTTTCTTATTATTGTATTGTGAAACACAGAAGTGAAAGTTTATATTATTTATATTAACAACATTTACTATTTAAAAACGAATGTATTTGATGTTATATCTAATCCGTAAATTATTCATTCAACAAAGCAACAAACAAATATATGAAATAACTTTAACATTTTAACATTAAATAATTAAATAAATCTCACAAATGCTTTAAATTATTGACATATAATGTACATTATGTATTTCATCAATGATAAATTTTCCCTTAATGATAACAAATGAAGACACTTCTGTGGTTTATTATATATATATGTGTGTGTATGCAAACTTTTATTTATTAGTACTGCATACACAAAAATGAAACAGAATGCATTACTCAATAATTGTGCCAAATGATCATGTAATTAGTTTTATTAGCACTAATCTTATTATTTATGCCTTTCCCAATTATTATTGGATGGCAAGTTAGATTGTTTGTAAATTGGTTGCAATAAAAACAATGAAGATATATAAAATCTGAAAATATAAATTAAGTATTAATTTTATACACTAACTCAATATGATATGATGAATACATGATTAAATAATTAGATTATTCTGAAGATTATATATATATAATTTGAATGCTTTCTCTTGTAGCATTTATCATAAAAAAAGTAAGCTTGCTATATATATATATATATATATATGTATGTGTGTGTGTGTATATTATTGAGAAAGAAAACTATTTTTTCATACTGGTGCAAAAAATTGACTCGAACCCACCTCCACTTCATCTCCTTAGTTAAAGTGTCTTAAAAGCATGGATGTCCAAATTTGGGCAGGATCTTATTTTATATATTATTATAGTTGACTCTTTGTCAGAAGGTTATGTACAAATATATCTTTCGATAAGAATATAACTATTATCATGGTTATGTATATATATATATATATATATGGTTTTTTATATATATATAATAGTTTTGTTGTCTTAGAATGTGATTACATTTTATAAATATACATTTGTTGGTCTAGTAGCCTAAACGTAAAATTTTGCAACTCTACTTACCACGAAGTCGGTATCAATGCTTTGTTTCTAAGAATCTGTTTCAAATTTGTAGCTTCTTTTATACTGATACGTGCAATAAATTAAAAATTTTAATAAGATATCAAAAGTAAATATATACGTCTTCTTTGATTTTAAAAAGCAACTAAACAGAGTTTAAAATATGAAAATTAATAATAATTATATTTTTCAAAATAACCGATTTCCCGTTTACCTTGAGGTTACTCAAAGGTAATAAGCAAATGTTATTTGCGTTTTTTTAATGTGTATTATTTTTAAACTTTATTTAATATATATTTTTCTAACACTTTATACATTTAAAATAATAATTGTTTTTTGGTTGTTGTTGTGAATGTTTTTGTTTGTTTGTCTTGTTTTCTTTCTTGTAATTTTTTCTTAAATATTTTTTTATTTTATCATCTTGAAAAGATTATTTCGCTAATAATGTTGATGTCAGATAACCATAGAACTAGAGTGATTAAAAAACTCGAAGAGAGGCAAATAAATTTCTAAATAATGTTAAACTTTTTTTACAAAAAAAAAAAAGGTGATGGGTGGGTGAGTCATAATTTTGTAATTAATGCTGAAATAATAACTTTTCGTTTTAAAACTTCACTTTTTTTTTTTTTTTTTCAGAACATGCTCGTTTTTCATTTTTAAGATTACAAAATTTGATTTTTAAAGAAACAAGAGTTTCTATGTTTGGGATAATACAAAATTTTTATATAACTGTCATTTTATGTATGAAGCATTCATGTCCATGGTTGAATTAACAATTTAGCTTATCATACACCATTTGTATTATGAAGGGTAACTTAGTCTGTTGGATGCCTGTAAAACCTCCACCATTTCATGAAGCCATGTATGTGCTTAACAAATGTTTGTGGCAATCATATCTATACCATAAAAGATTTTAATAACACTAGACTCTTTAAAAATAACCACCGATACCCTTATTTATTAATTTTTTTTTCCCAACAACTTTTGATGAAAGTCTACTGGTTTATCCAAAACATTCATTAGAATCAACAAAAATAATTTGTTCTCTTAATAATCATGTTCTTTATAATTATAAATCATGTTTTTCTAAGAGTTGTTGTATTACATAGACTATCTTTTTCATATCACTCCAGCAAACTTATTCATTGCATCTATCTTCCCAGCCATGTATTATTTTCTAAGTCCATAATACCCTTCTGAGATCCAGTTTTAAACGATAAAAGTTCATTTCTTATTATGCCTTTTACCATTATATTAAGCCCATCTCCATATCTATTTATTTTTTTCAATGAAGTCACTGATACCTATTATTTTTCTGAACTTAATTTTTAATATACTTTTAATCTTTGTTTTACTATTATTTTACATAACCCCATACTCCATTGAGTAGTCTGAAATCTACATGTGACTCTTCTATTAATTACAACAAGCTAAATATTAGTAAGTAAGAAGTAATAAAAAACATCTCTATTTATTTCCTAATTTCAAACTTATAGGCATCTTTACTTTAATGCTAAGTTTTCTCCTGTAAAATACTCAACTTAGAAATTGAATTCAATGATGAAATTCACTTTCTATGTTTCCATCTCTAACGTTTACTTTGTCTTGCCTACTTCTATTATATAATCATCGATCTTTATTTTCTTTCGTTAAATCAACTGATCATTAATTTTTAGCATTTATCTTTAATTATGTTTTATTGCTTTCCTCTGCTAAATTGCAAAAAATTTAGAAGCTTTCTAACATTATTGTCAGAAACAACCATGTTACTTAAAATGTTAATAACTTAAATCATCTTTATTCATTTTTAGCTTTATATTTAATCTACAAAATACTTCTAAAACTGAGTGAAAAACTTTACCAATATTGAGTAGAGCTGCCATTCTTCTTACTCAATGTTATTATTATTATTATTATTATTATTATTATTATTATTATTATTATTATTATTATTATTATCATCATCATCATCATCATCATCTGCGGAGCTTATGTGCTGAGTGGACGTTCACTTTTTACTATCTCTACTATTTTAGCTAATTTTATTAATTATTATATGATTTATTATTTTTTCTCATCTATTTTTTATTTTCTAAAGTGATTTGATATATTTAACATGGATAAGTGTGGTATTTGTGATACTTTATTGCCTAAAAATGGCAATTATATTTCGTGTCATGGTTATAATTGCAAAATGCATTACACATGTTCAACGTTATCGGAAAATACATACAGACGTATGTCTATAGGTAAAAGGCAAGCTTGAAGATGTGCTTTTTATAGAGATTCTTTTTCTACTACTAATGCAGAAATAAATTCTTCCCTGACATCGGATAGTTCAGTTTTGCAGCAGATTATGGAGAAATTGCAGTTGTTACCAGTTACTCATAATGCATTATCGGAGCTGACGCAAACTGTTTCCTAAATGCAAGCTGATTTTGATATTTTGCATTCAAGAGTTGAAAAGAATAGTCAGGATATTTCTTGTCTATCTTCTGCTTATGATGCACATAACAGTGATTTATCTTTGTTAAAATCTAAAGTGGAGGCATTGGAAAGATTTAAAATGGCTTTTGAATTGAGCTGCAGGGCATTCCTTATCAAAGTGATGAAGATTTGTTGCAAGTTGTTTCTAAAGTAGCGAATAAGCTTAATGTTGAACATTTTTCTAATGGTGATTTAGAACAGGTATTTCGTACAAAAGCTAAGATGAACAAACTGGGACTTGTTATTGCTCGTTTTAACTCTCGAAATATAGCTAAATCATTTTTTGTAATAGGAAATCTGTTATTTTAGTGTCAGATATTTTGCCATTGGAAAATAATAATCAACTTATTTACGTTAATGAACGGATTTCCTTGGCTACTCCGCAGCTGTTTTGGAAAGCGAAGCAAAAAATGCGTGACAAAATACAAGGTGTGGCGTTTACCCGAAATGGTTTGGTACATATCAGAAATGACAATAATTCTCCCAGTGTTGTTATAAAAAGTGAAGCAGATTTATCCTCGATCTGATTTCTATTGTCTAGTATACGATCTTATAGCATTCCGGATTATAAAGACTTAAAAAATTTTCATTTGAATATTCGTAATATACAGTTAATTTTGATGAATTCTATGTATTTTTAAATGGACTTAAAATAAATTATGATATTATTATTCTGTCTGAAACATGGATTTCTAACGAGGAACAATATTTATATGTTTTGGACGGTTATAAGAGCTTACTAGCGCCACGTTCTTATTCACGATCAGGAGGTCTAATGATTTTTTATAAAAAATGAATTAAATTATATTTATGAGATTCTCAGGTTTACAACCACTGAATCAATATTGGTAACGCTTAATTTTCCAAACGGAGTTCTTTCATTAATTGCAATATATAGATCGTGTACTAGTTCTATTACAAGTTTTATATATGGACTTGATAATTTGTTATCTAATTTGTGTTCGTCTTCTGTTGTAATGATTGGTTATATAAATATTGATTTATTGAGTGGAGAACATAATTCTACCTGTGGATATTTGGATTTGGTATATAGTTGTGGTTTTGATCAGTTGGTTTTTTCACCTACGCGCATAACGCCAACTTGTAAATCTCTGCTTGATCATATTTTTATTAGAATTGATCAGGATTATAATTTTGAATCTGGTGTATCTGAATTAAATATTACTGATCATTTTGCAATTTTTTTAAAATTGTCTATGATTCGTAATAATTCGACTAGCTATAGGTATGTTAATAAATTATCACACATTAAATTAAATCGCTTATTATCTATTCAAAACTGGGATTGTATTTTTGATTTGGATAATGTTGATAAAGCTTTTTTTAGAATTTCAAAATATTTGTTGTTCTATGATTGATAAGGCTATTTGTCGTATTAAACTAAATAATAAAAATAGAAAACGTTCTTTGTGAATTTCAGATCAGTTGATTTAAAAAAATTAATTTTAGAAATAGGTTAAAACGTAATGCCAGTTCAATTGTCTTAAAGCAGATTAATAAAGATATTAAATGTGATATTAAAATAGCAAAATCGAATTATTATAGGGAATTTCTTTGTAATAAAATTTTTTCTTTGAAGTGGAAAGCAATAAACTCTTTGGTTAAAAAATCTTCTTATCAAATTACTTATGTTAAGAATAATGATGTCATGTTAGAGGTACAAGGTAATGAAAAATAGGTGGCTGATCTTTTTAATAATTTCTTTGTATATAGACCACACATATAAACATCTATTAATGATGTGACTTCTATACTTGTTTCTGATACTTTCTTTTGTTCAGATGTTTCTGATGTTCAGTTGTCACATCTAATCCATGATTTTAAAAATGTTCGCTCTTCTGAATTAGATAAATTAACATTCCAAATTGTGAAAGATATTAAATTAGCTTTTATACCTGTATTAGTTCACTTCTTTAACCTATTTTTATCTTCTGGTGATTTTCTTGAATGTTTGAAAGTAGGGATTATTATACCCATTTTTAAAAAAGGTGATCATTTGATTATTAGCAATTACAGATCTTTCTCTATAATATCTGTTGTTGCTAAATTTTTTGAGATGGCAGTTAATGATAAGTTGATGTCATTTTTGAATGTTCATAAAGTGATTTCTGTGTGTCAGTTTGGCTTTGTTGCTGGAAAGAGTACTTTAGATGCTATTTATAACCGTGTACATAATGTGGCATTATCATTGGATAAGGGTCTCAAGACATCAGCTGTTTATTTTGATTTGTCCAAGGCATTCAACTCTGTTAATCATACAGTTTTGTTACATCGTTTGTGTTCATATGGTTTTAGAGGTCATTTTGCTTCTTAGTTGTTATGTTACATGAAGGATAGGAGACAGGCTACTAAAATACATGGTATTATTGGTGAATTTGGATTAGTTAATCGTAGTGTTCCACAAGGTTCTGTAATTGGCCTATACTGTTTTTAATTTATATAAATGACATCTTTAATTTATCTTTGAATTCAAAAATTTATGGTTTTGCTGATGATATTGCTTTGTCTTGTGATGCTGTTTCACATAGTATTCTGGAGAAATTGATTAATAAAGATCTAGAATTAATAAGTAACTGGCTTATGATAAATTATTTAGCTGTTAATTGTAATAAAACCAGAGGTATTCTATTCTCTTATAAACACTGCACACATTCAATTAGTATTAGGATTTGAGATCACTATAATATTCATTCAAAAAGTATTTGTACAAGTTGTAACATTAGTTTTGTTGATAATTATTGCTATTTAGGCATCTATATTGATTCAAGGTTATCTTGGTCTAAGCACATTGTCTATTTGTGTTCTTGATTACATAAAATTATTTATTTTATTATCTGGTGAAATTCATAACTAGATCTACTTTGATGACTATATACTTTGCCTGTTATCAAAGTACATCATGTTACAATATTTCCATTTGGGGTGGCTCTACTGATTACTCACTATCTCAATTACATACTTTGCAAAATTATACAATGCATATTATTTTTGGTAGACATAGATTGACCTCTGTGCAAGAAATATATGTCAATTCTGATGTGTTATCTGTTTCTAAACTATATAAGTTTAGAATTATCATTGATATATATCGTAGTTTTTTTACTTGTCGTAAAGTATCAATTATAAATACCCGCTTGGCTAACAAATTTCAACTGGTGGTTCTAAATTTTACTTTAGAAAGCTGTTGCAGGCAATTTTGTTACAATGGACTCAGGCTCTTTAATTCTTTTGTTACTGACTATTCAATTGATGTTAATAATTTTTCTTTTTATATTTTTAAAAAATACTTAAAATTTTGGTTATTGTCTCATGTGTAATATATTGATTAATTAATGTATATATATATATATTGTTTAATATGTATAGTATATCTTTTTGGTTGTATTTATTCTTATATTATTTGTTTTTGTTTACTTGTTTTAGTATTTATAGTATAGTAACGTATTCTATTATTATTACTGTTATTTTTGGTAGTGTTTTTGTTTTTGGTTTGTAATTAATAATTTAAGAAAGATTCCTAGCACAAGATTATCTTGTTTGGAGTATTTCTCTTCTTTTTATATGTATTGTATGATTAATAATAAATAAATAAATTATTATTATTATTATTATTATTATTATTATTATTATTATTATTATTATTATTATTATTATTATTATTATTATTATTATTATTATTATTATTATTATTATTATTATTATTATTATTATTATTATTATTATTATTATTATTATTATTATTATTATTACTACTACTACTACTACTACTACAAATATTATTATTACTATTATTACTACTACTACGACTGCAACTACTCCTACTCCTACAACACTACTACTACTACTACTACTCCTACTACTATGACTACTACTACTAGTACTACTACTACTACTACTACTACTACTACTACTACTACTACTACTACTACTACTACTACTACTACTATTACTACTACTACTACTACTACTACTACTACTACTACTAGAATAATAAATTCTTTGATTAAAAAATCTTCTCCTAATCCTATTAAATGTATTAAATATAATGAAAATTTAATTGAGTTACAGAATAATGAAAAATAATTAGCTGATCTGTTTAATGAGTAGTTTGCAAATCTATGATGCATGATGTGCCTGAACAGATTTTGTCATCTTATTCAAGTTTGAATTCTTTTTTATATTCTGATGTTTCTGAATCTATTTTATGTTGCAATTGATAGTTTAAAAAATGTCAGTTCTTTTGGACTAGATGGTATAACACCTAAGATGCTTAATGAAAATAAGGTTGCATTTTTGCCTGTTTTGGTTTATTTATTTAATTTATCTTTGCAGTCTGGGTCATTTCCAGAATGTTTGAAAGGTAATGTTATTATTCCTGTTCATAAAAAGGGTGATTCTACTATTATGTTTAATTATAGGTCAATTGCCATTATTTCTCTTTTTTCTAAATTATTGAAAATGATTAAGGATCAAATCTAATCATTTCTGTTTAAAAATAAAATTTTATCTGACTATCAATGTTTTTCTTCCTGGTAGAAGTAAATTAGATGCTTTAAAGCATCATGTTCATTATTTAACATCTTTATTGGATCAGGAACTTAAAACATTGGTTATTTATCTTGATTTATCTAAAGCATTTGACTCTGTTAATCATAATATTTTGATTAAGCATTTCTACTTGTATGGTTTTCATGGTTCTATTGGTAGTTAGTTGGAGAGTTATTTAAATGATAGAAAACACTTTACTAATATTTATGGTATTGTCAGTGATGTGGTCTTGATTAATTGTGGAGTTCTACAAGGTTCACTACTTGGTCCTCTATTGTTTTTAATGTATATTAATGATTTATTTTCACTAAAATTACATTCTAAGATTTTTGTTTTTGCTGATGATATTGCTTTATCCTATAGTGATGTTTCTTATAGTCTACTTGAAAAGTTAGTGAATGAGAATTTGGACTCAGTTGGTAAATGATTGGCATATAATTCATTGTTGGTCAATATAGATAAAACAAAAGGTATTCCTTTTTCTTTCAAGCACACTTTTTTCTCTCTTAAGATTAAAATTTTCTGTAAGTATATTTTGCATTTTAATAGTATATGTATTTGTGAGAATATTCCTTTGGTAGATAATTATTGTTATTTGGGAATATGTATTGACTCCAGATTGTCCTGGGCAAGTCATATTACCTATTTTTGGCAACGGTTATGTAATTTAAACATTATGATTTATTATTTAGTTAAATTTCTTCCTAGGTCTGCTGTCATTTTTATTTACATTGCCTGTTAACAGAGTATTTTATCTTATAATATCATTATTTGGCATAATGCTTCTCCGTGTATATTATCTTCTTTGCGTGTTTTGCAAAATTATACTTTGCACATTATCTTTGGTAAATCTCTTTCCTCTCTGCTCTTCTGTTCTGTTTGAGATATTTATATTGCATTTGGTTCATTTGCTGTACGTCACTTCTATCAATATAGAGATATTTTTGATATTGTTTGTGCTAAACTTTTTCTGAATTCTAGAATTTATGTTCTAAATACTCGTCTTTCTAATAAATTTCAATTAACTTTACCATTTTTTTAAGGAATCTAGTAGAAGGCAATATGATTATTCTGGGTCAAAGTTATTTAATAAATTTATGTATGAGTATTCAATTGATCTGAATAATATTTCCCATGTATCTTTCAAAAAATACTTATGTCAATGGTTGTGTAGTATGTATTAATTTTGACATTTATTTTATTTATTTAATTAATTTTATTTATTTTCTAAACTGTCCTTTTCTATTTTGACTTTTTGGTCGTATTTTTATTTTTATTTAATTTGTTATTTTTACATGTAAATTCAACACACAAGATTTTTCTTGTTTGGAATTTTTAAATAATTGTTATGTACTTTGTTTTATTTCATACAAAATATTGAATTATTATTATTATTATTATTATTATTATTATTATTATTATTATTATTATTATTATTATTATTATTATTATTATTATTATTATTATTATTATTATTATTATTATTATTATTATTAATACTATTACTACTATTACTAACGACTATTATTATTATTATTATTATTATTATTATTATTATTATTATTATTTGCGCACAGACAATGAAGCTCTAAAATTTGATTTTATGTTAAACTAAGCGCTTTCGGGAAATATGCACTCCCATGTTCACAGATTGACGTGTAATGAAAAAAATGCCTATGATGGATATTCTATGCAAATGTATGTAAATTTGTGTGTGTCATTTACAACATCCATTTTCTTGATATGAAAAAGCAAGTCTCTCTTCTATTAATTGCTGTAGGGTCTGCTTCTATGTAGCAAGTCTCTTTAATCTTTCGTTTTGTATCATTTCTCTTTGTACAAACAATACTTGCTGCTTATGGTTGAAAACGCACACAAATTTACATATAATTGAATAGAATATCCATCACAGATATTTTTTTCACAACACATAAAGCTGTGAACATGGGATTTCATATCTCCTGAAAGCACTTAGCTTAACATTAAATCAAATTTTAGAATTTCATTGTCTGTGCGCAAAACAGTTATAGATTTATATACCACAGTTATTATTATTATTATTATTATTATTATTATTATTATTATTATTATTATTATTATTATTATTATTATTATTATTATTATATATAAAAATTACTGTTGAATTTTGATGAATATGCTTCAAAATATGTCATTTTCATGGCGATCCAAAGCTTGAAACATCTTAGTCATGCTTACAAACGAAAATGGCTATAGAGCAGAACACTCTTAAATTGTGCTGGTTCTTCTGTTTGGGAAAAATCTGAAATTCATTGCAGATGGATTGCGATTGTTTTAGTAATTGAAAACTAATAGGCCTACAATTTTTGCTATTTTTATACTCTTTCTTCAATATCAATGTTACTGCTGTATGGTATCAATCATATGATACGTCCTTATAATTTAAACATTTGGCATATGGCTTTCACAACCATTTTTCTAATGCTTCATCTGATTCTTTAAAATATCTGTAATATATAAGGTATATGAGCATAGACTTTCACCTGATGCACCACACTCCACTCAATCTCATAAGACTAATACACTTGAACATATATATGTCAAAAAGATAAATAATCACCAATAAAAAGTATTTAATGCTAAACCAGCAATCATCAATTAGTCCAGATTATCATCTCTATCCATATATGCAATAAGTGCTCAGATATATATTAAGATAGCCAATCCTCATACTTCAATTGGCAGGTTTCAATTCACTCCACAAATCAACTCTTCAACCTTTCATCCAATTGAAAATCTGATGATGGAATGTTCAAAGGCCACCTTGAGGTCGAGATTCTCATCACACGCATGTAGACCTAAAGTCAATCTGACCCCTCTTGTACAAAACAATCTATTTAATACATATATGTAATATCAGTAGTAATTCGTTCATTTCTTGGACCTTTGTCTTTCACTAACTCCTCATTGAAAATGCTTCACTATTTCGCGATTCAAAGATGTCGTAATTATGGGGAATAATTTGTTTTTATTACTTTATAGTTCAGTACCCAAATCTCCCCACCTTGCAGAAATGTCATTTCTTCTATTAGTTGCTCTCCATATTCTTTTCTAATTGGTTATACAACGTTTCTTTCAATACCAAAGTCATTATTTTACATTTTTGATCATTCTTGTTTTTTTTTTTCTAGATTTTCTCACCAATTCAAAGTTTTATTTTGTTATATCATTGCTTAATCTTTGTTATACTATTTTATAGAAATGCACATTTATAATTCTTTTTAATGGATTAATTTTTAAAATTTTCATTTTTTTTTTACATATTCTTGTCTCAATGGAAATTTTTTTGATAATCTGGTGTCTTTTTATTATCATCTATTTTTTTCAAAAGTTTTCTAGCGATTATCAGTAACCATCTTATTAACATTGCCAAGTCTGAACCATATTTAAATTATTATTAATATATTAAAATGATTCACAAGTTTTAATATAATTTATTGCAATATTTTTGACAGTGAGGAATGGCTACTGTTAATGTAGTTTTAATTCATAGTCATATTGTTAAAATTTTGCATTAACACATATCTTTCTTCTCATTAATCGTTGTGCATTTCATGCAGTGAATGTACCATAAATATCACAATCTCGACAAATATATTTTGTGTGCTTAGTCAAAATGCAATACAATCTTGCAATATTGTTTTTTATATATTTCCATATTTATTTCCTTTTTAGCATTTTTTTTTCCAAAATAATTCTTCATGTACACAATTTTTATGTCTATGAATTCCTCAATTCCTGTTTCATTTCACTTATCAGAAGCAATGTTACTAACATTTTTTTATCTGCAATCATTTATCAACTATAGCATGGAAATCATCAGTGTTAATTCTAAATAATGTTTTGTTTGATCAAAAACAATTAGTGCATCTCCATAAAATTCATTCATTTCTTCATCACAGTAATAACTTGTTGGGAAGTAAATCTAAATTATAACTTTAGTTACATTCTCTTAATTTGAATACTGCAATTAGTTGTATATGTCTATCTGATATATAGTTAATTTTTACAATGTTCTTATTTCACTTTTTGTTTATATAATCAATATTAGTGCATTTGTAATCAATTGCATCCTTACATTGTCTTTTAAGTGTACAAAATACATTAACGCATCCATTAACATTAGAAAGTAGATTTTAATTAGCAAAATGTTACTAAACTTTCTGGTTAGATATCAACCAATAATGGCATTAATCCGCAGCCTTTATTAACACTTAGCTAATTATTAGCAACTTCTGTTTTTAACCCCATTATTACCTTTCAGTCTTCAGCCCCAATGACTGTCTTCAGTAGCCATTCTTGCTGGACATAATTTAGTTTGTCTTTCATGATTGTAAATTTTTAAAGAAAATACATTATTTACAGATACATTTATCCTGTCTTCCAAAATACTCGAATAATATTTCACTTAGTATGATTTGCAAATTTGATAGTTAGAATTTTAAGTGACCTTTTTTTAATCTTATATTTGAAATTTTTGGGACATAGTACTATAATAAAGAGTACTTTTTTTATTTTACTAAGAAATAAAATAGAATGTAATAGATTGTCTATAGTTGATGGGGAAAATGAATAGCTGAACGGTAAGCATTAGACTGCTAAGAGGACAAACTATGAAGTTTCATGACTTTAAAGTCGATGATGAAGAGCAGATACAGTCACCACTCTGCTTGACTCATATTTGTTAGCAAAACAATGATGTTCGTTTATCATGCAAATAATATTATAGTAATAATATCTTCAAGGAGATAAATGTGGAATATAAATACTCGATTATTTTAAGTCCTAAAAGAATCAAAGCATAATATTTACCAGAAAACTATTTTCTAAAAAATGTATTTTTTTTTTTTAATATTTCTATTATAAGGCTATCTTGAAGGTTTTTGCCCCCCTAAATTCAATTAATCTAATGCTGAGACATATGCATTAATAAAATAAACACAGATACTACTAAATAGGCCAAGTGTTTATACCATTAGCTTTTTTACTGTTATGTAATAGATTCCAAAAACTAAAAACTAATATCCTCTCTCTCTTAACTGATTGGTCAGCTTTTTAAAAAAAAAAAAACATTAACAATTTTACACGAGAGCGAGTTTTTATTATACATTAATTTTAAATTTTCAATTAACGTTTAGCTCAGTAGCCTGTATTTAAGGCTTTGCATGAAAATTTTATAATGTCTGTACCCATATGGTGGAAAACATAGATTAGTAATATTTACATTATTATTAGAACTGCATGTTGAAATATCACTATTAATAAATAGTGCTATTGTTTTAATTTGCTTAACGTGTAATGAATTAGGCACAAAAACTAGACACATTATGCCAGACAGGCCAATATATATACCAACTTATGGTAGAGAAAAAGATTCATCAGCATGCCGTGTGTAACTAATTAAATTTTTTGTCCTATATTCTGAATCATGAGGTATTATATTACACTGAAAGAAGTACAGTATTAAATATATTGTATTTACCATGTCTTCTCTGACTATTGTTTTGTAGTAACTAAGCGTTTATGCTAACTTTGAAACGGGGAATCCAAATGATTATAGCTAAGTGTTAAAATATGGAAAAATTATTGCATTTCCTGGTTATTCATAATAATAATAATAATAATAATAATAATAATAATAATAATAATAATAATAATAATAATAATAATAATAATAATAATAATAATAATAATAATAATAATAATAATAATAATAATAATAATAATAATAATAATAATAATAATAATAATAATAATAATAATAATAATAATAATAATAATAATAATAATGGTTGCCCTATGATAATAAGGTCCCACACCAACATAAAATTTTAAAGACAATAAGGAAAAGAAAAAAAACAGAAAATATTGTTGTACTGAAATAGTACTTGGACTTACCAAACCATCTTTTTTATTCAATACAGAGGCAAAACTCTCCATACAGTATTCCCATTCAGTGAAAACCAGAGTAATCAATGGATGCAGGAAGGTTTGTGCATAAAATTCTATCTAGTTTCTACTCACCTAATATCTCCAAACAACTTTCTCCCTTGTGGCTTTCATCAGAAAGAAAACTCCTAGCTGTCTGTTATCACAGTTAATCTTAAAATATGTAGATCATTTTCTTGTATCACTATTAATATTCAGACAAAATCTCATTTATTTTAAATGAATCAAAATCTAAAGATTTATATATAACATCCAAAACTAGTAAAAAACAGAATATGCATGGTAATTTGACAATTCTTTTAAAGAAGTAGCACTTTCTGACAATAAAGAAAATAATATCGAATAATTGTTACGATTGAATCCAATTATGTCTTCCATTACCCATTCTATGTTACCAGACTCGCAATTTGTGTGAGATAATCATATTAAATTTTCTTTGTACTCTTTTCTAATGAAACTTACCAATATGAGAAACTACAAAAAATAATCTTCCTGCTATTTAATGTTGCAAACTTCTTATTATGTACAATGTTCTATTAACCATACTGTATTTAAATTGATGATACAATAATGTGTAAAAAAATAGATTCCTAACAGACTGTCATCCAGTTAGAAAATAATCGTCAATAAGATAAGCACTTATAATTTGTTTTTAAAGCAGAAATAACTTAGTTTAGCTTAAGTCAACTTAAGAAGATAATATATAATAAAAAAAAAAAAAAATAAATATCTTATATATTTTAAAAGAAACATAAAAATTTATATATTTTTCTTTGTTTTTCCTTTTTACAAAAATCCAGGGATTGGGGGGGGTTTTGTAAAAAAATATTAAATAAATAAAAAAAAAATCCATCTCCTCTCATTCTCTCTGGGGGGCAAAATAAAAAAAATGAATTATTTTATTAAAAAATAATAAATAAAAAAATAAGTATCCCTCTCCAACACAAAACTCCCCCCCCCCCCCTCTCTCCCTCTCATCCTCTTCTCCTCTTATTTAAATTTATATATTTGAACACCACCAGGCTATCCAAACTAAAAAAAAGTTACAATAAAACCCCTACTAAGAACAAAACCAAGGTGAACCTTGATGCATTATATATAATAGTATGTAGATAATTTTTCATTTCATAACGATATCATTTGCACTTGTGTTAATGGTAAACATCATTATTATTCTCTAACTGTGCAAATAAATTATTAGACAAACTCTTATACAATTATAATTGATTATTCAACATTATAAATATTTAGTGTTCATATTTAGTAATAGAATATTATAAGTTTACTAGCTCACACTTACTACTATAGATCATCGATAGTAATTCACTACATCTTAGAGTTCTTTGCTGGTAGTCATATCTCTTATGATAGCCCACAAACAAACAAAGTGAGAAACAATATTTATATGCCCATTAAATATATTAAATTGGTCTATTTATTAATTAATAATTAAAGATGATGATGATGATAATGATACTTCCATCCTCAGCTTTATGCCTAACTCACAACACAAAATCATATCTTTATCAATCTATAATTATTTACCAAAATATTGTTATATTTTAAATAAGACATTGATTAACTCTAAAAAATATATAAACTTATTTTAATAAAAACAAATTAAATTTTATTATTGGTTAATCATCAATATACTAATAGAAAATTTACATAATAATAAAATTAGTTACATTCAAATAATAATAATAATAATAATAATAATAATAATAATAATAATAATAATAATAATAATAATAATAATAATAATAATAATAATAATAATAATAATAATAATAATAATAATAATAATAATAATAATAATAATAATAATAATAATAATAATAATAATAATAATAATAATAATAATAATAATAATCAAATGTTCTTACCCTGTCCCCTTAATAAAACTTAAACTTAATATTATATAGCGTAATATGTGTATGTTCATATATCTAGTGGGTAAATAGAAATCTCATATCATAGAAACAGTCTAATGTTGAAATAAACACTCAGTACATGCACATACTCTCATATTGCATGCAACATGCATTTTATGCCTATAAACTTAAAAATAATAATAATCGAGAAATAGGTTGAGAAAAGTTTAGTGAAATTATAAAGATAGGAATATCTAAAAAGAGATCTGTTCCTCATTATCTATCCTAATTTTCATTAATTTCGGCTGCTAATTGCTCTAAAATGTATTCCCTATTACATTAAAATTCTACCCTTATTGATTTGTGCATTTATACTAACATGTATTCATATAGGCATAATTATATAACTAGGTGTGTGTATATGTTACTTCCCATTAATATATCTTGTATTCAATCCTGTGGTTTTGAAGCTATCAGTGTCCGCGTCTGTCTATTGTCGGACCTAGGATCTTTGGGCAGGAAGTTGAAAATACGCGAGGAAGTACATAACGAATGATTGCATTCACGTTCAATTGACTAGCTATAACCTGTTTATTAAATATAGATACAATTTGGGTTAGTTCATCCATCTCACACCCCATTTTTTGGTTACATTATGCCCCAGTTTTTAAACCCAGGGAGAATGCGCGCTCGACTCTCTTAACAGGGATGAACATATACACATGGCAACTTCTGCACCTTTATATAGATTACAACTAGCACTATTGGTATTCAATTTGTTATAGAACTATTGTATAAAGAAAAAGTGTGTGTGTGTGCATTTTAATCTCGATAGTTCACTGTTGAATGTAAAGTTGAATCAATAAATGAGAGAACAGAATATCGCAAACAAATTGTTCAACATTTATTTAACTATGACAAAATGAATTATGAATAAAATATTTTAGCAACAAAAAAATAAAAAATAAATAGCATGTGCCAAGTATGAACCTCTAGCATATCATCAATTAAATAATCTTATGGTTCCAATCTCCTTTACCAAAAGGTAAAAATTCATGATATGACCCATTATTTACAAGACTATTGAAAAAAAAATTAAGATTACAAAATAAACATGACGTTAACTATGTAGATTAAATATCCATTATTATATATAACATCATTGTTTATCTTTGGTTGAAGATGTATTACTTGATTAGTTCCCCCAAACTAA
Source organism: Epiperipatus broadwayi (assembly GCA_028023455.1). Classification (NCBI taxonomy): domain Eukaryota; kingdom Metazoa; phylum Onychophora; class Udeonychophora; order Euonychophora; family Peripatidae; genus Epiperipatus; species Epiperipatus broadwayi. The sequence continues at coordinate 2,832,438 of JAQFVV010012442.1, read as the reverse complement.
GGGATAAATCACTATTATCATAGATAAGAACATCAACATCATTAAACATTATCAATCCTTTGCAGGATGACTGTCCTTCCAAGTTCAGTCCATCTCCAGTCTTTAGCTTCTCTTCTCCACATGATCCCTGAAGACTTTTTAATTTCACCCATCCATCTCATATGTTGTCTCCTTCTGAGCCTTTTACAATCTCTCTGACTCCAGTTAAAGATTGTCCATCTATATCATTTCTTCTGGCAATATGTCCAGCACAACTCCATTTCAGTCTTTTAATTTTTGCAATGAGGTCAGTAACACCTGGTTGTTCTCTTACCCATATATAATAATTTTGATCTCTTTTTATTACTCTCAACACACATTTATCCATACTTTTTTGAGTGGTCTGAAATCTCTGCATTGGTCTTCTATTAAGTGTCCAATTCTCAGATCCATAAGTAAGAACTAGTAAAACAACTTATTAAATACCATCCTTTTCAAAAACCTAGGCACATTTCATTTTAGTATCAAGTTATTTCTACCATTAGCACTCCAACCTTGTTTAATTCTATGATTAATTTCATCCATTTTGTTTACATCTGTATTAATAACTGACCAAGGTATTTGAAATTGTTAACAACTTCTAACTTATCATAATCAATCTTTATTTTCATAATTTGAGAGAATTCATTAAACATTACTTTAGTCTTTTTAACATTTATCTTTAGTCCTACTTTCCTATATATATATATATATATATATATATATATATATATATATATATATATATATACACACATACACCTGGATCTCATTTTATGTGGTATATATGTTCCACAGAAAACCTGCATTAAAAAAAATTGCACAAAAATAGACTTAACTTACCTTCAGAATTCCCATAAAAGCAAATCAAAAAGGAAAAATTACTATAAAATTTGCATTAAAAAAATAAACAAATAAAGTATGACTAATAAAAAATTTCAAATATTTGAAAAAAATTAATAAAAGACAAACTTTTTTTATGTTTTTAATTTATTACAGTATTTAAATTTACATTTTTCATACATATTTTAATCATTAACGCTATCCTTTGTTTATAAACTGGTAAGAAATCAGATTCGATGTGATGTGATGTATTGTGGCTTCTCCTTAAACGAAGTCAAGAATCTCTCAGCAATTATCCCCAGAGAAACCTGTTAGCCACTTTATTTTTATTTGTGATGTGATGTACAACTAGCACCAGTTTCAGTCTTGTGTTGTGTTAACAGTTTTCTGTATCTATATTAAAAAAATGAAATTGCAATCAAAACAAAAAAGATTACACATCATCATTAGAAAGATTATTTTCAGTTTATAAAATCTTCATTTTTTATTTTAAAAAAAGATTTATTTTTGTTATATATAACAAAATATGTTTTAAAAGTTTAAGTTTTTTGAAACTTTATTGTGATATTTTTATATGTAAATATAAATCTATTATTATTATTTACTCATTAGTATAAGTAGGGTATTTACATAGAAGCTAAGTTTCTAAATACATCTTCAGGCCATATTCACGTTAGATGCTAATATAGTGTTATATTAATGAAAAAAAAAGTATTTCAAGTGAAAATAAATTATTAATAATTTAATTTTTTTGATATCTAATAAATATAGTGAAATATGAAAGATATTAAGAAGAAACATGAATCACATAACTTCAAAATTGCATTAAAATAATCCGCATACAATGAGATCCAGGTGTATATGTTTTATAAAGAGCTCGCAAATAAGCTCTTAATAAGCTATGCAGAATATTCTCAACCCTAGACCAGGTGCTGCTACTGGCTTCATCACTGAGGTACCAGAATATTCAAGCATTAGATTAAAAATACTAGGACAAGTCCAGAACTTCTCTAATGGATAACTATTATGTAGAAAATCTGAAATTTTCAAAAATCCATGTTTTCCAATCCAACTATCTAACTTAAATAGCTCTATAGTTTACCTGTCAAAACAAGTGTATCCATCTAACATGAGCTCAATGAAACGTACTTCAAACCAAATCTAGCCTGATATTTAGGTTAGGAACATGCTGGATTTGAACCCATTATCTAAGCTCCAGATCAAACACGTAATGAATAACATAACAATGATGGCACATGAGAATTAATATCAAATCTGGCACAGTAGCACAGCAGAGAAGAAAATGAGACTCAATATTAACTAAATTAAGATATGCATATACTTAGTTGTAGGTGTAGAAGTGAAGAAAAAGGAATTTCTGTTGCATAGACAGATACAGTAATTTCAGATGTGCAGGTGATTACATTGAAGAAAAAAATTTACATAAGCAGTCTTCTTATGGCTGTAGTACATGGGTCTTTAAATTTTTTTTAACACAAGAAAATAAAATAAAATTATATATGTAAGTATAAAACCAGTTACAAAAAATTTTGTAACTATGATTGTAGCACATGTGTTTTAATTTTAAACACATGAATTTTAAACTTTGAACTGATTATTTTAAACATACCAAACATGCATATATATATATATATATATATATATATATATATATATATATTATTTCTATATAATACATGGGCAATTTTAAAAGTATTGTAGTTTGTAATGTTAATTGACTATTTATTAGTCTGCATTACAGTGACATGTTTATTTCATGTTTAAAGAGGTTTATTTAAAATTCAATGTATCAATATTTCATACTCTGTAGTCAAGTTGCAATCTTTAAGTGTCCATAGTGAATGTTTAGGTGGTTACTGGTTGGAATCTTATATATATATATATATATATATATATTGTAACAGGCACATACACCGTTTACATTATTTTTTTTATTAAACATGAAATTAAAATAAAAAGTTCGCATTTAAAAACTTCTTTTTTTTTAAGCATAACAATTGAAAATTAATTCTATCTTAAACTCATATCTATATAAATTCACACAAATGAAAAATATTATTAAAATAAAACTTTATTAAAAATAGAAAAAGTATTTTAAAAGCAAAAACTTATAAAGATTTAGAGATAAAAATACATTTTTAAGTTTGCAAAATAATTTAATTAATTCTATTGTATAAAATGGAAATGATTAATTGTAATTAGTAAAAGTAAACCAGCCCTTGGGCATTTCAAAATGCATAAGCAAGGGTCAGATAGGAGAGGAAAAACAATAGGAACAGAATGGCCAATGAAAGAAATCCATCGGGGAATCAGACCTCAATGGAAGAATCATCACCATCGATGATGTAATGTCCATTGGATCTGAAAGTTACATATAAAATAAAAAGTTTGGAAATAAATTTTTAGTGAGTAAAGAAAATTTAAGAGAAGATGGAGTTGTGTTAAGTCAGAGAGTTGGAGATGAAGAGATTGAAAGACGCACTTTCAATTCCTTCAGTGGTTATAAAAAAAAAGAAATGAAACATTGTTTTTTTCTATATTGAGTACCACAGGATCATCGGGGGATTTAATGCTGGATTCCAAACGGAAAGCAATGGATAATGAGGAACATTGTAAAAATCATAAGAACTTTATGAACATTTTCAAAACAAACTCTACATTCTAAACCTGTCAGAAATTATTGCAAATAGTATTACCTATCTGACCAACTTAATTTATTAATAAGTAATTTTATTTGATGCATTTTTTTTTAAAATAATTTCCATTTATTTTTTTGTTCTTTTAAATTTTATTTTGATTTTTTTTTTATTCTTTTAAATAGCTGATATAAATGTTAAACTTAAGTCAGGCGTGAATGGCTATATAGATTTGTAAAGTTTTATTAGGGGAGGGTAATCTTAGGTTATTCATTTCATAGTTAAATTGGGTCAATGGAATGGATATATTGGTGTAATTAGTAGATGTAGTACGAGGTTTGCTACACACAGAATTGAAGTATATGCCGCACACCCCCTTTTTGCCTATGGAATGGGATCGTAAGTCAGCAAAAAGAACCACAATCCCTTCCTATGGAGTTTTTTTTATTGCTCTTCTTGTCAGATAGATGTAGTATTCCTATCTGGATGAGAGTCAATTTCTTCTTTTAACCTATTTTGTGCTGCCATATTCATCTTACATTGAATACATCAATATATCAGATGGATTGATGTTGGTTTAACTGCAAACTTTTGGCCTAAGGTAAAATAAGGGAAGATTTTTTTTTTCTTTTCAAATGCAATCTATGTAGTCTATACTCGACATTCTAAATAAAATAGTAAACTCATCTGTGCAAACTTATAAAAGTTAAAATGTAAATTAGAATCTAAAATCAAAGTTAAAAATGTAAGTTACATTTTAAAATGTAAAACTGACATTAAAATAATTTTAAATATGATATATGTGCATAAATAAATGTTTGTGTGTTAATTACTGGCAGTGGCTTTTATTTATTCTTTTTTTTGGATATTAATATATTTTGAGAATGTAAATCTTTATTAAAACTTATAAAAAATGTTTTAAATCTCTGCTACTCCCTGAGCTAGTGACAATGGGCTAATGGTCAATTTATAATAAATTAAAAAATTGTTTTTTGAATCTTAACTTATGTATCTGCCTACTACTATAAAGTTTCGAGGTTCAAATGCCTAAATGGCGCCCTTGTAGTGCAGATACGTTTAAGACTCCTTTTCTATGTGGACCATTATAATATATATATATGTCATCATCATCATCATCATCAACCATTATCAATCCACTGCAGGATGAAGGTCTCTCCAAGTTTAAACCATCTTCTCCAATCTTTAGCTTCTCTTCTCCACAACACTCCTGCACATTTTCTTATTTCATCCATCCATCTCACATGTGGTCTCTTTCTGGGTCTTTTACAATCTCTTGGAATCCAGTCTAAAATTTCAATTGTCCATCTATTATCATCTCTTCTAGCAATATGCCCAGCTCAACTCCACTTCAATCTTTTAATTTTTCCAATAAGGTCAGTAACACCTGTTTGTTGTCTTACCCATACATTGCGATTTCGATCCCTTCTTGTTACTCCCAAAATACATCTCTCCATATTCCTTTGAGTGGTCTGAAGTCTCTGTATTGCTCTTCTATTAAGTGCCCAAGTCTCAGATCCATAAGTAAGAACTATCAAAACACATTTGTTAAAAACCATCCTTTTCAAACACATAGGCATATTACATTTTAGTATCAAGTTATTTCTACCAAAATCACTCCAACCAAGTTTAATTCTATGATTAATTTCATCCATTATGTTTCCATCTATATTAATAATCTGACCAAGGTATTAGTAACTGTTAACTTCTTCTAACTCATCATAATCAAACTTTATTTTCGTATTTTGAAAAAATCTATTAAATATTACTTTAGTCTTTTTAACATTTATCTTTAGTCCTACTTTTTTACTTTCATCTGATAACTCCTGCAACATTTCCTGTAACTCTTAAACATTATTTGCAAAAACGACTACATCATCTGCAAAATCTAAATGACTTAAATAATCTCCATTTACTTTCACTCCCTTAGCTTCCCATTTTAAGGCACAAAATACTTCTTGCAGCTCTGCTGTAAAAAGTTTTGGAGATATAGAGTCACCCTGTCTTACACCTTTCTCAATGTTGATTTTTCCAGTATCATTATGTAATCTAATTGTTGCTGTTGCATTTTTATAAATATTCATTAGAATATGACAATATCCTGGATCTATACCTTGATGATCCAATGCTTTAATCACTGAAGAAATGTTTATGTAATCAAATGCCTTTTCATAATCTAGAAATCCAAAACATAATAACAACTCATATTCATTTGTCCTTTCTATGACTTCTCTCAATACCTGGATATGATCTATTGTACTAAAACCACTTTTAAATCCAGCTTGTTCTCTTGGTTGGTGGAAATCCAAAGTTCTCTGTAGACAAGTTATAATTATCTTGGTAAAAATTTTATATAAAACTGATAAAAGGCTGATAGGTCTGTAATTTCTAATATCTTCTTTATAGCCTTTTTTAAATATTAATATTATTACTGCATTCTTCCAATCTTCTGGTACATCTTTATCATTTAGACATTTGGTATATAACTTTGCTAAAATTGTTTCTATTTCTTCACCCTCTTCTTTTAATATATCAATTATAATTCACTCATTTCCTGGAGCCTATCCTTTCTTCATACATTTAATTGCATGTCTCACTTCTTCATTTAAAATTCTGGGCAATTTGGAAGATGTAATAGATATAGGACGTACCTGTTCTTTATTACTATAAAATTCTTGATAAAAATCTTCTACCAATTTCATTATGTCATCTATCTTTTTAGTAATAATTCCATCTTTTTTTCTTATTGCAGATATAAATTTCCTACCAATACCAAAATGTTGTTTAACATTCTTGAGACTTTTATTTTCTTCTACAGCTTTCCTTGCTATTTCACAGTTATACTTTCTTACATCATTTTCAACTCTTTTCCGTTCCATTTTCCAAAATTCGAGATATTCAATTCTTTTTAATACATCATTTTTGTATATCTTCATATTCCTTCTTTTCTTCATAAATTCTCTAGTCTCAGTAGAAATTTTATTAGTCAATTGCTGCTTTTTTCTACCAGCTATCTTTGTTGCAGTTTTTAAAAGTGTATCAGTTATTTTCGTATTAATTTCATTCAAATCTGAATCATGTTCAAAATCTCCTAACACTTGAAACATATTTGTAAGTTCTAACTTAAATTCATTAGAATGTTTCTGAAGATTAGGAATATCAACTGTAAATATTGTTTTTCTTAATAATTTCTGTCTCTCTAGTTTTACATTAACATGTAACTTACACCTTACTAATCGATGATCACTTCCTGTGTTAAATTTATTAAGAACATTACAATCTTGAAATATGTATTTTTTGTTAGTCAAAATATAATCCAATTCTGCTGTACCTTCATTTGGATGCCTCCATGTCCATTTCCTTTTAACATTTTTCTCAAAAAATGAATTCATAATATATATTTTTTTTCTTTTTCTGCAAACTCTACAAGTCTATTACCTCTCTCATTTCTATTACCATAATCAAAATTACCTACAGCCAATTCATCTTTCATTTTCCTACCAATTTGAGCATTAAAGTCTCCCATAACAATTTTAAAATGTTGTTTACTTTGATCAAAAGCCTTTTGTACATCCATATAAAAATCTTCTACTACTTCATCACTATGAGTACTTGTTGGGGCATAAACCTGAATTATCTGCATTTGGTATGTGCTATTAAGTTTTATAACTAATTTTGCCACTCTGTCCGATATACCATCAATTTCCACAATATTGTTCTTCCACTTTTTATTTATAATGAACCCTACTCCACTTGTATTTCCAATATTTGTGTCTTTATAATAGAGAATATGTCCACTTTTTAAATCAATTGTTTCTTCACCTTTTCTTCTAACTTCACAAAGTCCAATAATGTCCCATTTAATATAAGACAGTTCTTCTTTTAATTCTTGCAATCTTCCTTCACTTGAAAGTGATCTGCAGTTGTAAGTACCTAAATAAAAAGTCATCATCAAATGGCAACCTGGTTCCACAATCAGGGGATTCTTAGCACCCTCCGCCTTCGGCCACCAACCGCTGCCTTGGTTGTTGACTTTACAGCCTCTTGGGAATAAGGACCATCCTTTATTTTTGTCTGTCATAATTGTATATATGTATTGGAAAAATATTTATCATTTACACAAACATTCATTCTGCCTTATCAGGCACTGAGAAGAAAGACCATGGTGTTCCTTGATCTTAAACTCAGAGGTAAAAAGCCAATAAACTCACCACGCTGGATAATGCATGTTGGTGAGCAGCCCATCCATGTTCATATACTATATGAATAATCACATAGTAATAACAGCTGCAATGACAAGAACTTATGGAGTGGACATTAGGAATTTGACCTGCTCGGTTCCTTTAAAGCCTCCAAGAGGAATCAAAGGGTCTCATTTCAGTTAATAGCAAACTCCTTTCTGCAGCCATATATATATATATATATATATATATATATATATATATATATATATATATATATATATATATATATATATATATATATATATATATATATATATATATAAACAGAATTCAGTACTCAGTATATGTGGGTGTTTAAATGAAGCCTCTCATTGTAGGTGTCAAACACGGAAAAATTGTATGTACCATTCAAAACATGTTTAACCATTTAACATGAGCTGGAACTCTATGAAATGTACTTCAAACCCAGTCTAGCCTGAGATTTATGTCAGGACTATCCTGGATTTAAACCCATTCCCTAAGCCCCAGATCAAACACCTAAGTAATAAAATAACAACGATGGCACATGAGAATTAATTTTAAATTCTGCTCACTAGCAGAGTGTAGAGAACAGTGAGACTCAATTTTAACTAAATTAAAATAAGACTATACTTAGTTGTTGGAGTGGAAGTGCAGAAAAAGGATTTTGAACTACTCAATTAAGTTTAGACTATAAAAATAGTTTAATATAATGAATTTATTATAAACATGATGAATTAATTGCATACATTAGTGTGTGCATAAATGAGCAAGTGATCTACCAAGTGATAGATGATTACATTGTGTCATTCATGCTATTATTTCTCATATGCTCTTTTATTAATTAATTGACATGTATTATAAATAAACACACATCTTTGGTGGGTCTAATATTAAGATGCCAATCAATTATTATAAAGAATTTGCATAAAATTGCTATTAATTCTTTTGTTATGATTTTGAAACATGGTGACTAACATTATTTTGTGGAGCATTCCGAGATTCATTATAGATATAATATAAACCATTTTCATGCCAATTCGGTTGTGAAAATAAATAAAATACATTGGAAAACATATTTGATTACATGACAAAATATGAAAATTCTTTTAATTAGCGCTGGTAAGAACACTTTATTGCCCTCAAGGCAAATACTCTTAAATACATAAATAACAAATTACGATGATGGGATTGTATATGATTGAAATAAATTTCATTAATAAAACTAGTAGTAGTTGGCATTTATATATATGTTGTGCAGAGTGCAATTTTAAGATTAAAACACCAAAACTGGGTCTAGAAGCAAAAGAAATAATAATATGAAGAAGCTTGCCGTACTGACATTGGCCGAGAAATCAAAGATAAGGGCATGCTTATTGACGAAAAATAAAATCTAAGAACCCCTTTTTGGGCAGTGCTTAGAGAAAAGTGGATTAGGCATGCTGAGGTTTTTTATACATAGAAAGTGGATAGGCATAGCACATGCCAGGACTTTTCTGGAATCACCCCTGGAAGCCTTTTTATACAAAATGAGTCCCCACGAGACAGGACATAATGAGAAATTTATGGGTTCGAACTTGTCACAACCACCCATTAGAAGCACGTAATCTATCTATCTATCTATCTATCTATCTATCTATCTATCTATCTATCTATCTATCTATCTATCTATCTATCTATCTATCTATCTATCTATCTATCTATCTATCTATCTATCTATCTATCCATATATATATATGAAGATAGGCCAAATGTCAGTAATGCAGTAACGATAAATGTTACTAACAAAATTGAATAAGTTTTACTTCTTCAAAAATAAATGATCCCTGTTTGAATGCCATAATTTATACAAATAATATGTTGATGCTGCTATAATATATAGAAAGAGATTTAGATTTTGTTTACTAAAATATACATCTAGATTTGATCCCCTTTCTTTTCTGATTTTAAAATAATTCAAACTCACCTGAAATATTTTAGTACTGTATTTGATATTTTAAAAGTATGAAAAATAAAGTAAAACTAGCAGTTATATAGAAAACAAATAATATGTCACCCTTTCAGAATTTAATAAATAACATTTTAAAATTTCAGAGTGTTAATTAGTCTAAGTTTGGGATTTACACTGGATAAAATCCAGAGTTAAATAAATAGCAAAATTTTATACTAAAGCATAAAAAAAAGTTGATTCATAAAACCAATCTGGTCAGCATATAAATTAATAATGCATTATGTTTTAAAGGGAATGTTAGTAACCTAAACTCATGGAGGTTTATCAAAAGAAAAAAGAAAAGTTTTTAGAAATTCAGCTCATCAGATTGCTTAAGATTGGTATATTAATAATAACTAAAAAAGACATATAAAATTAAGTAATAAATACATATAAATAATTGACCACACCAAAGTTAAAAAAAAGTTAGAGCAGATGAGTCATAATAAGATTCATTAAATTCTTTGAGAGCAATTTACATTTATGATTTAATAAAATACAAAGTTAATAAATAATACATTAGGAGGAATGTTAATAGAGTTTTTGATTGGTTTGGTAAGAAAGATTTTGTTTCAATGATAACAGTTTGAAATAATTTACCTTGCACCATTTTAAGAGTCTATATTTCAAAGTCTGCTCATCCATGGCAGTTGGTTCTTAAATAACAGCAAGCTTTTATTTAACATCCCACAATTCTCCAGTCAGGCTTTTTATTCATTGTACAGGAGCATGATGACATGGTAATGACAAAAGACCTTCACAGGATCAGCTTACTAACTGATCATTTTAAATTTTCAAACAACATGGAGTATGTTAACTGCAGTCCTCTCAATAGTAGCTCTTTTCTTAGTGATTAAAAACAACTCATTTTATATACTGCTCAGGTATTTCTGGAATGTTTTTAATTTATTTCTACCTCAAATCTAATATTTAATATAATATCTTAAGTTTTCTTTGTTCATTGTTTAAAAAATGCAATTGAAAGATAACTGTCCAAAAATAAATTCAAATCTATTTCCAAATTGGAAATAGATTTAACAAAAATACTTATAACAAAAGTACAATCGGTAATTTTAATCCCCATTTTATATAAAGTAAAACTTTAATTAAAAATTCCTTCCCAATATTAAAACAATATTATATTTCCAACCCTCTAATTATTTTTGGACAATTAACAGTTGCATCTTCCATCTTGGATTTTATAAAAATATACAGTTTAATAGAAAAAAGTACTTTAAAAATAAAAAGTTATATAAATGAGGATATAATAAAATATTTAAAAAAACAATATTTTGTTAGTATGTTTCCTATATATATATATATATATATATATATATATATATATATATTTGAGATATATATATATATATATATATATATATATATATTTGAGCCACACCTTTGTACTTTAATAAAAAAAGAATAACAATTATTAGTGTATATATTAAAATTTTATAACAGGCATGCATCTCAAATACACACACACACACACACACACATATATATATATATATATATATATATATATATATATATATGTGTCCTTTAGTTGCACATATATATATATATATATATGCATATATATATATATATATATATATATATGCAACTAAAGGAGAAATATGGGATATAGGATTTTAACACAGGTTAGTAGATAGACCCATGAAGCTCAATCTTAAGCTAAGATTGACTGCTTCAATGGGACTGAACTAATGTTCAGATACACTTTACATTAATAGCTCTAGTAATATAAAATTGCCAAAGCCTTAAGAGCAAAAAATAAAATTACAAGTAAATCAAGTCAGATGTCACATGGCCTAATTTAAACAGGCTTGCATTACAAGCTCTTAAACAAGCTTTACAGAAAATGAATGAGAAAGTTATACTGAGGAAGAACTAGAGAATCCAAAGGTAATAATAAGGCCAGACCATGAAAAAACAAGTAGCCCAGAAATTAATTTTAGAGAACCAAATAAATTGTTATAAGACAGGAATCTGGGGTTAGAGTCCCATCAAAGATGTCAGATTGATGCTGTCATGATATATCACTTCCTTCAAAAGCTATGAAGAAATGTCATTAGGATGTTCCAAGGATGTCAGGACAACATAAATCAGGGCACAAGGGAGATCATTGATGTAACCAAAGACAATATAACCTATGTAGATACAATTTTGGCAAACACAGTAATGTAGGCTATGGAAATGTGAATGAGGTAGAGAATTCTACAAGAAAGAATTTCAACAAGATGTTAACTGAACAAAGAATCTGATGAACCAAACAAGAGACATTGGAAAGATTCAAAGATATTTCCACCTTTGGACCAAAGGATATAGAGAGTGAAACTGAAAATAAAGTACTTTTCATGGAATTGTTATTAGCAGACATTGGAGTGGAGAACATAGAACTGCAACAAACTACATTAAGGTTAGAACCTCATGAGACAATGTTGGTAAAAACAAATGTTAACTATTCAACAAAAATGTAAATAATTAGCTTCTGGATTGACAGAAGTTACCCATAGTTAAAGTGTTACTCTAGCAGATATGTCTAATGATCAAGAAATTACTGATGAAATATTGGTCTCAAATCTACTGCGACAACCCATCTCAAAGTGATTATACCAGTTAAACAGACTCTAATGGAGTGCCTGTATTGATCATGAAAACTGTGTTCAATAGAATAATGTCTGCTCTTTTGGATAAATCTTCTGAACTCATCATTGATAATTCTGAGTTATACTTTCACAATACCTCTAAAGATGTTCTATGGAAAAGTAATGATGAAGGAATAATGAAAACGTAAAAGTTAGAGTTTGAGTATAGCAGCCATGGTGAGATTTCCATTTGTGATGTTGCTGAATGGCCTCCTCATATAAAAGTGAAGGAAGAGGACAGGTGTTTAGATGTGATCAATAATGCTATTTTAATAATTCTGATAATGAAATATGATCATAACAAGATTGATAAGGAGTGAACTTATTAGACAGAGAAAGTAAAAACTATTTTAAGGCATAGGCCTATTTTGGAAAAAATAGTGCTTTAAAAGATATGGAAATATTTCTCAATTGCCATAATGAACACGTTATAATAGATATCGTTATACCAAAAAAAGTTGGAGAAATTCTTTTAACACAAAATACTTTTACTAAAGATTGATATGATAATATATCAAAGCACAATATTGTAACACCTTTTGATATTTTTGTAAGAGACCCAGAAAGATGTATTTATAACCCTGGGTAATATCTATTTGAGCATTATTTACCTCCAGACCCACAAAAATAAAAATAAAAAAATAAAGAGAAAAGTCAGACAGTCAAATTGTACAGACACAAATTAAATAAAAAACAAGAAATCAAAATGAAGTGCAACCAATGAAAGGGTAGATCAGATTAGAGTAAGTTAGTAATAGAGTTTTATTTTAGAATAGCACTACATTATTATCGGTTCTTTTCTTGCCACCAACAGACCTGAAATATAAAATTGTTTTTCATCAAATATTTTATAATTTTGATTTTGATACTTTTGAATATTGTAGGAAACCTTTTAATCATGTAAAGTTTGTCATTTTTGTAAAAAATATTTGCATTTAATTTCATTTTGTAAGAAAATAAAAAATATAAAAAGAAGATGGCAGGTTCAAATTAATCCATTGTGAATTTTTGCTTCACTAATTAAATGGTTTAAAAGCTCAACTTTCATTAATTGAAATATTGTTTTTTTGTCAAAGTTTTTTTTTTTTAAATTTTAACTAAAAATATTTTGGTTTCATTTATTTTTATTCTTAAATTCTTTCAAGCTGGAATGTGATTTGAACCTTATCATCTTATATCTTGCTTTTAATTAAAAATGGGCTATAATTTGCTCAAGAATTTATTAATTGTCTTATCAGCATCTGGGTGAATGAACCAAGGCATTCCTGTTACAATTGGGGAGGTATAAATAAAGTAATTTTGAGATGAAAGGGTGCTTTACCTTTTTATTTCTTTTTGCTCATTAAGTTCTTCCATTTCTTCTTTTCCAACAAAAATAACAAGAAATGAATATAGCGTGATAAAGAATGTCAGTTGAGTAGGGACCAAAACCATTTTTCCTGTGCCTCTCAGGGTTGCCTCTGGAATGCTGCCATGGAAGAATGTTGTCACCAATGAAGAAGCAGTAGTTATCAAGAATTCTGATCACTAAGCTGATTACTGCAAACTGAAGTTCAATGAATGAACCATTTAATGATTCCCCATGAGTATGCTGATGTATCTATGTAAATTTGTCTATGCTTACCTATATCTATAATAATTAATGTTTTTTTTATATTTCTATACATAATGTTTGTTTGTAAACCTTTCTATATTCTGTAACACATTCTTCATAACTCTAATTTCACTTTAATCTAGCTTTATAAGTTGGCACATTTTGTTTAATAATATTATATAATATCTTCTATAAAATTTTAAAGTTTTTTTTTTCATTTAATATGTCAATTCAGCTCAACCTTGCAAGTTTGATTTCTAATTATTTTTAAAAGTAAAAATAAATTAGAATTTATTTATCACTTTTTTTCTATAAGATCAAATTTATATTATGTTAAAATGGACTTGCAGGGTTTATCATTCTAAAACCCTTTTGTTTAATTTTTTGGTTTGTGAAAGATCACAATAAAGAATAAAGTGTTAATTACTGTCATCACTCAAATGGGCCAAACAATTGAAAGTTTTAGCTTTGTTTAAAGTGTATATGGGTAAGTATATCTGACTAATTCAATAAATAATTAATTATATTTCTCATTTGATATTCATAGCCGGACTCACTATTATACATATCATTATGCAAAGGATTAAGTATTTGAAAAAAAAGTTTTTATAGATTAATAACATTAAGTACTATGTTAATTCTTCTATTTTAATCAAAGATTTATCCTTCACAGTCTTAATTTGAATCTCATGTCTTTTCAGTGCTGCGTCTGTCCAGTACACTGTATGTCTTCCAATCCAGCTATCTAATTTAAATAGCTATATGGGACTAAACTTGACTTTTTGTAATTTTATTTTTTTGCTTTTAAGGCTTTGGTGATTTTATCTTACTAAAGTTATTAATATATGGTGTATCTGAACTTAGTTCAGTCTCATATAGCTATTTAAGTTAGATAACTGGATTGGAAGACATAGGGATGTCTGAAAATTTCAGATTTTCTACTTAATAGTTATCTATTAGATAAAGAGTTGGGCTTGTCCTAGTGTTTCTAATCGAATGCTTGATTATCCTGGCACTTCACTGGCAAATCCACAAGGACAAACCAATCTGGGGTTGAGGAAATTTGCAAAGTTTATCAATAGCTTATTAGCGAGCTCTTTATAAAACATTTGTGATGCAAGCTTGTTTAAATTAGTTCATGTGACATCTGTCTTAGATTTCTTTATAATATATATGTGCATGCCTGTGAGGATAATTATAAAATTGAATATTTATAAATACAGTAATTAGTTATATTTATTAAATGTTATCCATTTGGAAGCAATTTTGACTATAATTAAACTTAATCATCCCCATTTTTTTTTCAATCATCATCCCTAATGGCATCACTCAAAGCACAAACTGTGAAGTTCACTCTCCTGAGTATGAAAATAAAATAACATTTTCAAAAAAAAGAAACATCCACAATCATAACCATATGATAAAATTCAATGGCTAAATCCAAGTTCATCAAATCATCCTGATTATAGTTCATGAGTTTTTGTGTGAAGGTTTTGATAATACTGTTTAATTCTTCATATCACTTTTTTTTGACAAAGGAGAGTTCACATAGTGATGTCTCTTCATGTTGTTTAGAATACAAGTATGTCAACTTTTAGTTGATTTTTCTCTTGTGTAACAATATACTGCCATTACATTATTTTAAAATTAAAATAAATAGGAAATAATCTTAAGTAAAAATGTTTTTATTAAAAACTAAAAGAAAATTAAAAGAATTATATATATATATATATATATATATATATATATATATATATATATATATATATATATATATATATATAATGGTCCGAGAAGTAGTGGAAGTTCCAGTCTTACAGTATCTGCACTACAGAGCACCACTAGGCTACTTGAACATAGAAAATTTATAGAGTAGGCAGAGACGCACTGTTAAAGATCCAACTTTTATTTATTAAGACCATCAGACCTTGCCACTAGCTCAGTGAGATGCAGAGATTTATAAAATATAAATTATTTAAAATATGTCTTCAATATAAAAAAAAAATAAACAAAAAAACCACTGCCAGTAATTACATACAAACAACATTTATTAACGCACATATATTATCATTTAGAATTTGAGGAATAACATTTATTATTTTAGATTTTAATATTTACTTTTAAATTTAAATTATTATTTTAAATTTTAAACCATCCATACAAATGAATTTAATAATATTTTTTTAAGAGTGTGCAGTGTGAATAAACTACATAGATTGCATTTGAAAAGAAAATATTCTATCCTTTATTTAACCTTAGGCCAAAAGTTTGCAGTCAAACCAATGTCAATCCATCTGATACACCGATGTATTCAATGCCGCATGAAATACGACAGCACAAATACGATACTGTCAGGAATGTACATCTGAACAGGATGGTTAAAGAAGACATTGACTCTCATCCAGTACAGGAATGTTACATCTGTCTGCAAGAAGAACAATAATAAAAAAACTCCATAGGAAGGGACTGCATTTTTGTCTTACTATCTCCTTCCATAGAGGTGTGCGGCATATAATGTGATTCTGCATGTAGTGGACCTCATACTACATTTACTAATTACACCAATATATCCAATCCATTGACCCAATCTAACTATGAGACAAACAACCTAAGATTAACCCTCCCTTAATTAATTAATATAACTTTACAAATCTATATAGTTATTCATGACCGATTTAAATTTAACATTTATATAAGTTCACACAGATGAATTTTATAAAAGTTTGCTGTTTAATGTTAAGTATAGATCAACTACATAGATTACATGGTTAAAAACATTTCAAAATAAACATAAATGATCAAAATATAAAGTCATTGATGGAATTGTAGAGGAAAATTTACATGAAACCCAATGACATTCATCAAAAGATGCCGCATTGACACCAATAACTTAAAAAGTTATCTGAATAAATACATTTTAGATACTCAATGTAAGGTATCATTATTTACCGAATGTCTGTACATTCTAATCAAATATGAAAACAAAAACATAATCAACCGATAACGAATCTATGCAAGCATCTATACCCAATTTAAATTTATTGCATTTAAATAATTTATACAATAAATATTAATAAAAAAATAGAAATGATTTTTAGCAAACTCAAATGTATAAAAATTAAACATTAATAATCAATTTGAAAACTTAAAAGTCAGATAAAAGTTCATTTTAAAATTTAGGTTAGCTGAATATTAAAAGCTTGTCAAATCTTAATGAAAGTTCTTAATTACTTTTAAATTTTACAGTTCATGTCTTACAGTAGAAGAATCCTGGTTCCTGTTGTCAATTCTCACGAAGTCTTTATTTAAAGACTGGTTTATCTGAAGGTGGCCTTAGCTGGTTTAATCCTGGTATTACAGTCATTTTATTTTTAAAATAGGTGAGAGAGGGTGGCAAGTGCATCTTATCACAGCCCTCAAAAAAAATCAAGCTCAAACTGATTTTAATTTCAATATTTTTCTTTTTATACCGATCGTTCGGATTCACTAAACAATGGTTTCCTGTTCCGGGTTTTAGTTATGGTCCGAGCCTTCATTGCTGCTTCTATTGGACATCTAATTTATTTTTGTTCTCTTATCTATATTTCAACTGACTTTTTTATAGAAGAGCCCTAAGGGCTAGTTTGCTTTTTGTTTAATTTATAAAACAATCATTACTATTTACAAAAATATTTTATCTTTAGATCTTGTACTTTTTTATAAAAAGGTACGTTCAAACCCTTTTTTTTATTTAAAAAAAATAATTTAAAAGTTTTGCATCTGTGCGAATATATATATATATATATATATATATATATACATGCATTGAACAACTCTTTAATTTTAGCTTTTAGTTTTTTATTTACGAACTTAAAAAAAAAATTATTCTAATTTTAAATTAATGTAACAGCATATAGTACAGATGGAATTTTTTTTAAAAAAACATGAAAAGTAATATTTAAAAGAAATATTTTTTTTAAAAAAGTAAAGATCTAAAGATTAGTACTTTTAATAAAAAGTTATATAAAAGAAAATAGAAGTAAATGTTAATTTCTATTTTAAAAATCAGGTTTAATATTAGAAATGAAAATGATTGTTTCATTAATTAAATGTAAAGCAAACTAGCCCTTCAGACACTTAAATAATTGAAAAGTCAGATAAGAGAATGAAAAAAATAAAGATTGACCAATGCAAGTACCAAACCCTTCATGGGCCAGAAAAAAAACATTTGGACCTTAGGATCACTGATGTCATGATCAATGGATCCATAAATTTAGTGATAAGGGAGACCTAATACTATAAAATAAAAATAATTTATTGTTGGATTATTCTGACTGTTGATCTTGCAACTGTATTGCAGACTCCATGATATAGGGGTCTTGCAATAAAATTGAATTTCCATTGAATGCACCAGCCGAGGCCTCCCTATGACAATACCTGACACAAGTATTGACAAGCAGTGGTTTCATATTCAGATAAAAATCTACACAAAATGTTAGACTAAGGATGGTCTTCCATAAATCTGCCACAATCAGGAAGATTCATAAAACTTACTCTGGTAAGTATAAACTATTTCAATATGAACTTATAGATCACTCTTTTAAAGAAACTTTTAATTAGTAACTTAAAATATGAACTCTTATCTGACTTAAATAATTCTAAATCAATTATTAATATTTTAGTGTAAAGTTTGCTTATCATTTCCATTTTTCTTTTTCTTTAATATTTTGTATGTTTATAAAATTATTAAATTTAAAGTTGGGTATAGATTGATCACTACATAGATTCATTAATGTTTATGTTAGTTTTAAGGGGGTTTAATTTTAGACTATTTGTTTTATATTTGAGTGGATATTGGTGGAGAGATATATGGGTGTTTATAACAATGTAATCTATAGCATGTTAGCATACAGGGCAACCATGCTCAAATGAATGTATGACCCCAAAGGTGCAATCATAGCATTACAATGGACACATAGTATTCCCTGTGACATTGATTTTCTTTCTTGTTCTATAGATAGGAACTATTAATGTGACAAAGTACTGTACTTCCTCCATATGTAACATTTCTCTTTAATATTTTATATATCTGATTCCTTTGCCAGACACGTGCACATTGCTGTACTGGATGAGGATCATTCTTTTAAATAATATCATGCTGCAGATGCACATTTCTGTCAGCATGGTTTTATGCTAACATTTTTATATTGTATTGGTTGCATCTGTATATCAGGAAGTAAGCATTGTTGGTTTTGCTAGGAACTTTAAGCCTGAGATTGGATGTTTTGAAAAGTTTTAATTGCATAATCTATGAAACGTAACTATACTCAACATTTTAAAATAAAAATATTATATAAAATGTCCATCTGTACTAAAATAATAATTTAAATTTAAAATTTATAATAACAAATTAAAGTAATATTAATTTACTCCTCCAGTTTAAATTTATATATGTGTGTCAACAAATGTTTTTTTGTGATATTTACTGGCAGTGTTTTTTTTTAATATGTTTCTATATTAAGGTGTTTTAAATAAGTCTTATTATAAATATCAGCTACTCTTTGAGCTAGTGTCAAGGGCTATCAGTCAAAATTAAGATCTTAACTAGAAGTATTTGCCTACCCTATAAATTTTTTTATGTTCAAATAGCCCACTGTCACCCTCCCTGTATGGCAGTCAGAGTAAGAGTCTAAATTTCCTCAACTGTTATAAGTGGATTCCCTACATGGCATGATATATTATAAATCATGAATATCTTGATTGTTTTTTTAAATGAAATATTTTTGTAATATTATAAACTTGAATGTCTTGTAAAAGTACTACCAGTAATAAAAATTGTGCATGCATAAAAATAAACATGAGGAATAAAATGTAATAAATTATATATAATGAAAAATTTTTAAAAAAGTTTAATTAAAATTAATAAGTATCCTGTTTGCTTGCCTAATTAATATATGAAAAGTAGGGGAAAGGGAAATTTTGAGGAATGTGGTGTAATCTTTGCTGGGGTACAAAGGAAATAAATGTCAACATTTTAATTTTATTTGTGTAATTACTAACCAAATATGTCTTTTAAAATTTTGGCATATAATCAATTTGTGTAATGCAATTACTAACACAAAGTAATTTTTTTTTTTTATTATTTGTATTTTTTGAGAATGTTCACTGATATGTAATGGTATGCATAAGCCATTACATTATTTTAAATTACAATAAATAGGAAATAATCATAAGTAAAAATGATTATATATATATATATATTATATATATATAATATATATATATATATAATCATTTTTACTTATGATTATATATATATATATATATGGCGCAGATGGAAAAAAAAATTTAAAAAAGTAGTATTTAAAAGATGGAAATTAAAAAAAAATAAAGATCTAATGATTGGTACTTTTAATAAAAAGTTATATAAAAGAAAATAGAAATAATTGTTAATGTCTATTTTAAAAATCATATTTTAGTGTAGAAATGGAAATGATCGTTTTATTAATTAAATGTAAAGAAAAATAGCCCTTAGGGCACTTAAATAATTGAAAAGTCAGATAAGAGTGAAAAAAGTAAAGATTGACCAATACAAATACCATGTCATGCATAGGCCAGAAAAAAACATCCTGTCCTAAGGATCACTAATGCCATGGTTAATGGATCTGTAAAGTTAGTAATAAGGGAGACTTAAAATACTATAAAAACAAAAATAATTGATTGTTGGATTATTCTTACTATTAATTTTTCAGTTATATTGTGGACTCCATGATGTAGGAATCTTGGAATAAAAATGAATTTCCTTTGCATGCACCAGCCAAGGCATCCCTATGACAATTCATGACCCAAGCAATGGCAAGCAACAGTTTTATCTCCAGATAAAAATCTACAAAAAAAAGCAAGACCTAGGATGGATTTCCATAAGCCTGCAGCAACCAGGAGGATTCATAAAAACATACTCTGGGAAGTATAAACTTTTTCAATATGAACTTATAGATTGATATCTTAAACAAACTTTTAATTAGTAACTAGAATATATGAACTCTTATCTGACTTAGAATTTTAAATCAATGATTAATATTTTTATGTGTAATGTTTGCTAATCATTTCCATTTTTTTTTATTTATATTTGTTTGTTAACTATATTATTAAGTTTAAAGTTAGGTGTAGATGGCTGCATAGGTTTGTTAACATTTATGTTGGTTTTAAGGGGGTTTAATTTCAGACTATTTGATTTGTAGTTGAGTGGATGCTGGTGGAGAGATGTAATGTGAAGCATGTAGGCATACCGTATAATCAGGTCCAAATGAATGCATGATCCCAAAGATGTAGTCATAGTGTTGAAATGGATGCAAAGTATTCCCTGCGACATTGATTTCCTTTCTCAATTTATGGATAGAAACTATTAAGTTGGCAAAGTACCACTCACACTCCATATGTAGCATTTCTCTTTAATATTTTATATACATGATTCCTTTGCCACACGTGCACATTCCTATACTGGATAAGAATCAGTCTTTTAAATAATATCATGTTGTAGACACACATTCCTGTCAGCATGGTTTTATGTTAACATCTTCATATTGCATTGGTTGCATCTGCATATCTGGAAGCAAGTGTTGGTCTAGCTACAAACTTTAGTCTGAAGTCAGATGTGTTGAAAAGTTTTAATTGTGTAATCTATGTAGGTTATCTATACTCAACATTCTAGACTAAAAATAATATATAAAATGTCCAACTGCTCAGACTTACTAAAATAATAATTTAAATTTAAAATTAATAATAACAAATTAAGGTAAGATTAATTTATTCCTCATGTTAAATTTATATACGTGTGCCAATAAATGTTTTTGTGGTTATTACTGGCAGTGGTTTATTTTTAAAAAAATATTTTTCTTTATTAAAGTGTTTTAAATAAGATTTATTATAAATATTAGCTACTCCTTAAGCTAGTGGCAAAGGCCAATGGTCAAAATTTAGATCTTAACTAGAAGTATCTGCTTACACTATAAATTTTCTAGGTTCAAATAGACTAGTAGCACCCTGTAAGGAAGATAGGGTAAGAGTATATATTCCCTGTCCATTATAATTGATTTTCTTATATATATCTTGTGTTATACAATAGGCGTTTTCTTAGGTGTATCATTGAAGTAGACAATGACAGTTTCATGCAATTGTGTTAGAAAAGAGAGCAATCTACCACTATACCATGACTGTTTTACCCCATGTGCATCTTACAGTAACTTATAAAACTGTTTGAATTCATAACTATGATTTCCTATTGAATAGTTTTTTTTTTCAGTTAAATAAACTTTATAATTATGTTTGAGTATGAGTAATGTTTATGTTCTTTACTTCTGTTCCTATTTGAAAAAGAAGGCAAGTTTTTTTTCACTAACAATTTGAAAATAAATATTGTTATTGCACAAATTTATATGAATTATTTTAACTTCATTTTATTATTTGAAACAACATTCAACATTTTTCTGTATTCAAAAGCCCGATTCAGTTGATGTTATATTTTATAATAAAAAGATTATTTTCAAAGAAGAACAATTAAAAATTGATTTTCTTTTATATCACCCTTGATTTTCATTACCCAGTGTATTAAAATCTGCATATATATATATATATATATATATATATATATATATATATATATATATATATTGTGTCAGGCATTAGCCAATGGCCTTGCAAAAAGTCTGTATTAAGTACAACAAATATAAAAATGTGCTAGATTAATAATGGAGGCTGAGTCTGAGCAGTAGAATACCAACACACACAAATTTAAATATTGTACACATATCTATTTTGTATATTTTTTTATGATACATCACTTTATGTATTTGGCTTTTCTCTGAAAAATTCAAATAGAGAAAGGCAAACTTATTAAACAAATGAATCAAATGTTGGAACATATTAGTAAAATAAATAATTAAAGCAATTGTTCCAACATACATGTATATTTTTCATTTTTTTTAATTACTTCTCTAAAAACAAATTTTATTCTATAAACAAAGAATGTTAATTGCTTTGGCAAAAATCTGACCAAAAGCAAAATGTTTGATAATGCTATAATTAAAATGTTATCGTTTTTTTTTTTATGAAATAGAAATTCTTTTGAATTGAATAGCTGTAATAAAGTGGTCTGGGTTTTTCAATATGGAAACCAATCATTGTATCAAACCCTAAAATGTAAACTTTAATCTGAAAAATTGTAAGCAATGTTATAATCTAAGTGATAAGCTAAATTAAAAGAATTGGCTGATTCATACTTCTCAGAGGGTTATATGTATTGATTCTTATGGGTGATTTTGATAAGTTAGTCAGAGCAGGGAGATTCATTCTTTCTTTGGCAGTCATTCTGGGCAAATCATTCACTTTTTTGGCTCCAGAATTCTCCAAGCAACCAGCTACTTAGAGAAATTTATGAACAAGACTATTAGTAGCATTCTTAAGAACAAATCCATTATACAGTTTTTTAAGAACTCTTGTCTTTTGTGGATTTGAGTAATCATTCAAGACAGCATATGAAAATTTATTAATAGTCCTAATTATTATTAGACATATAAAAAAGGAAGATATGAAGCAATCTATCAGAGAGTCTAGTAAAATGACCGTGGGGTAGATAACCAGCCAGTGCACTGCCCTTTCTCTGTCCAAAGCCATCAAGATGTGACCATGCCAGTTCCAGCCTCCCACGAAAATGACACAAGCTGCATTTCCTCTGCCTAAATAGATGAAATCCTCACTGAAAAGCTAATTAACTTGAAACCCACTCAGAGCCCAGAGGAGAAGAATGAAGATGCAGATATAAGTTTATTTTAAGATATTTTTTTAATATTGAAATAATTAACTTTGATATTTCCAATTAAATTATATATATATATATATATATATATATATAATTTAATTGGAAATATATATATATATATATATATATATATATATATATATATATATATTGTTATTATTATTAATCATTTAAAAAAGAGTGAGAGTCTCTCGCATACGTATATTGAATTTACGGTTATTATGGGCATAAATGATAAAGCTTTTACTTAAATCTTTTGAGTCAATTTTTCTATTTTAAATTCTAGTATTTTCAACAAAGATTGCAATGACATTCTTTTTTTTTGTTGCTATTCATTTTGCTCTTGTTGTTATTCCTGAAATTTGTCATATATAAATATGCATGCATTATATAAGTAAAAATTATATGTGCCTATATCAATATATATATATATATATATATATATATATATTGATATAGGCACATATAATTTTTATCTAAAATTATTATTAAAGTAATCTTTCATAAAAGAAAAACATAAAATTAAATGTTGAAGAATTTATTGCAGCTTGTTTTCGAAAAAGATAAGAATTAAATAGTTTTCTAGCGTTAGTTTTTGAAATAAAAAAGCTACAATTAATTAGTCAAAAGGGAGGATGGGGAGTCTTGGTTTGAGAAATGAAACTAAGGGTTATAAAAGGATGTAAGGAGTTTTTGTTAGTATTCGTAAAAATATAATTTGAAAAAGTTAAAACATACAAATCTCTTTTCATTCAATTTTAATTAAAGAAAAAATAATGTTAAAACTAAATAGTAAATTGTATTAAAAATATATGTGCATATATATGTACATTTGTAAATATATAAAATGTATGTGAAAGTTAAAGAAGATTATCATTAAAAAACATGGCAATGGCTATTAGATATTAATTAATATAAAACAATACATTTTTGCATGGCTACTACTAATTAAGCAATCTTTCAAAACATGTTTATCAAATGATTATCAATTCGACAACAGATATTTGCCGGAGGATATTGAAAAGAAAACACTTCATTGGTATAAATACTGAATATTTTATCGGACAATCAGTTGAGACAAAGCAGTTCCACAAATTAATTGAGTGAGTTCAGTTCACAAAATTATTGAGAGAGTGCAGTTCGGAAATAAATTGAGTCAGTTAAGAAACAAAATGCAGTGCTGAGAATATTTTGGAATGTACGTTCACCTCCAGCCCAGATGTCCGAGAAAACAGCAGATCTGCCCATGAAATAATGTCAGCTTAACATCTTAGAAAATCTCCGTCAGTATCTATTTGTCTCCGATAGTAATAATTGCGAAAATCAGGAAACTCAGCAAGGAAACATCCCAGCTGGCTGGAAGCATTCATACTGGATCCATTCATACCGGAAGAAACAACAAACAAGAAGAAAACAAAGTGTTAAATCTGCGTTCAAAATCCTAGGTAAAACATTTGCTTATTTCGTTTATACTGTAATAGCCATTGCACTGCTTTAATTTGTACGAATCTTCCAAGAGTCTAATTATATGAACTTGATATCATACATAAATGAACTATTGATATGTGTGTGATTAAATTTCAAATGCTATGTAGTCCTTTATTATCATTATTATGTCTGTGCATGAGATAATATGTGCGTGGTCATTATATCAATATTTATTAGTTAAATTAGAGTGTTTTGTTATTAAATCTATAGGAATATTTAAACTATTTAGAAATGTTAATTTAAAATATGCGTGTGTTTTATTAGAATGTTTAAATTTAGTAAATAAATGTTAGTTAATAAATTATCTTTAAAATTAAACTATATTTGTTGGTCAATTCTTTTTATCAATTCTTTTTAACAAATTCTTTTATTAATTCTTTTAATCACTAATGAAGAATAATCTATTAGTGATTACAAACAACTGAGCTAGTCGTGGATTTAGGTGTTGAGTTAGTGGCCACTATTCAAAGTGCATTGTCTATTCTTTTAGTATTCTTTTAGAATAAGCAGCTGGCGCCTGTGTTTATACAGAAACAAAAAAAAGTGCTTTGAACTTGGTGTTGAACTCAACAGCCGAGAAGAAGCTATGTCCTGGAAATGTAACGCTAGTTATATACTTTATAGCTATCGTTTGGGCTTACATACTCTCTGAGTATGTTCTTCTCTGCCTAAGAGGCCGGTGTTACAAATCCACATATTCAAACACGGTTCAATATATAGATATATATATATATATATATATATATGTGTGTGTGTGTGTGTGTGTACATACGCTTATAATATTCGGTAAATACGATATCTCATGCTGAACATTTAAAAATGTATTTAACCGTATATCTTTTTTAAGTTATTTTTTGTCACTGCGGCACCTCATGATGCATGTAAGTAGGGATTGATCTATTATAGATTCCCTGTAAGCAAGTATTCTAATAACTTTATATTTAAAATAATAGTAAGTGTATAATTGTGCTACACGTACATACATGGATAAAAATTTATCTATGGCAAAAGGGAAATAGATACAGTACCTTATGGTGAGTATGATATAGTATCTGAGCCAATGAAACCTATTGACTTGTTGAAAATATGAAAGTAGTGAAATATTTCATAGTGCAAATATGCATAGTTTTTATTATTATATTTCCTATCAATAAAAAGCTTTTAAAGTCATCAGTAAAAGTATATGCCTGTATAACCGAAGATCTCTAATCTGATATATATATATATATATATATATATCAGATTAGAGATCTTCGGTATATATTTATATATATGATATATATATATATATATATATCAAATCACACAAAGTATAACTTATTTCTACAGGGTCAAAAAAAGCTCA
The DNA here is from genome assembly GCA_028023455.1 of Epiperipatus broadwayi. Classification (NCBI taxonomy): domain Eukaryota; kingdom Metazoa; phylum Onychophora; class Udeonychophora; order Euonychophora; family Peripatidae; genus Epiperipatus; species Epiperipatus broadwayi. Next base: position 2,805,833 of record JAQFVV010012442.1, on the reverse strand, counting down.
TACCACTTCCATTCTTTATAAAACATGGTAAATAGCTTTAGGGGTTTATTATTTTCCTATATAAATTGTATTTTATCGATTTCAATGCCTCGTATATGTATATATATATCATCATCATCATCATCATCAACCATTATCAATCCACTGCAGGATGAATGTCTCTCCAAGTTTAATCCATCTTCTCCGATCTTTAGCTTCTCTTCTCCACAACACCCCTGCACATTTTCTTATTTCATCCATACATCTCACATGTGGTCTCTTTCTGGGTCTTTTACAATCTCTTGGAATCCAGTTTAAAATTTCAATTGTCCATCTATTATCATCTCTTCTAGCAATATGTCCAGCCCAACTCCATTTCAATCTTTAATTTTTTTCAATAAGGTCAGTAACACCTGTTTGTTGTCTTACCCATACATTGTGTTTTCGATCTCTTCTTGTTACTCCCAACATAAATCTCTCCATACTCCTTTGAGTGGTCTGAAGTCTCGGTATTGCTCTTCTATTAAGTGTCCAAGTCTCAGATCCATAAGTAAGAACAGGTAAAACACATTTGTTAAAAACCATCCTTTTCAAACACATAGGCATATTTCCTTTTAGTATCAAGTTATTTCTACCAAAAGCACTCCAACCAAGTTTAATTCTATGATTAATTTCCTCCATTATATTTCCATCTGTATTAATAATATAAACCAAGGGATTTGTAATTGTTAACTTCTTTTAATTCTTCATAATCAATCTTTATTTTCATATTTTGAGCAAATCGATTAAACATTACTTTAGTCTTTTTAACATTTATCTTTAGTCCTACTTTTCTACTTTCATCTGCTAACTCCTGCAACATTTCTTGCAGCTCTGAAGCATTATTTGCAAAAACAACTACATCATCTGCAAAATCTAAAAGACTTAAATACTCTCCACTTACTTTCACTTTTTTAGTTTCCCATTTTAATCCACAAAATACTTCTTGCAGCACTGCTATAAAGAGTTTTGGAGATATGGAGTCACCTTGTCTTACACCTTTCTCAATGTTGATTTTTCCAGTACCATTATGCTATCTAATTGTTGCTGTTGCATTTTTATAAATATTCTTTAAAATATGACAATATCCTGGATCTATACCTTGATGATCCAATGCTTTAATCACTGAAGAAATGTGTATAGAATCGAATGCCTTTTCATAATCTACAAATCCAAAACATAATGACAATTCATATTTATTTGTCCTTTCTATGACTTCTCTCAATACCTGGATATGATCTATTGTACTAAAACCACTTTTAAATCCAGCTTGTTCTCTTGGTTGGTGGAAATCCAAAGTTCTCTGTAAACGAGTTGTAATTATCTTGGTAAAAAATTTATATAAAACTGATAAAAGGCTGATAGGTCTGTAACTTCTAATAACTTCTTTATCACCTTTTTTAAATATTAATATTATTACTGCATTCTTCCAATCTTCTGGTACATCTCTATCATTTAGACATTTGGTATATAACTTTGCTAAAATTGTTTCTATTTCTTCACCTGCTTCTTTTAATATATCAATTATATTTCCATCATTTCTTGGAGCCTTTCCTTTCTTCATACACTTAATTGCATGTCTCACTTCTTCATTTAAAATTCTGGGCAATTCAGAAGATGTAATAGATATAGTAGGTACTTGTTCTTTATTACTATATAATTCTTGATAAAAATCTTCTACCAATTTCATGATGTCATCTCTCTTTTTAGTAATAATTCCATCTTTTTTTCTTATTGCAGATATAAATTTCCTACCAATACCAAAATGTTGTTTAATATTTTTGAGACTTTTATTTTTATCTACAGCTTTCCTTGCTATTTCACAGTTATACTTTCTTATATCATTTTCAACTCTTTTCCGTACCATTTTACAAAATTCGAGATATTCAATTCTTTTTAATACATCATTTTTGTATATCTTCATATTTTTTCTTTTCTTCATAAATTCTCTAGTCTCAGCAGAAATTTTATTAGTCAATTGCTGTTTTTTTTTTACCAGCTATGTTTGTTGCAGTTTTAAAAGTGTATCAGTTATTTTCGTATTAATTTCATTCAAATCTGAATCATGTTCAAAATCTCCTAACACTTGAAACCTATTTGTAAGTTCTAATTTAAATTCATTAGAATGTTTCTGAAGATTAGGAATATCAACTGTAAATATTGTTTTTCTTAATAATTTTTGTCTCTCTAGTTTTACATTAACACGTAACTTACACCTTACTAATCGATGATCACTTCCTGTGTTAAATTTATTAATAACATTACAATCTTGAAATATGTATTTTCTGTTAGTCAAAATTTAATCCAATTCTGCTGTACCTTCATTTGAATGCTTCCATGTCCATTTCCTTTTAACATTTTTCTCAAAAAATGAATTCATAATATAAAGTTTTTTTTTTTCTACAAACTCCACAAGTTTATGTCTTCTCTCATTTCTATTACCATAACCAAAATTACCTACAGCAATTTCATCTTTCATTTGTCTACCAATTCTAGCATTAAAGTCTCCCATAACAATTTAAAAATGTTGTTTACTCTGATCAAAAGCCTTTTGTACATCCATATAAAAATGTTCTACTATTTCATCACTATGAGAACTTGTTGGGGCATAAACCTGAATTATCTGCATTTGGTATCTGCTATTAAGTTGTATAACTAATATTGCCACTCTGTCCGATACACCATCAATCTCCACAATATTGTTCTTCCACTTTTTATTTATAATGAATCCTACTCCACTTGTATTTCCAATATGTGTGCCTTTATAATAGAGTATATGTCCACTTTTTAAATCAATTGTTTCTTCTTCTTTTCTTCTAACTTCACAAAGTCCAATAATGTCCCATTTAATATAAGACAGTTCTTCTTCTAATTCTTGCAATCTTCCATCACTTGAAAGTGATCTGCAGTTGTAAGTTCCTAAATAAAAAGTCGTCATCAAATGGCAGCCTGGGTCCGCAATCAGGGGATTCTTAGCACCCTCCATATTCGGCCACCAACCACTGCCTTGGTTGGTGACTTTACAGCCTCCTGGGAATAAGGGCCATGCTTTATTTTTGTCTGTCATAATTGTATATATGTATGGGAAAAATATTTATCATTTACACAAACATTCATTCTGCCTTATCAGGCACTGAGAAGAAAGACCATGGTGTTTCTTGATCTTAAACTCAGAGGTAAAAAGCCAATAAACTCACCACGCTGGCTAATGCGTGTTGATGAGCAGCCCATCCATGTTCGTATACTATATGAATAATCACATAGTAATAACAGCTGCAACGACAAGAACGTATGGAGTGGACATTAGGAATTTGACCTGCTCGGTTCCTTTAAGGCCTCCAAGAGGAATCAGTTCTCCTTTAAGTTAATAGAAACTCCTTTCTGCAGCTATATATATATATATATATATATATATATATATATATATATATATATATATATATATATATATATATATATATATATATATATATATATAGGGGTTTGTGATAATTAATTATTTGTTATTGTTTTTATTATATCAACATTAGTAAGAAACGATGGTGAGTATTTGGGATTAAATAAATATTTAATCATAATATTAAACTTGTGTCATTTCATAGGATTATTTATATTGATAAAAATGTGTCATTTCCTTTTCAACCATGTACCTATAATAATCACTTAACTTACCCATTTGAAGACCCTAGATGTAGAGTGACCAAGCTAGCCCCAAGAGATATCGCTCTTCCGGGTGTTAAATCTTATTCTTATGCTCCGCTGAACATATGGTATCGCACATCCTTCTAGGAGGGTGAAAAATTCATTTTTTGATTCTTTCTAGAAGTGGCATGCAAAAGTCTATTTTGTAAATAGATTTTTCAAAGGTGTATACTTGCCATTGTTCTAAATATTCAGGCATTCAAATAAGATATCAACTAAAGGGTGTTTTTAACTGGAAGATTCCTGTCAATCCACTCTTTCTATCAATTATCTGGAAGTACCAATATACATGAGTACACACAACAGGCTAGATTGATATCCATTTCTTTACCTGTTGAATCTTGGTCACTTCTTGCTCAGTGCAAGATTAGAAAAGAATTCCACAGAGAGTATGGCCTGATATAGTAAAACTAGCACACAACATGTTTTAAATGTAAAAATGGTACGATTAAGGAAAGAAGAAGTTAAAATTATAGACAAGCATAAATTACAGTAAAAATAATTTACGTGCCGTATGTATATATAAACTTTATGTAGGTGAAATAAAAACTAAATTAAATGTTGACTATATATATGAGAAGTTATATAAAGTTTGATCGTTAGTTTTTTTTTTTTTTTAAATATATAGTGTAATTAATAGGCCATACAAATGAACATGCTTAGTTTGCTATATATATTTTTAGAAGATATTCTTAGTTAATTAAAAATATTTTACTCAGAAATTTGCAGTTCCAAAATGATAGTTTATTCTTTGTAGCGACAGATATTTAGTATATATTTATGATTCAAATCATTGGCAATAAATCAAATGCAAACACCGTATTCTATATGTATACTGTATGAATAAAATAGACGTGAAATTTATTTTAAATCTCTATACATATACTATATTGAAGCTTGATAGTTTGTTATATAGAGTACAGATTGTTTTATCTTAATAATTGCTAAACAATTTTCAATTTAAACTGAGTTACTAACATTTTATTGGATAAGTAAAGTTGCCATTTGAACTGAGTAAAAACTGTCATCAACATATGCAATTAAAATAGTAATAAAGTATATAAAAATTATTAAATGAATGAGTGGGGGAGTAGGTCACACGCTGTATATATGCGTATATAAATGGTCGGAATTATCACAAATAAAGGTAATAATTTATTATATTGTAATATTTTAAAATAACTTATACTTGAATTTGTTGTTTGTTTAAAAAAAAAAGTAAAATAAAATAGTGTTAAATACTGGCTTAACAAATTAAAATTTTGTAACGATTTAAATTAACTTATACTGGAAGATGTTTTTTTTTTGTTGTTTTTTTTTAAAAAAAAAAAACAGGGAAGTAAAATAAAATAGAGTGTTGGACAGCAGGGTAACTAAGTAAAGTTTCATATGTTAAACTTGAGTTTCTTTTTTGGGCGATAAATCGAATTAAATAGACATAGGTAAAATGGGCAAAATAACTGGAACAGGGCATAGAAAAAACAAATAATTGGTGAGTGGAATGAGGCAGAGTTAGGTGCGTGAAGTACTGCATATTTAAAAATAAGACAAATAGTTAAGAAACAATTTAAAAATATCTGCTATTACCGATTCTGTATTTAACTGATCAGTTACTAAAAACTATATATACCAAATATAAATAGACATAGGTATTCCGTAACTCCTGAATAAAGAATATTTATACTGTGCTTTTAATGTGGACAAAATCCAAATCAAGAAAAATGGATCAACAGCCAATAAGTGATACAAACACCTCGGTAAACGAAGAACCAGAGGAAAAGACTCACAGTGAGCAAAAAGAAAATGATCAACAAAGAAGCAAAAACCTTGAAGCAGAAAATGAACACAGGTGGACCATGATGGAAGAAATTTTATTGAGTATAAAACAAGAAATGGCCAGAATACTGCAGGAGATAAATGAATTGAGGCAACAACTATCAGAAAATACAGCATATATAAATCAAAGAATAGATGATGTCAAATGTGAACTAGAAAATGAAATCGAAACAAGATTTCAAAGCATGAAAAGGGGAAGATAATCCTGAACAAGGCAACAGCAATAGGCTGGAAAAAACAGAAATGAGTCAGCAGATGACTGAAGCAAAGCATGAATTTGTTCAGGATGAAGTCAAAAAAAAGGAGAGGATGCTGGAATAACCGAAGATCATAGCATTAAAAATGAGATGCATGAAAAAGTAAAGGGACAACCTTACCTGTGCAATATAAATCAATTCCTAAAAATAAAAATGTTTGAAGGACAAACAGGTGAAGCTCCTATGGAGCACATTAAAAGCTTGGAAAAATATTTCCAGGTAAACCAAATCAATGACTTTAATAAACTGGCAATTGCCTGCAGTCATCTTCAAGGTGATGCTCAAGCATGTTGGAAATCCTTGTTCCATCATCAAGTAACATTTGAGGAATATAAAAAGGAATTATTAAAAAGTTTTTGGAATGAACAGCTTCAAGAGATTATTCTATACCAAGCCATGCAGAACAAACATAATGAGAATAATGGCAAAAATTACTTGCAATTTTTCAGGAGACAAGTAACTTCGGACATTTAATGCATGCTATATATCAGAGGGCCAAATTGTTAGAAAAATCCGTCATAATCTACCACTTGGGATTGAACAAATGTTACTTACTGCAAGTATGAACACAGTGCAACAAATGGCGGAAGTATTAAATGCAATAGACATGACCCAACAAGAGAAACAATGGGACAAAGATATGCAAAAGCAAAATCACTGGCACAGAAAGGCGATACCGAGAAATAGCAGCACAGAAAGGTGCACTCACCAATCAGAAAACAATGGTTACAACCAAGGAAAGAAATATTGGAAACAAAAACAGTTCAAACCACCCTCACCAAGGCCAGGGTGTAGTAAAGATTATAATTAATCAGATCACATAATTTAAAAGTCTTTGTAGTTAGATGTTTATTGGTTTCTTGTGAACTTTTGTCTTTCAGGCATTGTGTGTATGGGTTAATTCGTATTGGCATTTTTTGAACTCAGGCTCTGGAGATGAGAGATGTGCAGGAGTTGGCTGGAGATGTCTGTGTGATCTGGAGTCTCTGTGGCTTCAGGTGAAGGAACACTTTTCACCATGCAAAAATGTGAGCAATTCTTTTAGCAGAGAAAATATTCTCTGGGACTCAGTTGGGGTAATGCAAACATACTTGGAAGTCTCATATAGAAAGCAGAAGAGCATTAACTTTAACTCTTATATAAACTCAAAGCCCTTCATCTGTGGTTGCAAAATATCCTGTCTGCCTCCAAAAGTTATTGAGCATGGATGCACCCGTGAAGTTTGGTACAGTATTCTGTTAGTATTATTCGTGTTTCATTTGATTTTGCTTGGCTGCCACAGAGTTCTAGAAAGGATAGATATCTTCATGTTGCCCATCTGTCAGTTTTCTTTTATCACTGACTGCGGTGATTGGAATGCTGATGCAGTTTTCGCTTAGTATATCAATGTTATAAAGGATGAGGTGTCACATTGTCACCGTTCGACATCATGCTTTTTAGAGTTTCAAAAGAAAAATACAAAGATTAGTAAAAATAAAACTAGTAAACATATACATAATATCTATGTAAATAAGAACTTAAGACTTTAAATGGTCATATCCATTTAAAAGTCTCATTGGAGAGGGGATTATTGTGCCAGGCATTAGCCAATGGCCTTGCACAAAGTCTGTATTAAGTACAACAAATATAAAAATGTGCTAGATTAATAATGGAGGCTGAGTCTGAGCAGTAGAATACCCATACACACAAATTTAAATATTGTACATGTATAATAAACTCATTTATTTTTTTTATTTTTCTATTTTGTATATTTTTTGTGATATATCACATTATGTATTTGGCTTTTCTCTGAAAAATTTAGATAGAGAAAGGCAAACTTATTAAACAAATGAATCAAATGTTGGAACATATTAGTAAAATAAATAATTAAAGCAATTGTTCCAACATACGTGTATATTTTTCATTTTTTTAAATTACTTTTCTAAAAACAAATTTTAACTATAAACAAAGAATGTTAATTGCTTTTGCAAAAATCTGACCAAAAGCAAAATGTTTGATAATGCTATAATTAAAATGTTATCTTTTTTTTTTTATGAAATAGAAATTCTTTTGAATTGAATAGCTGTAATCAAGTGGTCTGGGTTTTTCAATATGGAAACCAATCATTGTATCAAACCCTAAAATGTAAAATTTAATCGGAAAAATTGTAAGCAATGTTATAATCTAAGTGATAAGCTAAATTAAAAGGATTGGCTGATTCATACTTCTCAGAGGGCTATCTGTATTGGTTCTTATGGGTGATTTTGATAAGTTAGTCAGTGCTGGGAGATTCATTCTTTCTTTGGCAGTCGTTCTGGGCAAGTCATTCACTTTTTTGGCTCCAGAATTCTCCAAGCAACCAGCTACTTAGAGAAATTTATGAACAGGACTATTAGTGACATTCTTAAGAACAAATCCATTATACAGTTCTTTTAAGAACTGTTGTCTTTTGTGGATTTGAGTAATCATTCGAGACAGCATATAAAAATTTATTAATAGTCCTAATTATTATTAGACATATAAAAAAGGAAGATATGAAGCAATCTACCAGAGAGTCTAGTAAAATGACCGTGGGGTAGACAACCAGCCAGTGCACCACCCTTTTTCTGTCCCAAGCCATCAAGATGTGACCCTACCAGTTCCAGTTGCCCACGAAAATGACAAAAGCTGCATTGCCTATGCCTAAATAGATGAAATCCTCACTGCACAGCCAGTTAACTTGAAGCCTGCTCAGAGCCCAGAGGAGAAGAATGAAGATGCAGATATAAATTTCTTTTAAGATATTTTATTAATATTGAAATAATTAACTTTGATATTTCTGATTAAATATATTATTATTATCTTTTGTTATTATTATTAATCATTTAAAAGAGAGAGAGAGTCTCTCACATATGTATATTGAATTTATGGTTATTACGGGCATAAATAATAAAGCTTTTACTTAAGTCTTTTCAGTCAATTTTTCTATTTTAAATTCTTTGCTTTCTAGTTTCAATCTCAAATAACACATTTGATTACGCGATTAATTAATAAAAACAAAAAAGGGGAAAAAAGTATATTTGGAGGGCTTTTACAAAATGAAATAAATAACAAATATACTTATTCAAGGCTTGGATATTGCTTAGTGAAAATTAAATTGAAATTTACTTTGGGTTAAAACAAGATTCCCATTTTAAAATTGCCAACAAATAATTAAATAATCAAGGTCAAAATAATAATCAGCACATAGCCAATTCTTAACAGTTATTTAAGAGGGTTTCGAAACAGCGTGCATTAAGCTACAATAAATAATTATTAAATGAAGAGGGGTCATTCTCTCTTCTCTTTATTATTAATATTGCATGCCCGCTGTTTCGAGGCATTAGCATATAATTTATATTTAAAAAAAATAAAAAAGAAATAAAGAAACCATAGTCACAACTGCAGTGAGAAAATTGAAAATAAAATTATTAAAATCATTTAGTTAGGAAACATTAGAAAGTAGGTCAGAATTATATAATTAAATTTAAGAATAAAATTTTACATTTAGCAATTTACTTGAATTAAAGATTTTAGAATTAAAATACATTTTATAAGTCTAGACTTAAAGAAAAATTAATATATTGAACTGCAGTTAGAAATGGTGATGTTACCGGTCATCTTGTAGTACTTGAGCTGGAGTTACGGGAGTCTTTGTGGCGGCTTGCGGCATCATCTTCTTCCCACGGTTAGAGCGGAGCTGTTATGGCGGCATACTGGTGATGGCGGTTTTTTGGATGGAAGTAAAGGCCCGTCGCCTTCACTCTGGAGCCTAGCCAAGGCTGCCTGTTTTAGCCCGACATTTTCTCTCGCACAGATATAAAAATTATTGTCTTAACTGGATGTCAAAATGTTCACGGTTGCTTTTGGTTCAGGATACACGCTGGATTCAAAAGCTTAACGATGATCAAAGAAGGCAAAACTTCACAGATGTAGCATTCAAGCTGTAAAGATTTCCAAGATTCAAAGCTGTCAAGGTTTCAAAAAAATAAAGATCTAAGATGGCTCCTCCACTTTACATGGCCTTTTTAAATGATCGCCTTATCAGCCCACACACCTTGGAATTTCATCTCCATCAAGATTACAAAATTTTTAATTTGCTTATGAAATTAGTGGTTGACTTCAAACATGCTGACATTCCTTTTAGGTGTTATAACTTTTCTCTGATTATCAACTTTTAATTAAATCGAATTTTAATCAGTTTAATCCGATATTAGATTTTATTTTTAATTAGTCAGGAATTTTGTTCTGATTTTATAATTTATGTGTAAAATCCCTGCTGTAAACATATTTTTAATTAGCGAGGTCTCCAAAATAATTTAGAATCAATTAGCTAGATTATTTTAAAATTGGCTTTTCTTTTTAGAAACCTAAGGCAGGTGTGGCATATACTGATACAATTGTTTACAGCAAAAACTTTACTAAACTTTTAATTCTCCGAAAATACTTTTATTTTTAGAAAAAAAAATCTTTTTTCTTTTTAAAAAGAAACTTGTCAACGCATTTGCAATCAATCACCCTTTCAATGTGTTTCTACATTAAATTGGTTTATGATAAAAATGAAACTTAAAATTTTATAAATATTTTAATCACGCCACTATGCTATATATGTATATTCAATATAGGTGGATTATATTCCCACATACGAATTTAAGTAATAAATTAATAAATTGACGCTACATTATTACTGTTTAAAAATATTACGCGATAAAATTATATGCTATAACTCTGGCAATACTATTCACTTATAGCGTTCTTTCGTATGTGCGTATATAATGCTGTTTATATAGCCGTGATTGCAATTTTTAGCTTACAAATCTTAATTTAGACTTATTAAACAGGTTTGAACTTAGCACAGACGAGTGGGTTATTAAGATGGTTGGTGAAATGGTGAGGGACTTGAAGACAACCGTTTCAATATATAATGAATCTTGGAATGCTCCCTGAAATCATATGTTAGTCACATTGTTTCAGAACTGTTATATAAAAGTGTTACTAGCAATATTATGTAATTCTATCTAATATTTTATTGGCATCTTAATATTGGACTCAACAAAGACATGTGCTTATTCATAATATATTATTTAGCTAATAAAGAGCATATAAGAAATAATAACATGAGTGACACTATGTAATCATCTACCGCTTGCTCATTCATGCACATATTAATGTATGAAATCAATTTATAAATTTTGTAAACAATTTGTCACTATATTAAACTAATTTTTATTATCCAACTTGTCTGAGTTGTTCGAATTCATCTTTTCTCCACTTCCAAAAGTACAGTCATGCTTATATATACTTTAGTTTAGTCATAGTTAATAGGTGTCTCATTGTCCTTCTCCGCTATTGCTAGTGGGCCAGATTGAAATTAATTCTCATGTGCCATCATTGTTATGTTATCCATTAGGTGTTTGATATGGGGTGTAGAGAGTGGGTTCGAATTCAGGATGGTCCCTGACCTAAATCTCGGGCTTGAATGGGTTTGAAGTACATTTTGTGAGTTCCAGCTCATGTTAGATGGATAAACATGTTTTGACCGGTAATATATATATATATACCTTTTCAACAAAACTCATGCAACAAAATCAATATATATAAATGAATACAAATATATATTTTTAAAAAAATCTTTACACTGTATGCAAATACTCATCAAAATGTAAAATTTACAAGTATAAAGCTAAACTAGTAAATATATAATTAAAATTACTCCAAATCCAAAATTCAAACAGTCTAGCCCAGAAAATAATAAAACACAACCAAACGTTTCACTGTTATAAGCAGACTTCTCAAGTGTAAAAAACTACAAAAACTACATCATATTTATATAATATTAGAAATTACCCACAAATCCATTTACTTCCCATCAACATTAATATTAAAAGAACTCTTAAATAAGTTAATTGCTTCAGAATAATAAATTTTCAATAACAAAGATTCTTTAATTCTTCTTTTGATTTCATTTCTCTCAAAGAAGACAACATTAGCTGCATGAAAATTAATAGTGTGGACAGTGACTTTACATGGTCATACAAAGCTGAACTATGATATCTATTTCTAACTCGCCTTTTATGAACCATTATTCTTTCATTTAAACTGAAACTACTCTGACCTATTTAGACCTTCTTACAAAAACAAAGGATAAAATACACTACACCATGAATAGTCTTCCTATCAAAAATTTCTTTTATATTATTTAATAAATTATTCAAAGTAATAAAATTGCTTGAAAAAACTACTCACATATACATAAAAATGTGAGAAACTGACAAAAGAAAACCCTTTTGATTAATTGTAGCTTGGACATCTTTGGTAATATAGTTTTTCTGCCAAAGAATCAGTCTTATTAATTGTTACATGTCAATACCTATCTAAGATCCCATCTATTATATTAATTCACTTAGAGATTTTAAGCCAGACTTTCAAGCTACTGTAAGGAACTTGAAAGTCTGTGCATAAATTTTCTTTAATTAATATCTAAGTTAAGTATATACAATACTCTAGTATTTTGATACATTAATATATATATATATATATATATTGAAACACTATTATTTATTTATCATCCTATTTCACCTATTATGTTCCATCATAGTATATTTTCTCTGGTTTAAACTGATCCAAGTTCATGCATATTAGTTAATTTAATACTAAAATATTTATAATAGTGTATATTTACAAGTATGTGTGTGTATTTGCATTTGTGTGCACATCTAATAGTCATATGTTAATGTCTGTATGAATATAATGTATACACGATTATAATTTTTATATGATTAAATTAATAAAATTAAAATAATTTTTAAACATTGTTTTATATATGGGAGCACACCTTTGTATATATGCGAAAAAAACTGTAATGTGATAGATTTAGTAAATATTACAGATTTTTTATATATTTTTAAATTATTATTTAAGTTATTTCATTTACAGATTTGTTGGTATTTGCATATAAATCTCAAATTATGGGTGTCTGTTTTATGTATATGCTAGAATGTCAACAACTTAAATCTCTTTTTAAAAAAAGGAATCAAAGGTTATAGAATTTTCAGAAATACTTCTCATTAATTAAATAGTAAACTAAGAACCAATTTTTTAAAGCTGTCTTAAAAATAATGTTAAAAACAAAGACAAAATCATTAATACTGTCCTGCTTGTCAATAAATAACAGCTGGATCTTTTGCCTATGCTAAATTTTATGTGCACCATTAAAATTGAAAATTAAAAGTTGTAAACAACTTTTAATGGCTTAGGAGTGTGTAAGAAATATGTTCTACAAAAAAACCATAGTTTTAATTGAAAAGGAAGTTGACTCATAATTGTGATCAAGTACAGCCAAGCACTATGCAAAAATTGATGATGAAGACCCGAGGCTAGAAAGCATATCATGCCTTCTTTCATTGAGGAAAAATTGGTCTAGGAGATGGAAGGAGTTTAAAACAACAGCCTACCAAGAGGTCACCCAAAATGAAGCAGCCCATTGGTGAATATTAGTGCCTCATCATGCAGCCACCAAAGCAAGAAGATGATCAGTAACTCATCTTCTGCAGAGCTCTCAAACTAAGTTTTAATAAATCATTTCTATAATTTTCTAAAGCTAGATATACTATAAACATGCACAAACTATGAAACTATAATTATTATTAATACTGAAAACTCTGTAATGAATTTGTACTTACTGATTTAAATATCTTAATATACCTTCATTTAAAATAATAATGTAAACTCTTGCCTAATTTAAAGTTAACCAATAATATTTCTGTAATTGTGATAACTATTTTAGTTATTATTCTTAATCTTTCCAATCTGTGGATATGCCTTTATTTTTTTTTGTTTATTTGATATTTCATTAATTATGCTATGCCATCCCTCAGCACAGAGATTATTAAATATTATAATAATAGAGAGATAAGTTGACTCTCTCATATAATCTTAAATTGCTTTTTAGCACATAAATAAATCTCCGGTCTGAAAACTAATTTTATATATGTTGAGCTACTATGTTTTAGCTATGTATAATAAGGTTTGCATGTTAAATGTTGGCATTTAGTTAAAAATAGCAAGAATGATATTTAAAGCATATTATAAGTAACTAGATAAGTTCTAATTATGCTTATTCCTCCTTACTGTATTATCATAAACTATATAGATTTAACTATAAACTAGATCACTTCATTAACCCTTTTTAGCATGTTTAAGTATGCTAATTTATGAACAGGCATACAGTAGTTTCACAGATCGAAACTAAAGATTTAGCGCTTGATTAATTTTAATGTTTATATTTTAGAAAGCATTGTGAATGTGTATTTATGAAGTACATCTGTTCATTCCACCTTGCTATATGTATTCTTATTAGAATGGGCTTTGGTGTAAGAGCCACTCCATTACTCTTACTTTAAACAGCTTTCTTTTAAAAATGGGCTTGGGTTTTAAATGCCACACCATTATCGTATTTTATAACTGAGACCCGAGAGTCCAGATTATTGTATAAGCTGCTCTGATCACCCAAACTAAATGTTCATGTGTTTTGTGATAGCAAGTCATCTGGTCCACAGTAACTGAGTATGTGGTACTGAATTGTCTGAGTAATTGCACATTCGAGTCACAAGCATTATTTAGTTTATGTAGTGTAATAGTCTCAGAAACTCCATTACAAAGCATCTGCCCATCTCCCTTGGTATTATTTAGTTCAGCATTGATCTGAATTCCAGGTTTAGTTTATATATATGATCTACATAAGGAACATACTTATTTCTCATTATGTAATATTAATAAATAAGTTATAATTAATAGTGTCATTCGTGTGTGTTTAATATTGGCAAAGCTTGGTGTGACATAGCAAAGTCAGGCATATTAACTGTAGATAACCAAATTAATAGAGTGTCAATAATTAATTGATAAAATTATATAAAGTGTAGAGATGAAATTTTGTACTCATCCACTCATCATTATACACCTTCTATGTAACCTCATACATTATTGCCATATTGTTAGTATTGAGTCTTTTAATATATATTGTAACGGGCTCATAAGCCATTACATTATTTTTTTAAAAAAATTAGACTTTAAATTAAAAATAAATTTCGCAAATAAAACTTCTTTTTTAAGAATTAAAAATTGAAAGTTAAAATTCTATCTTAAACTCGTATATATTTAAAATCGCACAGATAAAAAAAATTGTTAAACGAAAACTTTATTAAGAAGAAAAAAAAGTATTTTAAAACTAAATTTTCAGTAAAGATTTAAAGATAAAAATATATCTAAGTTTGTACAAAAAAATTAATTAAAGTTATTGAAAAATGGAAATGATTATTTTAATTAGTCCAAGTTAACTAGCATTTCATAATATATAATCAGAGGTCAGATAGGAGAGGAAAACCAATAGGAACAGAATGGCCAATGAAAGAAATCAATCGGGGAAATGGACCTCAATGAAAAGACCATCACAATCATCATGACGTAATGTTGAGTTAATCTGCAAAATTAATATAAAAAGAAAAAGTTTGGAAATAGATTTTGGGGGAGGAAGAAAGAGCTGGGAGACAAGATAGAGATGTGACTATATGTGTTGCAGGAGAAGGGATTGAAAAGATGCACTCTTCAATCCCTTCAGTTCTGCTAAATGGTAAAGAGAAATGACCAATCATTTCTACATTGAGGACCATAAAAGTAAAAGACTTCCGGATGGATCAATAAAATGGACAACAGCATACCAGACTTCCCAGGACATCAGGACAATTAACGCTGGAACCCAAATGGCAACGGTTTAAAGATGAACTTTTCTAAATGTAAGAAATATATAATTAATGAACATTTATAAACAAAAAGAACTCTAAATGCTAAACTTTTCAATATTCTAAATAGAAGAATTTCCTATCTGACTAAATTATTTATTATTTTATTGAATGTATTTTTTTAAAATCATTTCCATTTTTATTTTTTTTATTTTTATTAATATTGTCTAAATTCTTTAAATGCATTAAATTTCAGTTGGGCATAGACGCTTGCATAGATTCATTCATGTTTAATTATTTTTTGTTTTCATATTTGATTAAAATATATAAACATTCGGTAAATAATGATATCTTACTTTGAATATCTAAAATGTATTTATTCGGATGTCTTTTTAGTTATAGGTGTCAATGTGGCATCTTATGATGAATGCCATTGGGTTTCTTATGAATTCCCTCTGCAATTACATCAATGACTTTATATTTTGATCATTTATGTTTATTTTGAAATGTTTTTAGTGTGTAATCTATGTAGTCGATCTATGCTGAACATAAAAAAAAAAACTTTAGAAAACTCATCTGTGCGAACTTATAATAGCTCATAAAAGTTAAAATGTAAAATCGAATTCTAAAATCAAGTTAAAATCCAAAGAAACATTATCCTAAAATAATTTTAAATCTTCTATATGTGTAAATAAATGTTTGTGTGTTAATTACTGGCAGTGGCTTATTTTATTCTTTTTTTTTTAAATATTAATATATTTTGATAATATATATATATATATATATATATATATATCATTATTTTATTATCTCTGCATCTCCACTGAGCTAGTGGCATGGGCTGACAGTCTGAATAAAACATGTAAAGTGTGAATCTTAACTTACGTATCTGCCTACTATATAAATTTTCTAGGTTCAATTGGACTAGATAGCGCCCTTGTAGTGCAGATGTGGTAAGACTTGTCTTTCACTTTCTTTTGGACCATTATAATATATATATATATATATATATATATATGATCACTAGATGGAGCTTTACCAATAGCTCTAAACAAGCTTTGTTTACATAAGTGCCAAAAGAGATAGAATTCTGTTTCTTTCGGCACTTATATAAACAAAGCTTGTTTAGAACTATTGGTAAAACTCCATCTAATGATCATAAAATGCAAGCTTAAAAGCAAGTTACAAAATTTATAACTTGTTTTATATATATATATATATATATATATATATATATATATATATGATATATATATATATATATATATATATATATCATAGCTCATTACCATTCAATTAAATATTTTAAATTGCCATGCCAGTTTAAGTCCATATATGCATTATCTAAGTAGTCATGGATGCGTGTGTTTAGTCATTTATTTAGTAATTTAGTTAATATTCCCCGAGTCTCTTGCTCCATCCTTTTTCTACTGCTGGCACACTAACTAAAAAACTCTGAGTGTACCCTCATATATGTCATTCATAGGGTAGTAAGTTATGGACTGATGGTGGAGGAGCTGAGGTGTGATCAGTTTCAAGGTCTCAACCCATCATCTGGATCAGCCTTGGTATAATTTGCAAGGGGTGTGGATTTTGTTACATGAATGAACAAATATGACTATTACAATATATATGTTCTAATAGCTTTTAACAAGCTTATTTTACTTTTAATTTATTTGTTTTCACCATAAATACTAAGGCTATTAATATATGGTATATCTGAATTTAGTTCCATCCCATTAGCTATTTAAGTTGAATATCTGGATTTGAAGATATATAAATGTCAGAAAATTTCAGATTTTTGACTTAATAATTAAGTATTACATAAATTCTGGGTTTGAGATTATATTTTGAATTGAGGTTCAGGATGATCTAGATCCTCACTAATGTGAACCATTAACTTGAAACTGGTTTGAGGATAGAGATAATTCTGGATAAATATTTTGAATGTGTTCACTTGCAGCATTTATCATGAAAAAAATAAATAAATAAAATAAGCTTGTTTACAGCAATCAACACACACTTTATATTACATTTGTAAATACAAGCTAAGTCAGTCACATTATGTATAACTTGATTTTTATTAATATATACATATGAGATACAATTAGTTCTATTTAGTTCTATTTTTTCATATTTGCTAATGTTTATGTTAGTCTTGCTTTGATAATGATATTTTGAATTGAAAGCCTGGCTCAACAAATACTTAAAATCATTAAGGCTGTAATTTCTTACAATTGTCTACACACTCATACAGGATATAATCTTACAAATTATTTATGATATATAGATATTATATTGTTTTCTTTGTAGTGAACGTTTGTGTGTACACTTTGTATTTGATATTTCTCTTTAAGGATATATAAAGTATTTAGGCAACAAATTTGTATTAAAAACCCATTGGACATTAATAATATTCATATTTTTTCTTGCTGGACTCATATTTATTGCAATTTGTTGTAGTGATTTTAATGTAAGAGATAAATAATGAACTCTAATTTGTCTCAACTTTATTAAAATAAAAATCTGTATTTAGATTATTACAACTGATATCTACATATGTAACAACGTTGAAACAAAGACCTTCATATTAGTAATTTTTATTAGTTAATCATTAGTCTAGAGATTATCCATTTAATGAATAATATTTCTGTAACTCACTATCTATATGTGCTGAAAAATGATAAACATATGTGTATGAGACTGTGACTTGGGCCAACTGATGAGATTTGTTTGAACACAAAATGTGCATCTTGAGGATCATACTTCTTTTACCTATCTTTTGATCATAGACTTATGATTTCATTTGATCACAATGTGTTAAAAACGAATAGAAACCGATCACTACTTTGCATATATGTGGTATAGTAAAAATTGTATACTTCAGAAATATTATTCGATAAATTCCTGCACATATTTTATTATTTATATTTCCTGTGTTTAATTAAAATATAATAGTATAACAGAAGAACCATAATCAAAACGTTTAGCCATAAGAATAAATAGATCATGCAATTTTGTTTTAGAGTAATTTTATTTATTTTTGTTTAAACAGGTGGGTAGATATACTCGGCAGGAGGTGCAGTGGGATCAGGAAAATATCGTTTCCCAAAAGGTGAGTCCATACATTTAAAGAAACCACAGTTTCTTGGTTGAAGAAGTTTCACCTCTCGAGTAGGATTAGCATAGGCGATGCAGAACAATCCCAATAAGCAACAAATGATTATAACTTTCATTATGTTCTAAAAGAAAAAAACAAACTAATAATTGAATGCTTAATAAATGACTATTATAAAAACAAACCGATTCTATTCCTCTCTCTCTTTTTGTTTTTCTGTGTATATGTTGCTTTAACAATAATATATGCATATTCTAGAGGTTTACTAAGATTTGGATGTTGTAGTGTGAATGTGTATATATATATATATATATATATATATATATATATATATATATATATATATATATATATATATATATATATATATATATATATATATATATATATATATATATATATATATATATATATAAAATCCAAATGAATAATTCTACAAAACTAAGAAATACCTATATCAAATTAAAGAATAATATCCTTTGCTATAGCCAGCTTATGGCATTTTCTACCAACTTGAATAGTAGTATGTTAATATTTAAAGCTCATTAATGGCTGAAATTGTGAATACTAACACAATTAAACTGTTTATTCAACACCTTATTTGCACTATTTATAAAATATGACTTCTTAATTTTTCTTTTTTTCAAATCATTTTTTTTATGCAAGACAAAAACACTAGCAAAGCACAGTTCCCCACTGCAAATTACAACATGTTCTGCAAAACAGATTTATACCTTTCTGCAGAATAATATAACTTATTATATAATAATTCATGGTCCCAAACTCTTTTTTGAAAGTCCGTTTATTCTTCCCAAGGTAACTATATCCACAATGATATACCACTTTATATATAATATTACATTTGTTGATTTTATCAAACCAATATGTTCCATTAATAATTAATCTTTCAATATTTGCAGCAACTTTAAATGCAACATTAAAATCAGCAGATACCAATAATTTAACCTTACTACACAAATATCATTTACATAAGGTAATGATATCCACCTTTTCTTTTCCATATTATCACTTTTGCATCTATTTCTAAACATATATAGTACACATAAAATATATGTTTTACTATAACCCACCTCCAAAAAATAATTAACTTATCTTTCAATATTAGCTATTTTATCATTCTGAAATTTACACAGCACATAACTTCTAAAAAGAAATGTTTTAAAACCAGCTAATTTATAGGTATGTGGAACATTTGAATTTGGATGCACATCTACTCTAATTGATAATAGTTTCAACATCATTTTATTATTAATTTTATTACTCTCTCTCCATAAAACTAAATACAGATATTTATCCTAGTCTCACTATCTTCAGAAGTAATACTCCATGTTAATCCATCAATATCATTTAATATTTAAATACCTTTTTGCACTATCATATTTGCTCCAACAATAAGTACATCATCCACATACCTAAAATAACTTTTAATACCTATCAAAATATTTTTTTAAAAACTTCTCTTTATAATATAACCCATAACTACATATAAGTGCTGAAACAAGCAAACCCATAGGCCAACCTTCATCAATCATTTTCAACTGATCTTCAAATGTAGTCATCAAATTCTGATCAATAAATAATAAATCCTTCACAAAAATACAATAAAAGTTGGACACTCCTTTTTCATGTAAAACTTGATCAATAATATTAATAGATTCCTTACTTTTTATTGACAGCATATAATTCTTCAACATACAACGTAAATAATTATTCCTCATCATGTAAAACAATATTATCAATCTTATTAATTAAATCAAATGAAGATCCAATTGCATAATCACCAAAATCTAATTCATTTTGTAAATCCTTTCCAACAAAAACTGCCACATGATAGTACATACATCCTCCATAATACAACATCAGTCTAATAGGTACGTTTTTTATGCACTTTTAAATTTAAAAAAGTCGTTGGTATAATTGCAGCTGATTGATAAAGATATGAATACAACTTCCTATCAAACACTTTCTTTAAATATGGCTTAAGTATTGTATTAATAAACTTCAGTCTTACTGTATCAATAGAATAAGTATTTATCAATTAAAATTAAAATTTTTCAATCTGCTAATGAACTTTTTTTATATAAATATTTACACATGAATCATAATATTCACCTTTATCTTCTTTAATACATGTAACATTATTATCTGATAAATGTTTCCTTAGTAAAATAATTTGTTTATATCAGGAATCATCACATTTTACATTAAAAATATTCAAGAAAGATATTTTAGAAATTACCTCATCCCAAGCATGATGCATATCATAAACGCTTTCTAATGCTGCAATAACCTCTACTTTATAGTTTTTAATAACAAAATTTATTTCTTTATCCCAAATTGAAACGACAAGCAAATCCAAAGGCTTATCTATTAAATTTATTATATTAGATTCCTTTTTTAAAACTCCGTCCTTTGCAAAAGTGTTTATTATATATTAAAAAAAACTTGTAATATATTTCCATAATAATCTTCATTGTAAAATTTCTTTATAAGGATCAAAATTATTTTTAAAAACCAGCCAATTTTCAAATTCATTATGGAAAAAAAAATTTCTAACACAGTCTTATATTTTTTCATTAATTTTAATTTTTGACAGCATGAATTTGTTAATTCAGTAATAATAATTTTTTAACTTTATGAATTACTACTTTATGCCCATCAATTACATCATTATTATTTACACAACAAAAGTGCAGATAAACATTAATGCTTTGACAAAGTTTTAAAAAATCCAACCTCAAAGAAAGTTTAATAAATTGTTTACAATTACTTCACCATTCAGACAATATTCATTGAACAACCATATTACTATATGGCATGTAAAAATTCTAGATAAAATATGTAATATAAGTGATATAAGTAAAATAAACAAAATCCACTAAAATAATTCTAATGCCTATATAAAATAAAAAGAATAATTTCCTTTGCTATAGTAAATTTACCGTGTTTTCTGCCATCTTGAGTACCAATACTTTAATATTTAAAGCTCGTTAAACCCACACAGTAATAATGTTCCAGCATAAATGATCAATTTTCCATAAATTGTGAACACTAATACAATTACACTGTTTATTCCAAATATCATCTGTACTATTTATAAAATACGACATTGGATGGAGAAGAATTATATGATTCAGTTAAAAGCAAGTAATCTATTAATACTATTGATCAAGTTTTACATGAAAAAGGAGTCTGAATGTTTTATTATATGTTTGTGAAGGATTTTTTATTATTTATTTATCATAATTTGATGACTATATTTGAATATCTGTTATATATGATGTATGAAGTTTGGCCTATTGGTTTTCCTGTTTAGGCAATTATATGTAGTTATGTTTACTGAGGCTATAACCTCGATAATATGCGTATAAAATGCGATAGTATGGACCTCTATAGGTATTTTAACCACAAGCTTACGCTAGCTTGTGGTTAAAACACCTGTAGAGGTCCCTACTATCGCATTTTATACGCATATTATCGAGGTTAAAGGCTCAGTAAATATTACTTACGTAATCAATGTGCGTTTAATAAATTTATAATTATATGTAGTTATGTGTTGTCATATTATGAAGAGAAGATTTAAAATCATATTTCTAGATGGGTGTTAAAAGTTATTTTAAATATGAGGATGGTATCCTTATTGTTGGAGCAAATATGATAGTGCAAAAACTATGTATAAGTTAAATGATATTGATGGATTAACGTGGTCTTATTACTTCTGAAAATAGTGAGAATATAATAAAATAACTGGATTTAATTTTATGAAGAGTAGATAATAAAATTAATAATAAAATAATGTTGAAACAATAATCAATTACAGGAGTTGTGCATCCAAATTTAATTGTTCCACATACGTATAAATTAGCTGGTTTGATAACATTTCTTTTTAGAAATGAAATGTATAAATTTTGAAGTCATAAAATGGTTAATGTTGAAAGATAAGTTAATGATTTATTGGAGTGGGATATAGTAGAAAAAATATTTTATGTACACCCTATAAGTTTAGAAATAGATGGAGGAGATAATATGTAAAAGAAAATATAGATAGCATTGTTTTATGTAAAAGATATTGTGTGTAGTAAGATTACATCATCGGTATCTGCTGATTTTAATAATGCATTTAATGTTGCTGCAAATAATGGAAGATTAGAATTAAAGGAAAAGATTGTATTGATAAAAACAACAAATGTAATATTATATATAAAGTAGTGTGCCATTGTATATATATAGTTACTTCAGGGAGACTAAATGTGCATTAAAAAGAAAGTTTGAGAGCATGACGTATTATTTAATAAGTTGTATTATTCCGCAGATAGATATAACTCTGTTTTTTGCAGAACATGCAGTGATTTGTAGTGGGGAATTCTGCTTTGCTATTATTTTTGTTTTGCATGAGGAAAATGATTTTTAAAAAAGATGAATTAAGAAGTCATATTTTATAAATAGTACAGATAAGGTATAATGTTGTTAGTATTCACAATTTATAGAAAGTTGCCCATTCACATGGGAACATTATTGTTGTGTGAGTTTAATGAGCTTTACTTATTAATGGGTTGCTACTCAAAATGACGTAAAACACCATAAGCTGTTTATAGCAAAGGAAATTATTCTTTAATTAATTTTATATAGACATTTATAATTTTGTAGAATTATTCTAGAGGAATTTGTTTATTATATTTGGATTTACGAGTTTGAAAGAAAAACTTATACTCATTTATTGTTACTATTTTTTTTCTTTTGACACTTAGAATTTAAGTTATTAGTTCTTAATTTATCATTAATTATTTTACTTTGTGACCCCATTACTCAAGCAGAGGAGTAAATATTAATATGATACTTTCTGTCAGACCAAGATTTAAAAAAATATTAAAACAACGGTTAATTTTCCGGACTGAGGTAACTCTCTCTGGCTGCATGAAATATGAAATATCTCATTGGGGATATTTATAATAGGGTTAAAGTCTAGGGTGTCATCTAGTGTACTAGACTACTCCCCAAGAAATAATATTAATTCACTTTAAGCACATGACCCATGACTAGCAAATAAAAACATGAAATCGGGATCACAGAATATTTAAATAAAATTATCCATGTACTCCTAACTAAATTGAGGTAGAGAGACAAATGTAAAATGACACTAATAATTTACAACATATTTATTAATTGATATAACATAAATAATAAAGTCTATTCAAAACATAAAACAAAATACGAATACTTCTGAATGATATAGTTCTATATAAGCTAAAATTTAGGAGGTCAATACTGGTATTAAAATTTTTTAATTTTATTAATGGCATTAATGAATATATTTACGTAGGATTTTGTACATTCTCTAGGTTTTTCTTATGTGTAATCACTCATGTATTGTGATCCATTCAGCTTGATGGTAAGCATATATTTTAGTGTCATGACCCTTGTTCTTATTCTACAGCATGGGCTGTAGCAATTGATTTGGTATGGCATCAGCAAAAGACAAGTCAGAGTAATACTACTGCATCTGGCTATTGACACATAGGAGATGAGTATAGGAAAAACGAATGAACAACCACCTTAGCTCTAACAATGCATTTCTCTCTTGACATGACCATAATAGGATTGTTTTATCATGCTAGATTTCACTGCTTTAGCTGCATGTAGAGTTTGTTCACTGCTGCTGGTTGACCGTGGTTAACTCTGTGATCAACTATCTTACTTGTATATTATTTTAACTGTCTCCTATAAAATTCTCTGTATAATATTCTCCAACAATCTTATCTAAATCATCTGAATAGTAACAATAGGAGATTTCAGTTTTTTATACACTCTGACTCCACACCTGCTTGAGTTCTTACTCATGCTATCAATTCATTTGATTTATATTTTTTAAGTAATACATTTTTATTACCTAATTTTTCCATTTTAATTACAACAAAATTAATTCTTTATTGTTTATTTAATCAGTCTTAATCTTAATCCTCAGAACCTGATTAATCTTGTATAAATTGTTCAAATTAATTATAAACTTCTAATAAAAAGTGCTTGCAATCAAAGGTACTTTTGAAAGAGTTACATTTTACTTTTTAAAATAAAAATACAGAAAAAAAAAGAAAGAAAAGTTAGAATTAATAATTTTAATGTATTCCCCAATATTTTTATTTTTTTATTTAACTTTTTTTTCAAAGCATTATATATTTCCATGTAATTGTAATTTTTCTAAATTTTAAAAAATAAATAAATCATGTAACTTGTATATATACATACACTTACACAATATGTATATAAACACATCATTACATTACCCACTTCTTCAATTGAGGGTTTAAATGCATCAATCCCTCTACGTGGGTATGATCACTTTAAATTCTTCATTTTAATAACTTTATTAGTTTTCAAAGTGTCTGTCCGTTTTTCTTTCACCATTAAACAATAAATGATAATGTCAAGAGAGGTATCCAGTAAAGTGTTGGGTAAATTTACCACACATATAGATTTTGTGTTGATTAAACCAACTTTCAATTTTTTATGAAAGTTGTGAGTATAGCAAAGGCCAATTTTGTCTACAATAAATCACTACTGTAGAATTTAAGACTACGAGTGGCAGGATTACTTCTACTGTCCATTCGTCATATGAAAATATTTATTTTATTTAGCTAGTGGTATTCCTCAAGAAATATTATTATATGACCAACACTTTCTCTACGGGTGCATCACAATCAATATTATTTAATCTTTTCACTCTCCCGTCTGTAGAACAAAGTCACTACAATAAAAGGCTTAATCCAACCCAAAATCTGTCTTGAAATTTATTTCTTTGCCCTAAATGCTCACACATTCCTCAATCTTAATTTACTTTTTTTTACATTTGATAAAGATTTATTTTTCATTTTTTTATCATTATTAATTCACCTAATTTTTTATTTTTACATAATTTTTTGTCATGCTCTGCTCTGTTTTATAGACTTCCAAGTAGAATTTGTCACAACAATAAAATAGACATAATCATGGAGATTTTTTTTTGGTTATAACTTGTTTTGACAATTTCAAAAACTAAGTTTTTTTTTTTAATTTATTTTTATCATTTTTATTATTTATTTATTTTTCTAATTTTGGTACTCATTTTTTTTTCAATTGTTGGGCATTATAAATTAGCTCATGCTGGTGAATCCTTCAGATTACATATTGAGTTTTTACCCAGCCGATTTTTAATATTTTTTAATGAATAGCCACTCATGCTGTGGGATGGTGAATTACCCCTTGGCCTTTCTTTTAGCTTTCTATGAGTGATATCAGAATCACTCCAGGTTGTCTGAAAGATTTTTGTTCTTTGGGGGCTATTGAAGTAACATCATTTGGGTCCCACTCCCCGAATTTGTTCTGTGGTTATATCATGGAATTTCTAGATGACTTTTTAGGTTAGGGTTTAAATCCCCTGTTTCTTGCATTTTATGTAGGTCTAGTGCTATCAAAAACATTTAATAATTCTGTCATTTTTTTCAATGTTTCCTCTTGGTACATATAAGCATTTCCTTGATGTTGTGAGGTAAATTGTCACAAACTAGCCTAATAATTTGTTGCTTGGATAGTGAATTAGCCATTAAAAATTGCAGTTTCACCACTTGCCTTGTAAAGAAAGGAGTGATAGATTAACAAGGTCACCATTTATTTTGCAACATCTTGTGATGAATATTTTTGCTGTTAATAAAAGATTTTGTTTTTTAATTTTGCTTTCATAAGATGGAAAAATTCACTGTTATGCATATGTTAACCTATAACATGCCTTGCTAACTTAACTAAGGATGGACCTCTGATTCCAAGCTGTTTTTGTCATGCCTTGAAAGTCGGAAGTAGAAAGGATCTAAAAATATGCCTCTTCACTTGCCACTATATAGAAATGACACCTTAAAAATTGGAACTTAAAACAAAAGTGTGCACTACATGAAAACTCAGGGGACTCTGCTTTAACAAAAGGAAAAAATATATATATTTTTTTATTTTTTCCAGGGTATATAAATTTTTAATTAAATCTCTGTGCAATGTAAAAAAATATGATATATAAAGTTTTACTAATTATTAATCTTATAAGTATATGTTTGCTTTTCTTTCTATTTATAGTGTCTTGGAATCTTAGTTTTAAGATTCCGAAGTTCATTCTCTATTTTAGTTATCTCTAAGTGTATTGTGAGATTATATTTTTATATGCTTAATATGTCTCCATTTATTTTACTAACTATTGCTAAATGCTTTGGCAGTCTTTCATAAATTTTAGTTTGCTCACCTGTCCCTATTTTAATGTAAAATAATTAATTTTAAATATGTTTTGTTTGCATTTCTTGCAAACCATAAATATTTTGGCTTGCAATTTGCTGTGTTTTTAGTATTCTAGTTTTTCTGAAATTAAAGATTTCGCCTATTCATTTCTACATTATGTAAGATTGTAAACATTTTTTTTTATCGTGCATGTGAAATCAACCATGAATTATTTTAAATGTAGTATATCATGAAATATCCTACGGCCAATATGACATTTTTGTCTTGATGCCTGATTCTGGCCCAGAAATGCTCGCCGGCATTGTTTCATTGATTTCCTTCAAGACCATATTGTTTTCATATCTCTGAATTAGAAAAGTAAAATTTTTGTTTTTTTATAAATCACCAGCAGGAAGATACTATTAATCACTTTTTTAATTGTAAGTGAAAGAACATTAATTCCCGCTAAAGCATTTAATATTTTAATATTTTCAGCTCATTATATACTCTCTGATGCATTCACTTATTCAAATCTAGGTCAAACTTTTGTATTTTATTGACTAGATTTGTTTGATTCTATTTTCTTGATTTTAATAAAATGTTCAAATTATGTAACTTAATTTAGCTGATGGTTGTCTTAATGCTTTTGGTTTTTTTAATTGTCTGAACAATATTTAAGATCTCTTGCTTTATTTCTGAGTCTATTCACCACAAACCATCATCACCATCCACTTTTGATCATGGTAACCAAATTTTCCAGATACCTAGTGATCTGGTGATACTCTCTGTGATCAGAGTTGGATTGAATGATCGTCACATACTTATTAAATCTTAGCACAGCCAACATAGGACTTCGAGTTCATGTGAGAATTGTTCGGATAATTGAGAAATATTTCAGGTGTTGGGGCAAGATTTAGTAGGTAAGTATCAGTTTTTGTTACTCATGGCATGGATTGTTGGAACAGTTTTGTATAAGGGGGTTTATCTTTTTAATATGATAATAATGTAAAACAGTTAAATATTGTTTTTCTGTGAAACCTATAAAATAAAAAAGTGTTAAATATAGTCATATTTTTTTCCATATGTCATAGCATCGGATGGGAGGCGAACCCACAACCATCTGCAAACAACTACTTTCTTGCAAGGCGGTTGCGATTACCTCTCGCCAAACAATGCTTGACAAATATAGTCTTATTTTTCACATGAAATAATTAATAAACAGTAAATAGTGTTTTTTTTTTTCTTTTTTTCAGAGTTAATTTTTGAATTTAAAAAGTACCAAATATAGTTTGTCCTTGCGATATAATAATTAAAAAGAGTAAGTAGTATTTTTATTTGCTTGTGTATTTATTTTTGAATAAAAATAAATAGTTAAATATAATTTTTTTTCTTTGAGATTGATTTTCAAACAGAATGTTAAATTAAGAAATAGTAAGAAGTTACTGTTTTGTAAAATGATAAATAAAAAGTTAAATATTGTAGAATTTTGTTTTGTCGTAAAAATGGAAGATAGTGTAGAAATTGATACGGAGCTATGGTTAAAAAAAGCCTCGTTACATTTAAATATCTTCAAATTGTGGAAAAAGAAGAGTCAGAGATGAAGATATGATGAACATGATGATGAAGATGTTAATAGAAATAAACAAAGAAATTAGTTAAGTCAATCAGGTCCAGTGGGCAGTAAAGGAAAAAATTAGAATAGTCAAGCAGGGCCAACAGGCAATGAAGGAAGAAATGATTAAGGAAATAAAGGAAATAAGAAGAGAAATAATGGGTAGAGTAGAAGAAAGTCAGGAAGTACAAAAGAAAGTGGAGATGTTAAATGATCTGAAAAACGAGTTGAGTAAACAAAGTCATAAAATATAAAAAGAAGTTAAGGTCATAAAAGAAATAGAAATTGAAGTAGAACAGGATAGTGTTAGAATGGATAAGGTGGACATAAAATTCGAAAGAGCTAGAGAGCGGAGAGAAATAAATAGTGTGATGGAGAAAGAAAATCTAGAAAAAATTTATAGATTAAAAGCCATAAATAATATTAGACAGTGTGATTTTAAGAAAGAAATAATAACCATATATAGAACAATCTTATTTAAAACTTTCAAAAAGATTGGTGATTATAATTTTTTTCAATTTACTAATGCGAATAGCATAAATAATAAATAAAGTGAGATAGTTTAAATAGATGTGGAGTTTCACTAGGCCTAAAGATTTTCAGATATATGAAGCAGATAATAGAAAAGAATGTGAAAAGAGTAAGATAAATAATTATATGTTTAAGAAAATCAAGAGGGGGGGGTAACCTTTATCAGGGAACTAGTTAAAAGAAAAAAAAAGAACTGCCAGATAAAAGTTAAGGGTTGAGCTTTTATTAAAAGAAATAGGGTATCTTTTTATTTCAAATCATCATCTAAATAATAAATAAGTACATAAACTTCCCCAGATAAACATCAAATAGATAATTATTTCATATGATGTTTGGAACGAGAAAATACAATAATCACATTTGAACATATTTATTATTAAGTTCATAAAATAGTGCATTTATATCATATTGGATTTGTAGGTGCGTGTGTGTGTGGAAACTGGGAATATGAATGCATGTAAAGGAACAACTTAACAAAGTTTTTAAATAAGTGAAACATTTTTACATTGAGTACTCAAAATAAACAATTTATACTTTTACTGAACACATTGGAGTAAGTAAACATTAAAATAATTTTTTTTGTACTTTTACTTTAAACAGATACATGTTGTTGGCCAATTCTAATAAGTTTTATTAAATATTTACTAACAAACCCATATTGAAAAAATTAAACATTAAATTAAAATTCTTTGTAATTTTGCTTTAAACAGATTCATGTTATTAGCCACTTCCAGTATTTATTACTGAACAGACTGGCATTAGAGTAATTAAAAATTAAATTAAACTTCTTTGTACATCTACATCAAACAGATATATGTTGTTAGCCAATTATAAAATGTTTTATTAAACATTTACTAACAGACCAACATTGAAATAAATAAATATTAAATTATTTTTTTTGTACTTTTGCTTCAAACATATACATGTTTCTAGCTATTACTAATATGTTTTATAAAAAATTTATTACAAACTAATATTGAAATGATAAAACTTTAAGTTAAATTTCTTTGTACATTTCCTTCAACAGATACATGTTACTAGCTAATTCTAACATGCTCTGTCAACCAAGTCAACACAGGAATTATCAAACAAAGCAATAATTAGTAAAACATATGAGTTAGAGAGATCACATTATCAACTAGCTGCACTTTCTTTCCCTTCCTTCCTGTTTTCTCATTCAAGATCAGGATGAATCATTTTAATGATATGATGAGTTAAAATTAAAATACACTAGTATGATATGATTTGAAATATTTCCAAACAGTTACAAATCCAGTGATAAATTTCTTCTATCTCTACAGAATCGATAATCTTTTGAGCATGCATCAATATTATGCTACCTGTTATAATATAATTAACACAGCTACATGCCATTTGTTTGCTTATAAAATTAAGACTTAAAATAGCATAATATGGTAGATGCCATAGACCAACCAACAACATTAGGATTACTTCTACTTTAGATGTTCTATAAAAGAAATTAATCCTAACTTTTATTTTTATTAGCAAACTACATTACACATAGCTATGAATATATGATGGAAAAACATTCCAAAATGGACACATGAGGAACAAGGGGACATTCCTAACTTTAATAATCTAAACAATAAAATATAGTGACACCCTACTCTAATGCAAAGGTTCAATATAGGTGTAGTTCACAACTGCTCAATCTAGAAAATATAATCTACTCATGATAAGTACTTAAATAAACTAAGAGTTTTCTCAATCCCTTACAATATGATATAATCATCATAATAAACAAATGTTAAATCTGTGAAATATAATCCACTCATGACAAGTATTTAAATAAACTAAGGGAGAGTTCTATCAATCACTGACATTACAAATCCAAAACAATTTATCTCCTCATAGTTACTTAACACATTTCATTCTAAACTTTAAAAAAAAAAAAATTCATTCTTAGATAAATTCCCAATTCTTCCACTTTTTTTGGCATATCATATCATCTAAAACTGATTGGAGAAATGCAAGTCAAATGACTTTAAATTTAACAATTATATGAATGAATTGCCCAGAACAGGCACATACATGTGACAACACACAAAATAATTTTAAATCACATTCAATACATAGGTATTACAATAACAATACCTAATAAATCAAAAATTAGTCTTTCACTCATGATGAATTGTAAATGCTTCAAATCTGAAGTATAATAACTATTATCAATCAAACTTCATTATCTCTAACAATGCAAAGATAAAATAACACTTTTATACATTTAATATTAATTACTAAATCTAAATAAAATTTTAATTTATAATGATCTATAAATGTTTCAAATTTTAAAATATATTAATCACTTTGAAGTAGACATTATCCTCTGACAATGCAGATATAAGACATTACTTTTTATGCATTTACCCATTTTATATAAGCTGCTAGCTTCATAATAGCAAATAAAAATTTCTAATGCTAATATAAGCATATTGATTACATGTACATAAAATAAATTATATTAAAATAATGATCAATTACCCAGTATAATATTTTTTGTATTATACATATCTGAGACGATCTTGAAGCAAATGAAAACAAACAAAAAATATAAAGACAATAAATTTATCTACATATCTAATATACCCTAACAACAAAATAAAGGATTAAAGCTTTATTAGCTGGGAAAATCAAAGTTCATTTGCACAGTTTGTAAACAATGTCTTTTGTACATGTACAAAAATAATAATAATAATTGTAAGATGAATGGATATTAATAGACACATAGACAAGTTTTCACAGGAAAAACAAACATTTTTAGATCCAATTGAGCCATTTCCAAAGTTTTTAGCAGGTAGCTATTTGGAATTGCTGACAATGTAGCATGTGAAGTACTCAATATATTTTCCTCTTAATAATGACAATTCATTGCTAACTCCTGAAGACTTTAATAATATTTACTGTTTAATTAATTGGTGGTTTTGCAGATTATAACTCAGAAATCATTCTTGAATTTTAAAGAGGAACAGTTGCTTTCCACCAACTTATATTGAATATATTACATTTATAAAGGAGTTTATATTAATTTATCAAATGTCATCCATTAAATAAATAATTAATTACTTTATGATATTCACTTAAATCTATATAGTTCTTTAAATCACAATATATTTTAGTAATAGATTAAATAAACAAGGAGAATGATAAGAAAATGTTTACATTTAATATTCATGTTCTTCACCTCCATTCATTATATACACATAAATATAGGTTAGTTATCCATTAGTTATATAAAGCCACCCATTCAGTTTCTTAATCCCATAAGACATGAATGGTTAGGTAAAGTTTTTATCCAATAATAATAATATTAAAGCATGTTATACTAAGTTAGATACATGCATCCTTCCATTTGAATGTTATTTTTCTATAGCCAAAAGAAAATTCGAGTCTAAAATTTATGAAATGTTTTGTTAAAAAGTTCAGCATAATTTTCCCACACAACAGCAAAATTCACACACTTCAATTTTTTTTAATATTAAAGGTTAGATTAAATAATTTGAAATGGATTTATGGACACACATATGCATTTTAAACGATAGTATTAAATCTAAAATTAATTAATTGAAAATATAGGAAGATATACCTTGTTGAAGTTGATTTAAGTTGTCTTTTTTTTTTTTATCTTCCAAATAAAATATTTTTAACAAGTTTCATATGAGAAAACAATACTTAAGAAAAGTTGTACTTTTAAATTGAAACTGAATATTAACTGTTTGATTTTGTAAAAAGAATCATTTTGTAGAGTGAGAGAGGAGCTGTAAGATCAGACAGCCAGACTACAATTATCCACCATTATATTACTGATTGTTGCTTAGATGACCTTCCAGCAATCAAAAAGTTATTCCGCCCCAAAAATAAAAAAACGGTCAATCTCACCGTCTGCACTGAGATAATTAGCTGAAAATATTCGATAACTTTTTTTATCTTAAAAAAGGAAAAAAAATCATTTTGTCTTTTAAATAATATCAATTAAATTGAATCACTAAAAAAAATTATATTCTTCATTTCTGCAAAAATAAAATAATTATTTAGCAAATAAAATAATGATAGTGAATTTGGTCTAATCAGTATTCACTGATCCATGTATCCATAAATCACTCAAAATGTATTTAAAGTGATTATCAAAGATATTTTTTGTAAATATAAATATTTTACTGTAAAAAATAATATTCTGTATTTTAATTAAGTACATGAAGGGAAAATAAAGTTCTAAGATGGCACAAACATATATGCAAACATATATGCTGCACCATAAGTACCAAATCAATCTGATCAAAAGAGAAACTTATATGACCATAACGTCAAATATAAATCTGAAAATCACTAAAAACTACAACCACTGTCTCACAGACAAATAAAACAAGTGTGGATCAACTTAATTTATACACTAACATTGGTCTGTGACAAGCCACCCTCTTTCTATCATTAAATACCTATCAAAGAAATACTAAATGTCTTAAAACTTCTAAATAATATATGTGTGTACTTTCTAAACAAGGTTTTGAATTATTAATGAAAAACATTTGAAAATTTCATGTTACATCTTTTTTTTTTCAGTCATATGCCATTAGTTATTAATGATACAGTGTTATCTAATTATAATTTATTTCTTGGGCCTATTCAGAAGGTCATTATATATATATATATATATATATATATATATATATATATATATATATATATGAGTAATATTGCTATTTGTATGTATATATATATAAATTTATAAACAAATATCAAAAATACAGAACTTAAAAGTTTATAAAACTATAACCATAATCGTCACATAGAAGTGCTTTCAACTATCTTGTAGGTTTTGTCAACTAACACTTTTAAAATGTTAGCTTTCCCATAATTCCATGATATCAACTTTCCTATAATTCTGTGATTTTTTACGTTTGCTGCTTGCCTATTAATTAAATATTGCTTGTATTTATAAATATACAATATTGACAAAGAAAACTATTTTTCACACTGGTGCAAATGATTGACTAGAACTCACTTCCACTTCATCACTTCGTCTTCTTAGTTTAGGTGTCTTAAAAGCATGAATGCCCAAATTCGGGCAGGATCTTATTTTATATAATATTATAGTTGGCTCTTCCTAGAAGATTATGAACAAATAACTATTTTGATAAAAACAGAACTTTTATTATGGCTATGTTGTATATATATATATATATATAACAGTTTTGTTTTGTTCTCTTAGAATGTGATTACATTTTATAAATTTACGTTTTCTGGCCAAGTAACCTACACGTAATATTTTGCAACTCTACTTACCATGAAGTCGGTATCACTGTTTTCGGTGCTGATATAGAACGCGCTCGGTGGCCATTTTGAATTTGGAAACACCCAAAAACACTGCTGGCACATGCAAGCGATAAATGTCATCGACTAGAAACACTCATTTTTCAAAAACGTAAAACGCCTGAGGCACTGCAATTAAAAAAGGTGGTGGGGAGGGACTACACTTAAAAAAATGGCGGGAAAATGTCATATTAAATAATATAATGCTATAAATCAAACCTTACTTTAAAATAAACCAAAAACGCTAATTTATATATATAGTCATAATCAAACATTGCAATATTTACAAAAATCCGTTAAAATATAGCCACCACTAGAAAAAATCAAACCTTACTTTAAAATAAACCAAAAACGCTAATTTATATATATATAGTCATAATAAAACATTGCAATATTTACAAAAATCCGTTAAAATATAGTCACCACTAGAAAAAATCAAACATTACTTTGAAATAAACCAAAAACGCTAATTTATATATATATAGTCATAATAAAACATTGCAATATTTACAAAAATCCGTTAAAATATAGTCACCACTAGAAAAAATCAAACATTACTTTGAAATAAACCAAAAACGCCAATTTATATATATAATCATAATCAAACATTACTTTAAAATAAACCAGAAAAAAGGTGGTGGGGAGGGACTACACTTAAAAAAATGGCGGGAAAACGTCATATTAAATAATATAATGCTATAAATCAAACCTTACTTTAAAATAAACCAAAAACGCTAATTTATATATATATATAGTCATAATAAAACATTGCAATATTTACAAAAATCTGTTAAAATATAGCCACCACTAGAAAAAATCAAACATTACTTTAAAATAAACCAGAAAAAAGGTGGTGGGGAGGGACTACACTTAAAAAAATGGCGGGAAAACGTCATATTAAATAATATAATGCTATAAATCAAACCTTACTTTAAAATAAACCAAAAACGCTAATTTATATATATATAGTCATAATAAAACATTGCAATATTTACAAAAATCTGTTAAAATATAGTCACCACTAGAAAAAATCAAACATTACTTTGAAATAAACCAAAAACGCCAATTTATATATATAATCATAATCAAACATTACTTTAAAATAAACCAGAAAACGCTAATATTTATAGTCATGATAATCAAATATTGCAATCGTAAATCTCAAAAGATTAACCCTATGTTAAAGCATTTTTTTTTAAAAAAAAATCGTAAATGGTATTTACAAAAACACGTTAAAATATAGCGATCATTAGAAAAATAATAAATGCTATTTTAAAAATATCAGTCCGGTCTATCAACGCTATATACTAAATCAGTATTATAATTTTAAAAAACAATATTTAAAAACTATAATGCTATAAATCAAACATTGAGTTGTAGCGTCACATTGAATAGCCAAAGGTTGGTTATACTATGGAAAAAAAAAGGGCGGGAAAAGAAAAAGAGATGAAAATTAAAAAATACTTTAAAATAAACCAAAAACGCTAATTTATATATATATATAGTCATAATCAAACATTGCAATAGCATTTATTTAAATAATTTTTTATTAATAATTTAATAATTTAAAAAAAATTACCAGCTCTCGATCGGAGGGATGGTCGTCCGCTCAGGCTAAATTTGGTTCTTTCTAGATCTTTTCATTACTGCAATACCACAAAACATCAAATTATACTTTTAAGATTTAGGTTTATTATTTTAAAGAAGACACCAGTAAAATTAATTTATTCAGGAAATATCGCAGCTTGATATGGCCTCTTTCAAATTTATTTTTAAAACTGTGTACTTGGGTCTGACACAAGGTATCTATGACGTAAGATAATTTCTAAGAATTATAGTTCGGGATGGGGGCTTTGTCTTACTAAGATAAAAGAAAGTGTTAAGTTAGACTTTCAAATTTAAAAAAAAAACAACTGTAAAACAGTTCTAATGGACTTTTATGCCTCAAGCCTAACTAGTCATGAAATGCAAAAGAGGGTTAAAATTTTCTTATAAAAAAATTGGGGTTTTGGTTATAATAAATTAATGATTTCAAAATATAATCGCAATGTAACATATTATACATCACAACTTGTACTCATATATATATATGTGCCGATACATGTATTACTTGTAAGATTTTAGTTTTAACACTTTAAAGACGCAAATAAAATTATTTGGTAATTTATTATAAAAAAATATAAAAATAAATTGGCAATAAATTATAAGACACAACTTGTACTCATATATATTTATTCCGAAAATATTGCAAAAACAAAAAAGCACAAAAAGAGTCCTGCTTTTCATAGTAGGCCTGTTTGTCAAATTCAAACCCATCCCAGACCACGTGTATAATCCTATAATAATGTACTTTGATGTATAATAATGTATGTTTATGTGTATGTGCGCACATCTAATATATAAATAAATATATTTATATATTAGATGTGCACACATATTATACATCAAAATACATTATTATAAGATTATATACATAACGATGTTAGGCTTGAAGCATAAAAGTCCATTAGCTGGTTTACAGTTGTTGTTTTTTTTTAAATTTGAAAGTTTAACTTAACACTTTCTTTTATCTTAATAAGACAAAGGCCCAATCCGAACTATAATTCTTGGAAATTATCTTACGTCATAGATACCTTGTGTCAGACCCAAGTACACAGTTTTAAAAATAAATTTGAAAGAGGCCATATCAAGCTGCGATATTTCCTGAATAAATTAATTTTACTGGTGTCTTCTTTAAAATAATAAACCTAAATCTTAAAAGTATAATTTGATGTTTTGTGGTATTGCAGTAATGAAAAGATCTAGAAAGAACCAAATTTAGCCTGAGCGGACGACCATCCCTCCGATCGAGAGCTGGTAATTTTTTTTAAATTATTAAAATATTAATAAAAAATTATTTAAATAAATGCTATTGCAATGTTTGATTATGACTATATATATATATAAATTAGCGTTTTTGGTTTATTTTAAAGTATTTTTTAATTTTCATCTCTTTTTCTTTTCCCGCCCTTTTTTTTTCCATAGTATAACCAACCTTTGGCTATTCAATGTGACGCTACAACTCAATGTTTGATTTATAGCATTATAGTTTTTAAATATTGTTTTTTAAAATTATAATACTGATTTAGTATATAGCGTTGATAGACCGGACTGATATTTTTAAAATAGCATTTATTATTTTTCTAATGATCGCTATATTTTAACGTGTTTTTGTAAATACCATTTACGATTTTTTTTAAAAAAAAAATGCTTTAACATAGGGTTAATCTTTTGAGATTTACGATTGCAATATTTGATTATCATGACTATAAATATTAGCGTTTTCTGGTTTATTTTAAAGTAATGTTTGATTATGATTATATATATAAATTGGCGTTTTTGGTTTATTTCAAAGTAATGTTTGATTTTTTCTAGTGGTGGCTATATTTTAACGGATTTTTGTAAATATTGCAATGTTTTATTATGACTATATATATATAAATTAGCGTTTTTGGTTTATTTTAAAGTAAGGTTTGATTTATAGCATTATATTATTTAATATGACGTTTTCCCGCCATTTTTTTAAGTGTAGTCCCTCCCCACCACCTTTTTTCTGATTTATTTTAAAGTAAGATTTTTTCTAGTGGTGGCTATATTTTAACGGATTTTTGTAAATATTGCAATGTTTTATTATGACTATATATATAAATTAGCGTTTTTGGTTTATTTTAAAGTAAGGTTTGATTTATAGCATTATATTATTTAATATGACGTTTTCCCGCCATTTTTTTAAGTGTAGTCCCTCCCCACCACCTTTTTTCTGGTTTATTTTAAAGTAATGTTTGATTATGATTATATATATAAATTGGCGTTTTTGGTTTATTTCAAAGTAATGTTTGATTTTTTCTAGTGGTGACTATATTTTAACGGATTTTTGTAAATATTGCAATGTTTTATTATGACTATATATATATAAATTAGCGTTTTTGGTTTATTTCAAAGTAATGTTTGATTTTTTCTAGTGGTGGCTATATTTTAACGGATTTTTGTAAATATTGCAATGTTTTATTATGACTATATATATATAAATTAGCGTTTTTGGTTTATTTTAAAGTAAGGTTTGATTTATAGCATTATATTATTTAATATGACGTTTTCCCGCCATTTTTTTAAGTGTAGTCCCTCCCCACCACCTTTTTTCTGGTTTATTTTAAAGTAATGTTTGATTATGATTATATATATAAATTGGCGTTTTTGGTTTATTTCAAAGTAATGTTTGATTTTTTCTAGTGGTGACTATATTTTAACGGATTTTTGTAAATATTGCAATGTTTTATTATGACTATATATATATATAAATTAGCGTTTTTGGTTTATTTTAAAGTAAGGTTTGATTTTTTCTAGTGGTGGCTATATTTTAACGGATTTTTGTAAATATTGCAATGTTTGATTATGACTATATATATATATATAAATTAGCGTTTTTGGTTTATTTTAAAGTAAGGTTTGATTTATAGCATTATATTATTTAATATGACGTTTTCCCGCCATTTTTTTAAGTGTAGTCCCTCCCCACCACCTTTTTTCTGGTTTATTTTAAAGTAATGTTTGATTTTTTCTAGTGGTGGCTATATTTTAACGGATTTTTGTAAATATTGCAATGTTTTATTATGACTATATATATATATAAATTAGCGTTTTTGGTTTATTTTAAAGTAAGGTTTGATTTATAGCATTATATTATTTAATATGACATTTTCCCGCCATTTTTTTAAGTGTAGTCCCTCCCCACCACCTTTTTTAATTGCAGTGCCTCAGGCGTTTTACGTTTTTGAAAAATGAGTGTTTCTAGTCGATGACATTTATCGCTTGCATGTGCCAGCAGTGTTTTTGGGTGTTTCCAAATTCAAAATGGCCGCCGAGCGCGTACTATATCAGCACCATGTTTTCTTTCTAAGAATAGATTTCAAATTTGTAGCTTCTTTTATAATGATATATGCAATAAATTAAAATTTTTAATAAAATATCGAAGGTAAAAAATATGTTTTTTTTTTTTTAATTTTATTTTAAAAATCAACTAGACAGTGCTTAAAATATGAAAATTAATAATAATTATGTTTTTCAAAATAGATGATTTCCCGTTTAACTTGAGGTTAATCAAAGGTAATAAACAAAGGTTATTTGAGTTTTTTATATGCATTTTTTAAAGCTTTATTTAATATATTTTCCGAACACTTTATACATTTAGAATAATAATTCTTTTTTGGTTGTTGTTGTGATTGTTTTTTTTTGTTTGTATTGTTCTGTTTCTTGTTTTTTTTTATATATATTTTTTTTATTTTATCATCTTAAAATATTGTTTTGCCAATAATGTTGGTGTCAGATATCCATAGAACTAGTGCAATTAAAAAACTCAAAGGAAGGCAAATAAAATTTTAAATAATATTAAAAATTTTAGCAACAAAAAGGGGTGATGGGTGGGGGAGTTATAATTTCGTAATTAATACCGCAATAATATCTCTATGTTTTAAAACTTTTCCACGTTTTTTTTTTTTTTTTCAGAACATGCAGCCTTTTCCTTTTTATGGTTACAAAACCTGGGTTTTAAATACACAAAAGTCTCTATGTTTGGGATAATACAAAATTTAAATATAAGTCATTTTATTTATAAAGCATTCTTACCCATAGTTGATTTTGCAATTTAGCTTGTCATACACCATTTGTATTATGAAGGGTAACATAGTCTGTTACATGTCTTTAAAACCTCCACCATTTTCTGAAGCCATGTATGTGCTTAAACAATGGTTATATATACAATGCAAGATTTTAATAAAATCAGACACTTTAAGAATAACCACCCTTATTTATTAATAACTTTTTTTCCAACAACTTTTGATGAGAGTCTACTGGTTTATCCAAAACATTCATTTGAATTAAACAAAAAATAATGTGTTCTTTTAATAATCATGCTATTTATAATTATAAATCATGTTTTTCTATATTTAGTTGATTTTTTCTATTACATAGACTGTCTTTTTCATATCACTCCAACAAACTTATTTACTGCATCTATCCTACTAGTCGTGTAATTTTTTGTAAGTCCTTAATACAACCTTCCAAGATCCAGTTTTAAACGTTAACAGTTGATTTCTTATTATGCTTTAACCATTATATTATGACCATCTCCATATCAGTTTATTTTTTTCAATGAAGTCACTGATACCTTTTATTTTTCTGAACCTAATTGTTATTAAACTTTTAATCTTTGCTTTACTATTATTTTACATAACACCATATTTTAGTGAGTAGTCTGAAATCTATGTGTGGCTTTTGTATTAATTATAACAAGACAAAGATTAGTAAGTAAGAAGTAATAAAACACATCTATTTATTTCTTAATTTCAAACTTATATGCTTCTTTTCCTTAATACGATGTTTTCTCCTATAAAATGCTCAACTTAGAAATTGAATTCAACGACGAAATTCATTTTGTATATTATCATCTGTAGTAATAATCTAAATTTTTTGGTCTTGCCTATTTCCATTAATCGATAATCATCGATCTTTATTTTGTTTTGATAAAATAGACTAATCCTTAATTTTTAGTATTTGTCTTTAATTATGTTTTATTGCTTTCCTCTGCTAAATTTCAAAAATTTCAGAAGCTCTCTAACATTATTGTCAGAAAGAACCACATTACTTAAAATATTAATAACTTGAATAACTTTTATTCAGTTTTGGCTTTATATTTAATCTACAAAATATTTCTAAAACTGAGTTAAATACTTTACCGATATTTAATAGAGCTGCCATTCAATTTCTCAATGTTGTTGTCATTGTGCTTGTGGTTATTATTATTATTATTATTATTATTATTATTATTATTATTATTATTATTATTATTATTATTATTATTATTATTATTATTATTATTATTATTATTATTATTATTATTATTATTATTATTATTATTATTATTATTATTATTATTATTATTATTATTATTATTATTATTATTATTATTATTATTATTATTATTATTATTATTATTATTATTATTATTATTATTATTATTATTATTATTATTATTATTATTATTATTATTATTATTATTATTATATAAGTGATTTAGCACAGACAATGAAGCACTGAAATCAGATTTTATGTTAAGCTAAGCACTTTTGGGAGATACGCATTCCCATGTTCACAGCTTGGCTTGTAATGAAAAAATATATATGATGGATATTATATGCAAATATATGTAAATTAGTGTGCGTAAATTACAACGTTCATTTTTTGATGTGAAAAAGCAAGCCTCTCTTCTATTAATTGCTGTAGTCTTCTTGCAAGCCTCTATAACCTTTCATTTTGTATCGTTTCTTTCTGTACAAACAATACTTGCTGCAGATGGTTGAAAACGATGTACATAAATTTACATATATTTGCATAGAATATTCATCATAGATATTTTTATTACATGTCAAGCTTTGAACGTGAGAGTGCATATTTTCAGAAAGCGCTTGGCATAACATAAAACCAAAATTTAGAGCTTCATTGTCTGTGCGCAAAGCACTTATAGATTTATATACAACAGTGAAGTAAAACCCTATTTATTATTATTATTATTATTATTATTATTATTATTATTATTATTATTATTATTATTATTATTATTATTATTATTATTATTATTATTATTATTATTATTATTATTATTATTGTATATAAACATTACTGTTGAATTTTGATAAATATACTTCAAAATATGTCATTTTCATGGTGATCTAAAGTTTGAATCATCATGGAAATGCTTACAAATTGTAATGCCTTTACAGAGGAACACTCTTAAATTATGCTGGTTCTTTTGTTTGGAGAAAACCCAAAATTCGTTATAGATGGATTCCGACTGGTTTAGTAAAGAAATCTTGAAAAACTTATTTGGTCTACAATTTTTAATATTTTTATACACTTTTTTCAATGTCAATGTTACTGCTGCATGG
Organism: Epiperipatus broadwayi; assembly: GCA_028023455.1. Classification (NCBI taxonomy): domain Eukaryota; kingdom Metazoa; phylum Onychophora; class Udeonychophora; order Euonychophora; family Peripatidae; genus Epiperipatus; species Epiperipatus broadwayi. Next base: position 2,763,468 of record JAQFVV010012442.1, on the reverse strand, counting down.
TATCAATCATATGATACTTCCTTATCATTTAAATATTTAACATATAGTTTTTACAACAAATTTTCTAATGCATCAACTGATTCTTCAAAATATCAATAATATATAGGGTATATGAGTACAGACTTTTACCTGACCCACCACACTCCACTCAATCTCATAACACTGATACACTTGAACACATATATGTCAAAAAGATAAATAATCACCAATATATGTACTTCATGTTAAACCAGCAATCATTAGTTGGTCCGGATTATCATCTCTACACATATATGCAATAAGTGCTCAGATATATATTAAGATAGCCAATCTTCATACTTCAATGGACAGGCTTCAATCCACTCCACAATCCTACTCTTTAACCGTCCATCCATTTGAAAATCTGATGATGGAACACTCAAAGACCACCGGAGGCCATGATTCTCATCAATCACATGTTGACCTAAAGTCAATATGACCCCTCTTGTACAGGACAATCTTATGATAAGTAGATCTTCTTAAAAGCGCTCAGCCATTTAATTTATTTTTCTATTTGTTATTACAGCTTTCCGTCGTCTTAAGGGTGATAGCACGATTTAATATCATAATTTAGACAAATGTAAAGTATAAATTTACAGGTTATTACTTAATACATATATGTAATATCAGTAATAATTCGTTCATTTCTTGGACCTTTGTCCTTCATTAACTCCTCATTGAAAATACTTCGCGATTTCACGATTCAAAAATGTCGGAATTATGGGGAATAATTTGTTTTTATTACTTTATAGTTCAGTACCCAAAACTTCCCCACTTTGCAGAAATGTCATTTTTTCTATTAGTTGCTTTCCATCTTCTTTTCTAATTGGTTAAACAACTTTTCTTTCAATACCAAAATCATTATTTTACATTTTTGATCCTTCTTTTTTTTTTTAAAGATTTGCTCACCAATTCAAAATTTTATTTTGTTATATCATTGCTTAATCTTTGTTATATTATTTTACAGAAATGCAGATTTATAATTCTTTTTAATGGATTAATTTTTAAAATTTTCCTTTTTTTTTTTACATTTTCTTGTCTCAATGGAAAATTTAGTGATAAACTGGTGTCTTTTTATGACCATCTATTTTTTTCAAAAGCTATCTAGAGATTATCAGTAACCATCTTATTAACATTGCCAAATCTGAACCATATTTAAATTATTATTAATATATTAAAATGATTTACAAGTTTTAATATAATTTATTGCAATATTTTTGACAGTGAGGAATGCCTTCTGTTAATACAGTTTTACTTCATAGTCATATTGGGTAAAATTTTACATTAACACATTTCTTTCATCTCATTAATCGATGAACATATATATATATATATATAATGTGGTGAATGTAGCATAAATATCACAATCTCGACAAATATATTTTGCCCGCTTAGTCAAAATGCAATACAATCTTGCAGTATTGTTTTTTCTATATTTTCATATTTATTTCCATTTTAGCATATATTTTTTTTCAAAATAATTCTTTGTGTACACAATTTTTATGTCTATGAATTCCTCAAATCAGTTTCCTCTTTCATTTCACTTATCAGAAGCAATGTTACTAACATTTTTATCTGCAATCAGTTATCAACTATAGCATTGAAATCGTCGGTGTTACTTTTAAATAGATATCAAACTATACTGGCATTAATCCGCAGCCTTTATCAACATTCAGGGAATCATTAGCACCTTCTGTCTTTAGCCCCATTATTACCTTGCTGCCTTCAGCCTCAATGACTGTCTTCAGTGGCCATTCTTCGTGAACATAATTTAGTTTGTCTTTCGTGATTGCAAATCTTTAAAGAAAATACTTTATTTACCGATAAATTTATCCTGTCTTCAAAAATACTAGGATAATATTTCACTTAGTATTATTTGCAAATTTAATAGTTAAGATTTTAAGTGACTTTTATTTCTTTTTTTTAACTGTATAATTGAAATTTTTGAGACATAGTATTATAATAAAGAGTAGTTTTTTTTATTTTTATTTTACTAAGAAATAAAATAGAATGTTACAGATTGTCTATCCATGATAGGAAAAATTATTAGCTGAACGATAAGCATCAGATTGCTAAAAGGACAAACTATGAAGTTTCATGACTTTAAAATCGATGATGAAAAGCAGATACAGTCAACACTCTGCTTGACTCATATTTGTTAACAAAACAATGATGTTCGTTTACCATGTAAATAATATTATAGTAATGATATTTTCAAGGAGATAAATATGGAATAGAAATACTCGATTATTTTAAGTCTCTAAAAAAATCAAAGCATAATATTTACCAGAAAACTACTATCTAAAAAATGTTGTTTTTTTTTTTTTTTTTTTAATATTTCTATTATAAGGCTATCTAGAAGGTTTTCCCCCCTGAATTTAATTAATCTAAGGCTCAGACATATGCATTAATAAAATAAACACAGATACTACTAAATAGGTTAAGTGTTTATACAATTAGCTTTTTTACTGTTATATAATAGATTCCAAAAACTAAAAACAAGTATCCTCTCTCTCTCTCTCTCTCTCTCCCTCTCTCTCTCTCTCTCTCTCTCTCTCTCTCTCTCTCTCTCTCTCTCTCTCTCTCTCTCTCTCTCTCTCTCTCTCTCTCTCTCTCTCTCTCTCTCTCTCTCTCTCTCTCTCTCTCTCTCTCTCTCTCTCTCTCTCTCTCTCTCTCTCTCTCTCTCTCTCTCTCTCTCTCTCTCTCTCTCTCTCTCTCTCTCTCTCTCTCTCTCTCTCTCTCTCTCTCTCTCTCTCTCTCTCTCTCTCTCTCTCTCTCTCTCTCTCTCTCTCTCTCTCTCTCTCTCTCTCTCTCTCTCTCTCTCTCTCTCTCTCTCTCTCTCTCTCTCTCTCTCTCTCTCTCTCTCTCTCTCTCTCTCTCTCTCTCTCTCTCTCTCTCTCTCTCTCTCTCTCTCTCTCTCTCTCTCTCTCTCTCTCTCTCTCTCTCTCTCTCTCTCTCTCTCTCTCTCTCTCTCTCTCTCTCTCTCTCTCTCTCTCTCTCTCTCTCTCTCTCTCTCTCTCTCTCTCTCTCTCTCTCTCTCTCTCTCTCTCTCTCTCTCTCTCTCTCTCTCTCTCTCTCTCTCTCTCTCTCTCTCTCTCTCTCTCTCTCTCTCTCTCTCTCTCTCTCTCTCTCTCTCTCTCTCTCTCTCTCTCTCTCTCTCTCTCTCTCTCTCTCTCTCTCTCTCTCTCTCTCTCTCTCTCTCTCTCTCTCTCTCTCTCTCTCTCTCTCTCTCTCTCTCTCTCTCTCTCTCTCTCTCTCTCTCTCTCTCTCTCTCTCTCTCTCTCTCTCTCTCTCTCTCTCTCTCTCTCTCTCTCTCTCTCTCTCTCTCTCTCTCTCTCTCTCTCTCTCTCTCTCTCTCTCTCTCTCTCTCTCTCTCTCTCTCTCTCTCTCTCTCTCTCTCTCTCTCTCTCTCTCTCTCTCTCTCTCTCTCTCTCTCTCTCTCTCTCTCTCTCTCTCTCTCTCTCTCTCTCTCTCTCTCTCTCTCTCTCTCTCTCTCTCTCTCTCTCTCTCTCTCTCTCTCTCTCTCTCTCTCTCTCTCTCTCTCTCTCTCTCTCTCTCTCTCTCTCTCTCTCTCTCTCTCTCTCTCTCTCTCTCTCTCTCTCTCTCTCTCTCTCTCTCTCTCTCTCTCTCTCTCTCTCTCTCTCTCTCTCTCTCTCTCTCTCTCTCTCTCTCTCTCTCTCTCTCTCTCTCTCTCTCTCTCTCTCTCTCTCTCTCTCTCTCTCTCTCTCTCTCTCTCTCTCTCTCTCTCTCTCTCTCTCTCTCTCTCTCTCTCTCTCTCTCTCTCTCTCTCTCTCTCTCTCTCTCTCTCTCTCTCTCTCTCTCTCTCTCTCTCTCTCTCTCTCTCTCTCTCTCTCTCTCTCTCTCTCTCTCTCTCTCTCTCTCTCTCTCTCTCTCTCTCTCTCTCTCTCTCTCTCTCTCTCTCTCTCTCTCTCTCTCTCTCTCTCTCTCTCTCTCTCTCTCTCTCTCTCTCTCTCTCTCTCTCTCTCTCTCTCTCTCTCTCTCTCTCTCTCTCTCTCTCTCTCTCTCTCTCTCTCTCTCTCTCTCTCTCTCTCTCTCTCTCTCTCTCTCTCTCTCTCTCTCTCTCTCTCTCTCTCTCTCTCTCTCTCTCTCTCTCTCTCTCTCTCTCTCTCTCTCTCTCTCTCTCTCTCTCTCTCTCTCTCTCTCTCTCTCTCTCTCTCTCTCTCTCTCTCTCTCTCTCTCTCTCTCTCTCTCTCTCTCTCTCTCTCTCTCTCTCTCTCTCTCTCTCTCTCTCTCTCTCTCTCTCTCTCTCTCTCTCTCTCTCTCTCTCTCTCTCTCTCTCTCTCTCTCTCTCTCTCTCTCTCTCTCTCTCTCTCTCTCTCTCTCTCTCTCTCTCTCTCTCTCTCTCTCTCTCTCTCTCTCTCTCTCTCTCTCTCTCTCTCTCTCTCTCTCTCTCTCTCTCTCTCTCTCTCTCTCTCTCTCTCTCTCTCTCTCTCTCTCTCTCTCTCTCTCTCTCTCTCTCTCTCTCTCTCTCTCTCTCTCTCTCTCTCTCTCTCTCTCTCTCTCTCTCTCTCTCTCTCTCTCTCTCTCTCTCTCTCTCTCTCTCTCTCTCTCTCTCTCTCTCTCTCTCTCTCTCTCTCTCTCTCTCTCTCTCTCTCTCTCTCTCTCTCTCTCTCTCTCTCTCTCTCTCTCTCTCTCTCTCTCTCTCTCTCTCTCTCTCTCTCTCTCTCTCTCTCTCTCTCTCTCTCTCTCTCTCTCTCTCTCTCTCTCTCTCTCTCTCTCTCTCTCTCTCTCTCTCTCTCTCTCTCTCTCTCTCTCTCTCTCTCTCTCTCTCTCTCTCTCTCTCTCTCTCTCTCTCTCTCTCTCTCTCTCTCTCTCTCTCTCTCTCTCTCTCTCTCTCTCTCTCTCTCTCTCTCTCTCTCTCTCTCTCTCTCTCTCTCTCTCTCTCTCTCTCTCTCGTTTAACTAATCGGTCGGCTTTTTAAAAAAAAATATTAACAATTTTACAGGAGAGTGAGTTTTTATTATACATTAATTTTAAATTTTCAATAAACGTTTATCTCAGTAGCCTGTATTTACAGCTTTGCATGAAAGTTTATAATGCCTGTACCCGTATGTTGAAAAATGTAGATTAGTTATATTTCCATTATTATTAGTACTGTATGTTGAAATATCACTATTAATAAATAGTTCCATTGTTTCAATTTACTTAACGTGTAATGAATTAGACACAAAAACTAGACAGATTATGCCAGACAGGCCAATATATATACCAAGTTTTCTCAGTCCCTTCACTTCTTATGGTAGAGAGAAAGATTCGTCAGCATGACGTGCTACATAGATCTTGTTTAACAAACTAAATTTTTTGTCCTATATTCTGAACCATGAGGGATTATATTGCAGTGAAAGAAGTACAGTATTAAATACATTTTTTTACCATATCTTCTCTGACTATTGTTTTGTAGTAACTGAGCGTTTATGCTGACTTTGAAATGGGGAATCCAAATGATTATAGCTAAGTGTTAAAATCTAGAAAATTATTGCATTTCCTTTTTATTCATAATAATAATAAAAAATGATTGTTGCCCTATGATAATAACGTCCTACACTAGCATAAAATTTTAAAGACAATAAGGAAAAGAAAAAAAAACAGAAAATATTATTGTATTGAAATAGTACATAGGCTTTCCAAAACATCTTTTTATTCAATACAGAGGCAAAACTCTCCATACAGTAGGACCATTCAGAGGAAAGTGGAGTAATTAATGGATGCAGGAAGGTTTGTTCATAAAATTCTACCTAGTTTCTACTCACCTAATATCTCCAAACTAGTTTCTCCCTTGTGGCTTTCATCAGAAAGAAAACTACTAGCTGTCTGTTATCACAGTTAATCTTAAAATATGTAGATTTTCTTGTATCACTATTAATATTCAGTATACAAAATCTCATTTGTTTTAAATGAATCAAAATGTATAGATTAATATATGACATCCTTAAACTAGTAAAAAAGAGAATATGCATGATAATTTGAAAATTCTTTTAAAGAAGTAGTACTTTCTGACAAGAAAGAAAATAATATCGAATAATTGTTAAGATTGAATCCAATTCTGTCTTCCATTACCCATTCTATGTTACCAGACTCGCAATTTATGTGAGATAATGATATTAAATTTTCTTAGTACTCATTTCTAATGAAACTTTTTCCGATAATACCAATAAGAGACACTACAAAAAATAATCTACATGCTATTTAATGTTGCATACTTCTTATTATGTACAATGTTCTATTAACCATACTGTATTTAAATTGATGATACAATAAAGTGTTAAAAAAATAGATTCCCAACAGACTGTCATCCAGTTAGAAAATAATCATCAATAAGATAAGCACTTATAAATTTGTTTTTAAAGAAGACATAACTTATTTTAGCTCAAGTCACCTTAAAAAGCTAATATATATTGTAACAGAATGAAAATATCTAGACCATTTGTAACGGGAAGTAAAAAATCTATATACTATGCACTTCCATGCCTTTATTCAATAGTCCACAGATTTGGGCTGCATTTGTAACAGAAGATAAATTAATCTGGATGAAATCCATTTCCTTACCATTACTCATTGGGGCAGACATTTGCAATGGATCAATTGTTTCAGATCAATTAGCAATAACTATATAAGTAATTTTGTACCCCATTTGGACAAACGACTCTGCACCTAATTGTTTTATTCTCTAATCATTTTCGTTGTCATATATCTCTCTGTATATCTGGGCACCACTAGGCTATCTAAATCTAAATAAAGTTACATTTGATACCTACTTATAATCAGACCTAGTTTGACTCTTGGTACATTATATATAATAGTATGTAGGATTTTCCATTTCATTACGATACCATTTGCACTTGTATTAATGGCAAAACGTCCTCATAATTTTCTAACTTTGCAAATAAATTATTAGACAAACTCTTATATAATTATAATTGACTATTCAACATTATAAATATTTAGACCTCATATTTAGTAATAGAATATCATAAGTTTTCTAGGTCACACATAATACTACAGGTCATCGATAGTAATTCACGATATCTTAGAGATCTTTGATGGTAGTCATGTCTCTTATGATGGCCCACAAACAAACAAAGTGAGAACCATTATTTATATGGCCATTAAATATATTAAATTGGACTATTTATTAATTAATAAATGAAGATGATGATGATGATAATGATACTTTCAGCCATTATGCCTAACTCACAACACAAAATCGTATCGTTTATTAATCTATAATTATTTATCAAAATATTGTTATATTTTAAACAAGACAATGATTAACTCTAAGAAATATATAAACTTATTTTAATAAAAACAATTTAAATTTTATAGTTTGTTAATCAACGTAGAACTAGAAAATTTACATAATAATAAAATTAGTTACATTCGAATAATAACAGTAAACAAATGTTCTTACATCGTCCCCTTAATAAAACATAAACTTAATATTATATAGAGTGATATGTGTATGTTCCTATCTCTAGTGGGTGAATAGAAATCTCATATTATAAAACAGTCTAATTTTGAAATAAACACCTAATACACGCACGTACTCTCATATTGCATGCAACATGCATTTTATGCCTATAACCTTAAAAACAATAATAATCGAGAAATAGGTTGAGAAGAGTTTACTGAAATTATAAAGATAGGAATATTTAAAAAGAGATCTGTTCCTCATTATCTAGCCTAATTTTTATTAATTTGGGTTGCTAATTGCTCTAAAATCTATTCCCTAATACATTAAATTTCTACCATTATCAATTTGTGCATTTATACTAACACGTATTCATGTAGGTCTAATTATATCACTAGGTATGTATGTATATGTTACTTACCATTAATAAATCTTGTATTCAACCTTTATTTAAGATAAGAATAATACATTTCTTGTGATTCCTGAATTAATACACAATAAAAAAGACTATATATATATATTGTAACAGTCAAAACATGTCTATCTCGCTAACACACTGTAGAATTTAAACCTGGGACATAGAACTCAACACTAGGAGAGTTACCTCCCAGAAATCTCAAGTTCGAATCCAAAGTCCAAACTCCACAACGCCCTCTACATGATAACACATTTGATGCTACTAATAATATAATTCCATGCCGGTGCCGGTGATCAGGGAGAAAACAAAAGAATCTAAAATAGCCCTAGGTTAATTTAACAATAACTTATAGATGTGCCAAAGATAAGTTTATTGGACTATGTAATTTATATTGCACCCTGAATAAATAGAGAAAAGGAAATAAATTTATAAATAAGATTTTAATAATTTGGTAATAAAATAATTTAGCGATACAAATGGGATAGTTATATAATAAACAAACAAAATGGCTGATACCTCGTACTTGGGTTCGTTTCGATAAAGTGTCTATGATATATTGACATGGTAGGCATATGCGAGTCACGTAAAGTCTAATAGAGTTTGAAATATTCTAAAACATTTATAACTGGAGATTTAAAGGGAGATCGAGAGTCGCTCGTGAATAGATTATAAGATCGAGCTACACTGAACGGATTTGAAATTCATTTGAATAGAATTCTTTTAATAAGTAAAGGGAAATATACGGTGGTGCTAGTGAGTATATGCTGAGGAGGGGTGCAGTTTATGAGTATGCAACTTTCAAGGATGGCAAAAGGTCTTGGCATTGGATAGGCATTCTGCCTTTTATTTGGGATGTCTCTAGCCCACTCACAGCTCAAGCCTGGCCTGCACCCAGGAGCTTCGTAACTGTGTGGACATACGCGAAATAATTCCCATGTGCCATTTTAGCACATGACTGAGAACCGTGGAGTAAAATATGGGGAAACAGATTCGAACGAAGGTGACCTTTGCCAACAGGAGGATTCCAGCACCCATGCATATTTACTAGAAACACAGCTTAATTTTCATAAGAATTAGTAAAACATTTGGCAGTTCATTAAGGAACAGTAATAGCTCGCTCTCGACTTTCATATTTAGATGGTCAGCAGACTCTCAACAAAACTTAAGATAAATAAATATTCATTTAACAAAATTTTATACGCAAAATATACTTTGAAACATATATATGAGATACTTTTAAACAGAAACGATGGGAAGGGGGGGAAATGCGTGTTTGCGGTTTATAAACTAAGATGGCAACCACGCATCATTTAACTTCCCTACGTAACTCGCATTAGTCTAAAGAAATTAATTATACATTTCATAATAACACATTGAAATTAAACATTTATAAATATAATAGAAGATCAACCCAAGCACAAATTCAGCATGCATTAGAAAAACATTTAAATAAATACATTTATAGAATATACAAAATTGTTAGCTTTAGCTCAAAGTTTTCCGAGATCTCGGGTTGATTTTAATTACCTTGTTCTTTTAACTGTGTCCGTGAGAATTTCCAAACTTGTAGCAAAGTTCTTAAGTAAAATTATGAGTTTTCTTCGATTCATGGTTCCGCAGCAGCAGTTAGAAGATTTTAGGAGCAGCATTTCATAGGGCTGGTTCAGTTGGATTTCATGATACGGTGACAGGACATCAGATTTTGAATGACGGACGGCCGAGGCGCAGGATCCCGAGGAAAGACAGTGATTGCCCCGTTACCCCGACATTCTGAGGTTAAACTATTTTACAACTGGATTTACTGTCACAATCAGGTAGCTTAATTAATAACTCTGTCTAATCATAATTACAATCAATCAGCCCTATTTATATGCTCTCCCCGATTACCATCTAACCCTGCGGTGATGAAATCCATTCTTTAATTATTACACATTTGAAAAACACGGATTACATTTTCTAATTAAAATCTGTTCGTAAACACTGTTTTATCTCATCAAATCTACTGGCGCCAATATGATTAAAATTAGCTACTATTGTTCTTTCTCTACCCTCACTGATTTAAAATGATGACATGTTTTTGAATAATATTTTACAACACTTTACATTTATCAAACACTATTTCTGAATTTAATTTCCAGAAATATTTCTCAGTGATATTATTTCTTAAAGACAAATAATTATAACGAAATAACATCACAAATAAATCGATTCAAAAACAACTTTTAAATAAAATATTTTGATATTTTTTTAAATATTATCGCAGTATGTGTGTAGATGAGAATATGTGACCTACTTTATTGTACAAGCATATATACGTAATATATACTCGACGGTTTGAAAATAAAACCGTTTAAAAACAATTTTAATTATTATTAAACCCCGGGCACCCCATTATACATATAAATTTAGGTGGGATTTCGGTAAATATACCCAGTACACACACAATACGATGAAATTAGGGTTTTAAATAAGGCATGAGGGTAGGAAACAGGCAGGCAAGGCGAAACTAAAATTGGTAAGGCAAATCTTACTGTTTCACAATATATATAAAGGGTTACATGTAATGGTAATCATTGATAACATCAATATTCATCATTATTGAAAAAAAATATTTCAAATAATTGATTCTTGTTTTAATACTTAGAGAGAGAGAGAGAGAGAGAGATAGTGAGTGAGAGAGAGAGAGAGAGAGAGAGAGAGATAGTGAGTGAGAGAGAGAGAGAGAGATGAATTTATTAAAAAAAGAATTTTTAATATTCATTGAGAAAATAAAATTAAAATAGATATTACCAAGTTCTTTTATTTTGAAGGAGAGACCGTTTTCAGTGAGTTTAGTGAATTTCATTTGAAAGTCAGCTTGCTGAAGGTTAAAATTTGAATTTAGCCACATACCAATGTTTAACCCATGTACATTTATCAATTACAGTGGTTTTCTGGAAAATTTCCGATTTAGAGTTGGGCTTGTAATTTTTCCTTCTATTTTACTGTGATGATGAGGTTGTTGTTATACAAATTGCACTTTGTTAAGGACCATTTGTAGTATTGTAATGGTTTTTTTTTCATTTCTTCTTTTTTTCTGCTCTGGGTATGATTATTTCTATGAATATGGATATTTTCTGCTTTTAATATAATTTTAGCATTTTTAGTTAGGGCTTTAATTTTGATTTAGTTTCAGCAATAGCATAGGTGAAACAATAACAAAGGAAGTCTTCTTCAGACTTTGGAAACTGCCATAAGATTCCATATATTATTTTCATTTTAAATTTTAATTCTACCAATGTGCATAGAGTTTCTTCGGTAGCCAAAAAGGCTCCCTCAAACAAAATATATTTTACTGATCTGTGATTTCTTTGATCTCCATCTCATTTTCAGGGTGGTCTAAAACAGTGGTCTTCAAACTTTTCACACCTGCAGACCAGCAAAAATAAGGATAATATTTTGTGGACTGGAAGAAGTTTACAGATATTTTTTTTAAACATTTATACTGCTTAGCCTTAGATGAGAATAATTTTTATAACTGACCAAAACAACACACTAGATACTGTGTTTTGTTATGGTATTGTTTACCTTCACAAGTGGAACACTCTTTCTTGAGTTGGGCAGTCATACTGCTACAGAAAACAGTACAATAATAATCATTCTCATTAATGTGTGAGCATTGCTATGTTTACTATTTCATTATTAAAACATGCAAAAATAAAATTTTATTCCACTGAATGTTGGTAAATATCATAGCTAGTATAATTACATGACAATGATTATAATAAATGTAATATCTGTATTTAATGTTAAATATATATATATATATATATATATATATATATATATATATATATATATATATATATATATATATATATATATATATATATATATATATAGAGAGAGAGAGAGAGAGAGAGAGAATTTGTATAATAATTTTTTTTTTTTAAAATTTTGAATATTTTTAGAAAAATAATAAAAAATTTAATTCTACCCCCCCCCCCATAAACATCTGTGATAACTAGAAAAAGAAATTAATTTATGTATGATTGATTAGATTTTGTTTTCATTCTGTTTATTTTTTTTAATTGGGTAAAAATTAGTTGAAAAAATAAATAAAAATTGTTTATATTAATTAAAAGTGTAAAATATTATTATTTTGTTATTGCAAACTTTCCTGCCAGTCTAATATGTGGACTGGCAGAAAACTTCTGCTGCCCAGTGTCGGTCTGCAGACCAAGGATTGAAGACCACTGGTCTAAAGTAATCAACAGTTCTTAATTTTGAAAAACTGCTTACTAATGAGTTATTTTCTTCAATTCCAATTTTTTCACAGTAAAGTTAAGTTAAAATGGATTTTATCTCTCTCAAATCTTTTTAACACTAGATTTAGATGTCTCTTTCACTAATAAAATCAGTTGAATAGAGAAAAATATTTCTCTCACTTTCAACCTGAGGTGTTTCATGCTTCACATCTTTCTAGATTACTAGACAAAGATCAAACCTGATCCACACATGTTACGATGTTTATAAAACTTTCTGTTTGCCATTTTATCTGCATTTAAATATTAGGCCAGTAAATAAGTTATTAAAGTATTAATTTTTTATTAAATTTTTTTATTATAAATATTAGAGAGGCCCATATATATATATATATATATATATATATATATCATTGTCATATATATATATATATATATATATATATATATATATAATGACAGGCACTCTTCGTATGGCCAAGCATAAAATGGTATTACATAAGAAAATGACCAAAAATACATAATAAAGCCATTAAAGGTGTGTGTATACCATTTCTATAAATTTTAATTGGCAGGTTATAAAATAAGTGAGAGATGTCTGTGGATATATCATATACTGGTGCACACAAGAAAAGCCCATAATTAAGGCTTATAATTTGAAGTGTTAACATATTAGTTATATGCTTATAATTATTTTTTATTATTATTTTTATGTTTATTTTTTTTTATAAATGCAAAGATGTTTATGCATAATTTGTATGTATAATTTTTTTTTGTTAAATGCTTGTGAAAAGATTGGAAAATGGAAATATTTAAAAGTTTCAACATATAGGTACTTTTAAATCTGAAAGTTCATTAAAATTTATGTTAATGCGAGTAGGGAAAGATATCTAATTTAATTAAAAATATATTTTAGATGTGATCTGATTATCAGAAAACTATTTTAAGTGTAATCTGATTATCAGACCATAACTTATATAATCAATTTTTTTTCTTATTTTGTGTGTGTATGTTGGATCAGATAGTGGCCAAAGTAGAAAAAAATTGAATTAAAAATAAATATATTCTTGAGATTAATTAGTGGATTTCATAGGAATGCTTTGCACATTGTATAAATCCACTATCAAAAGTTGGAATTAGCTAAGTAAATGTGTTTCAGAGGGGTTTCTAGATTGGGATTGTAATGAGGAGGGCTGTATATGCTGTTCACCAGTTTTGGGCATGGGCATTCAATTGGGAACAGGCAATCAATTTGGACACTAAATCAATCAGGCACAGGCAGTCAATCAGCCACTAAGTCTATCACTCACTTACTGAAGCAGTCAATCATTCACTCACTCATGATAACTTTTTGGATTTATCTGAACTTGTTTGTTTGAACTTAAAGAATTCCCAGGTCTAGTTATTTTTCTTATATCACGCTGATGCAAACTTCCAGATGGTATCCAACCAGCCAGTTCTCATTAGTGCAGTAGAGAACTGTGTTTGCAGGAAGGTGTTGGTATTTGAAAACCCAAAGTAAAAAAGAACTGTTGCCAGTGCTGTAGAAAACAAAAAGAAAGCACTACCGTTAGTTGATAATCGTTAACCAAAAAGGAAATTATAATTAAACCTCAAGCACAAATGTACTCCCATTAGTGAAGTGCTCATGGGGTAGGAATCCTCAGTCAGTGTGCCTTTCCAGCTTTGCTCCTGCCATCTGAACAGTCTTCTGATCCCAGCCATCAAATGATCATGCAAGCTGTTGAACAATACCAGATATCTCTCCTAAATCTAACCACCAAATGATAATGAAAGCAGCCAAATAATGCCTTATTAAAGAGAAGTCCCTGCCATCCTGGATGAACAGATACTTGGCCTACTCAAAACCACTAGAAGTACGATAGAGACTTTATATGGTACCCTTATTATTTTTTTGTTCTAGTAATTTCATATAAATATCAACATAATAAATCTTTTATTTGAGAAGTTCTTTCATTAAAATAACATTTTAATTACTAATCAGTGTTTGAGAAATCTATTCATGTGTGAGTTTATGAATCTCAGACCACTTTCTCACTAGTTGATTTTTTTATAATTTTACATTCTCTTTTTTTATTAAAATAGCTATAAAACTCTCATATATATATTTTTTATATTATTTATTATCCATTGGGGTTTCTTATTATTATATTTATCTTGGTAATTGGTGAAGAGATTCAATAAACATTTATTTAATAATTATAAAACTGCCTTATTGCTTTGATAATTTATTTGTATTTCTTTCTCTAGAATAATAAAACATTTAGATAATTGCACAAGTTTTAGTTTCCCATTTCTTTACCTGAGATAAAGAGAATGCTGAGCTTGCATATGAAATACTCCCTTGGCATTTACATTTTTGGTCAATTGGTTTTTATTTCTATTAGTTTTTGTTTGATTCATTATATTTTATATTATTTTTGGCCTTACATATCCTTTCAGGAATGGGAATTAATCTTTTTTTTTCTGGGAGTGGTGCGAAGGATTGAAATTAAAGTAATCTTTCAAAGGTATGTAAGAGTCAATAATGTTACAAACATACTAATGAATGTATCAAACCGATCATAAAGATTTGAAATTACTTCCTATCCTGGCATGTCACCATATTTTTTTCATGTTCGATATGTGCACATGCTCACCTTATTAGGGTAGGGATGAAATGGTATAGACGGGATAATTTTGTTGCTGAATGTGTTGGGCCTTATCTAACATGACCACTATAGGAAAAAATTGTGGCTTCTGAACATAATTAAAAATCTAAAATAATCTCAGAAAAGCAAAGTGTTTAAGAGAATTTTAGATTACGAAAATAAAAAAGAGCTTACAAGTAGGAATCTTTATAAATAAGAATTTTAACCTTTATTTTGTTTTTGAAGTGATGTTTGTCACTGCAATAATCCTGATTAAGATTATTTTGTTGTGTGTGTATATATATATATATATATATATATATATATATTTTATATATATACAACAAAATAATCTATATATATAAAATAAAATAAAAAAGTTAGATAAATAAATTGTTGGAGAAGGAAATAAATGACAGTATATAGGTATAAACTACATATTTAATAAAAATAAATGGCAGTATATAGGTATAAACTACATAATTAATAAAACTAAATGCAGTAAACTACATAATTAATAAAAATAAATGCAGACTTCAGGAATAAATACATTTTTTAAAAATAAAAAGTAAATCTTTAAATAGTAATGTAGAATTTTGAAATTGTATCAATAAGAATTTTTTCGACAGCACATAACATTTATAATTGCAATGCTATTCATAATCAGTTTTTTTAGGCTTAAAACATTTCCAATACTTGTATGGTTTAATGTTGAATTATTTGTTTTTATAGTTAATAGGGTTAGCATTTGGAAAGCGATCTTGGAAAATAGATTTCTTATTTATTTAGTTGTTAAATGAATAAGGAGAACATGGCACAAAAGGGAAAAATAAATGATGGTCACAATAAGGGGACCATGGTGTGCACTGAGTATTTGTATAAGCAAAAAAGGTATCGAATAAAAATAGCGTTAAAATATAATATCAATAGTGGAAAATATATATAATCTAAGTGCATGTCAAAGTAAGAAAGTATAATAGAGGCAGTAATGGAGTCACAAAATGAAGATACACCTAGAAAGGAAGGAGAAAACTTAGTGATGATGATGGAAATATTTCTCAATACTGTGAGACTCAATCTCAAGCAGATGACCAGGGAGATAAAAGATATGAAAGTAGAAATAGTACAAAACATAGCAAAAAGCTCAATGATTTCTGAAAGGAAATGACATGGGGGGTCAAAACAAGGCTGCAAAGCATGGAAAAACAATGTAAAGACCTCAATCAAATTCATAGCAATAGGCTGGAAAAGATCCAGATGAGGCTGCAGTTAATGAAAGTGGACTGTGAGGTAATACATAAAAAATATAGGAAAGGGTTGAAGAAATGGTGAATGGTTATAGCAATAGGATAAAGATAGATTTGACTAAAGAAGGTCATGGAGTAGAAAAGTTAGAGAGGACATATGCTGAGGTAATTGAAAACAAAGTTGTAAATGTTCACAAGAAAGTAATAAGCATACATGTTAGCATGTACATAAAGAACAACCCCTCTAAGATCAAGAAAGGTTTAACAGTAAAAATAAGTGCTGAAATTAAAGTAGTGGAGAGGATGGTTGAATTTATGGAAGTACTAGACAGCCCTAGGTTTCAATATATAACCAAAGAAGAGGGATTTAAGCTTCTTGAAAGTGAAGGAAGCAGAATCATTCATGATAATATAAAAGTACAGCAGAGATCAGAATAATTGGGATAGAAATAACAGGCAGAGATTGGCAGATAGCTCTAAAAGAAAGAGAAGAATTAGATGCAATATTCATGAACTGGAAAGTAATTGGCTGGAACACCAACCCAGACATAAAAGTGGCTTATGATTCTCTGGTCCTAGTGAGTATAGTAGGAGTAAGAAGAAATTGCCTGACCAAGATTAAAGTAATTAAAAAATATGTACATACTAGGATGGACTGTTAAAAAAAACAAGAAAATACAAGGGATTTGTAAATGAAATATGAGCTTGAATTGAATTATTTGGTGTGCATTGTTAAACTTGAATTCGAGGTAAAATAAATGAATTTTAAAAAAATGAATAGTTGTCAGGAAATAAAATAAGTGAAGTGGTTGGTCATGTTGTTTGAGGGTTGGATGTGTGAACTTCAAT
This sequence comes from Epiperipatus broadwayi, assembly GCA_028023455.1. Classification (NCBI taxonomy): domain Eukaryota; kingdom Metazoa; phylum Onychophora; class Udeonychophora; order Euonychophora; family Peripatidae; genus Epiperipatus; species Epiperipatus broadwayi. The sequence continues at coordinate 2,746,612 of JAQFVV010012442.1, read as the reverse complement.
TTTTAGAGTGTTGTATATGTAGGTCAGTCATTACTTTCTGTGCCCTGGGGTTAGAGATGGTGAGAGTGCAGAGAAATTGTTGGAGGTCTTTGTGTGGTTTGAAGTTCTGTGATGCTGTGGTAGAGTATGCAGAGATGAAAATTCCTCTGGGATCTATTCCATTGCAAAAGACTCTTTAAGCCTCAATACGGAATGAGAATGGGTGCCGTAGATGGGCAGAGATAAAAATTCCTCTGTGATGAATTCTTCAATAATGCAAAATACCCTATAAATCTACATAAAGAATGATCAGGAGTGCATTTACTCAAATTTATATTTCAGTAGGGTTCTTGGTTAGAAAATCCTGACCTTTTTTATTTTAAGATGGGGTCATGTGACTGAAATTTTATTTTGATTGGCTGTCACAGAGTTATAAATATAGCAGTGATCTTTATGCTGTGGTTCTGTATCACTTAGTGTTTCTGCCCTGGGGATGTCAATGCAGTCTTGGCCTGTGTTTGATGCTTGGGAGACAGGGTTCCATAGCTCAGGTTTTCAGACATCATGCCTTTTGCTCAATAAAGATTCATATGGATAAAAGTGGGGGTCAAATATAAATATTTACTTTTCATATGTTTATTGTGTTATATTATAAAATTTTAGATTTAAAATAAAAGAAAATGTAATTAATGATTAAAAGATGTTAAATGATAATCCCATTTAAATGTCTTATTTGGGAAGGGATATTATAACAGGCACACTTCGTATGGTCAAGCATAAGATGGTATTACATAAGAAAATGGTGTAAAATGCATAATAAAGCCATTAAAGGTTTGTGTATACCATCTAAATAAATTTTAATTGTCAGGTTATAAAATAAGTGAGAGATGTCTTTGGATATATTATATACTCACACACACACAAGAAAAACCAATAATTAAAACTTATAATCTGAAGTGTTAGCATATTAGCTATATGCTTATAATTAATTATTATTATTATTTTTATGTTCATTTTTTTTATAAACGCAAAGATGTTTATGTGTAATTTGTAGGTATAATTTTTTGGGTAAATGCTTGTGAAAAGATATGAAAATGGAAATATTTAAAAGTTCCAACATATAGGTAATGTTAAATCAAAAGTTGTACTAGATATTTTTCTCTACAAACTGATTGTTCTAAGTTTAAAAAAGCCTAAAGGTAATTACATTTTAATAGATAAGTAATTATGTTCATTTTTTTTTTAATTATCAAATATTTCAACTCAACAAAAGAGTTCATTAAAATTTATGTTAATGCAGGTGGAGAAAGATATCTAATTTAATTAAAAATATATTTTAAATATGTAATCTGATTAATGGAAAATAACTTATATAATCAATATTTTTGTAGGTGTATGTTGGATCAGATAGTGGTCAGAGTAGAAAGCAAATTGAATTAAAAATAAATAAATTCTTGAGATTAATTAGTGGATTTTATAGGAATGCTTTGCACATTGTATAAATCCACTAACAAAAGTCGGAATTAGATAATTAAATGTGTTTCAGAGGGGTTTCTAGATTGGGGTTGTAATGAGGAAGGCTATATATGCTGTTTACCAGTTTTGGGAATGGGCATTCAATTGGGCACAGGCAATCAATTTGGACACTAAATCAATCAGGCACAGGCAGTCAATCAGTCACTAAGTCTATCACTCACTCACTGAAGCAGTCAATCATTCACTCACTCATGCTAACTTTTTGGATTTATCTGAACCTGCTTGTTTGAACTTAGAGAATTCCCAGTTCTAGTTATTTTTCTCATATTATGCTGATGTAAACTTCAAGATGGTATCCAACTAGCCAATTCTTATTAGTGCAGTAGAGATCTGTGTTTGCAGAGAGGTGTTGATATTTAAATACCCAAAGTAAAAGAGAACTGTTACCAGTGCTGTAGAAAACAAAAAAAAAACAGCACTACTGTTAGTTGATAATTGTTAACCAAAGAAAAAAATATATAATTAAACCTCAAGCACAAATGTACTCACATCAGTGAAATGGTCATGGCGTAGGAACCCCCAGTCAATGCGCCTGCCCAGCTTTGCTCGGCCATCAGAAAGGTCTCCTGAAACCAGCCATCAAATGATTATGAGAGCTGTTGAACAATACCAGAAATGTCTCCTAAATACAGCCACCAAACGATAATGAAAGCAGCCGAATAATGCCTTGTTAAAGAGAAGTCCCTGCCATCCTGGATGAACAGATACTTGGCCTACTCAAAATCCCTAAAAGTAAGATAGAGAATTTATGTGGTACCCTTATTATTTTTTATTCTAATAATTTCATATAAATATCAATGTAATAAATCTTTTATTTGTGTATTTCTTTCATTAAGATAACATTTTAATTACTATTCAGTGTTTGTGAAATGTATTCCTGTGCGAGTTTATGAATCTCGGATCACTTTCTCACTTGTTGATTCTTTATAATTTTACATTCTCTTTCTTTATTAAAATAGCTATAATGCTCTCATACATATATTTTTTATATTATTTATTATGCATTGGGGTTTATTATTATTTTATTTATCTCGGTAATTGTTGAAGGGATTCAATAAACATTTATTTAATAATTATAAAACTCCCTTACTGCTTTGATAATGTATTAATATTTCTTTCTCTAAAATAATAAAACACTTAGATAATTGCACAAGTTTAAGTTTTTTACCTGTGATAAAGAGAATGCTGAGCTGGCAAATGGGATACTTTCTAATCGGGATTTAAATATTTGGTCATTTCATGTTTATTTCTATTAGATTTTGTTTGATTCATTATATTTCATATTATTATTTGCCTTACATATTCTTTCAGGAGAGGGAATTAATCTTTTTCTTTCTGGGAGTGGCATGAAAAATTGAAATTAAAGTAATCTTTCAAAGGCATGTAAGAGTCAATACCTTTTATAAACATACCGATGACTGTATCAAACCTATCATAAAAACAATTTGAAATTACTTCCTATCCTGGCGTACCCACCCCCTCATAAAAAATATTTGGCTTTAACAACAAATAACAATCATGATCAATAGCATTAAAACCTCTAGCTACAAGTTTTATGGAAATTATCTTACTGGAATTCATATCAATTAGTTTTCTCTGGTAAATCTAAGACACAGAATCTTCTTCCAGTTGGAATCCCTCATCTTGTGAAGCTGATCAAGTTCCTGAGATTGGAACCAAAGTTTGTGGACATTTTGGTGAAGGTCAACCTTGGAGCCTTGCCTACTGGGATATTTCTTTGTATTAGAGGGGACACAAAATTGATACCATCTGAATCCTTTATAGAAGATATGATGAGTCCATGGAACACATACTCTATCAATATGAATAGTGGATGTGTCTATGGAATATTGTCCTATAGAGAATTACAGGCTACAACTCAACAAATGTACACCTTAGTGATGCACTCAGAAATTGAAATTTTGGCTACATTCATCTGGCCATATTTACAAACTTTGTCATCTGGAAGATTAGATGTGAAGTATTATTTGATAATCAGTCGGTTCCATTGAAGAGCTTTTCCTAAAGTTATTATACAAAGCTAAAGAAAGTGATCTAAAAACCTGATTGCCTAGTCTTGCTGATCAAATATGAAGTCAATTAAAGATTTAGCAATAGCCATGTACATAATGGATTCCTGACACACCAACCTTTCATGCCATGGGATTACATGCAAACTTAGATCCCGTCTTATAAATAATATACAATAAAATTTTACTTTAAATCATCTACTTATCATCTAATTTAACTACCTCTCAGTCTTTATTGAATCTTCATGTAATACACATTCATGCCACAATTATGACAAATGGGTTTTGATTCACCATGATAATTTATTTTCACAATGAACATTTAGCTTTTCACTATGATGTCACAGTATGATTTGAAATGAGTTTTTATCACAAATAAAGTGAGCTGTTACAAGTTACTCACATCGTATTATCACTTGTTAAAATCTATTGATCATCATTAATGCAATTTAATATATGCTATTTGTTAGATTTCACAAGTTAATTTATACAATGCTCTGGTATTCAATCTCATTATTAGGTCATTGCTTATATAATATGTTTAATTGGTCGAGATTCATACTTACCTATAATACAAAACTGATCAAAAACTCTGTATAACGCTGAATATTTGACTTTTTGTGTAAATAAAGGTTATTTTGAAATAATAATATTGGACTCATGACTATCACATCTAGAATGCTGAAGAACATTGTTTTGTTTTATGATTTTGCTTTTGCATTTATTCAATTTTACTGAGATTCTTAAATGAAACTTGCCGAATGACTTCATATTTCACCAACTACTTACACCCAATAAATTAAGTAAAATGACAAATTTAATTATAGCTTAGTTGCAATAATTATTTTCTTATGTTGAAATATTTGATCTCTTAAATTATTAAAAGCAGCAGCAGAACATTGATATCTGTGTTAAATCTCAATAAGTAATTTCACTCTTCTACATGTAAAACAACTGATTTATTCGTAAGTTTATAAAAGTTCAAGTGAAAGTTATTGAGAACGATTATTATTTAATTGGCCGAATGAGTTAAAAATCAAAACTTTTAATTGGCCAACTCACAACTTTAACAAAATCTATTGTTAAATAGATTCACTTTTAATAATATAAATACGTTAGTTTCGTTTGTAAAAAGTATAATACTAAATTGTCAGATTACAAAAGTAAACGAAAGTCTTTTCAAAAATAAAATTTGATTTATAATTTAAAAAATATTCAATTGCGGTGAAATAAAAGTAATTGCTATTCAACCAACCAAAAAAGATTGCATCAGCAATCTTTTTTTTTTCACTTTAACGTTATGATAAATATGTAGCAATAAATAAATAATTATTGGTAATATCTTAATTATTTTTCTAAAATAATTTGATTTTTAGTATTATTTTATCAATAATAATTTATAATTCAATTCAAATATTGTTTAAAATGTTGTAAACATTCGTTTATCATTTTCGTAATAAAAATCAAAACGAACGTAACTTTTTACTTTTTGGAAGCCATTTCCCTTTCTGACAGAAGTTGGACAGCCAATAAGATTCAAGAAAAGGTGGTGAGGAGATGATGCTTTGGTTTTGTTTGACATATATGGTCATTTTTATTGATTTTTTACTTGTAACATAATTCTGAAGAGGGCACCATTTTACAGAACTTTTGATTTTCTTTCGAATGACGTATAATATAATATGTATACGTGGAATAAAAAGTAGCCAATTTAAAGTGATGTCAAATCTTCTCATTTTTTGATGAGTCAGGCATTCAAACGGTTCAGTTTTTGAGCATTAATCAATAAACTAAAATCTTTATATGTTGCATTCAAAACGTTAAGAGTACTCTATAAATCATTTTTTGATTTGGCAAAAATAGCAATCATCAGAATTTATAGGTAATGTTAACACATTATTTAAATATTTTTATTATTTAATAAAATAAGATAAATATTCTTTTTTTATTATTTCAGAACTATTTATAAAATACATGATGGTTTATTTTTCAAAATCTTAGGATTTTTAAGTTTCCCTGTATTAATTTCAGTTGCAAGCTGTATTCTGCATTTCATTTTAATTCCTCAGCAATAAAGATAATTTCAGAAATAAGAATGTGTAAAGTGGGGTAAAATGGCTTTCTCTTAAAGAAATTTATTGTCTCTGTTCATACCACCAAAAAACTCTGTTAGCCCTGCAAAATTTTCCTGCCCTCTACAACCTTTAGATATGCCAAATAAAATCTTCTATTTTTTACTTCTTATTGAACAATTATTTTTTAACTTTAATTCATTTATTTCTTATTCTAATTTCATTTTAATAAAAGTTATTTCGTTTTTGTCTTCATATCCCCCAATTTGTTGTAAAGGTCTAAATAAAAACAAAACAAAATTTGTATCTCTTTTTCTCTAAATGTTTTTCATTCTCAAAACAATAGATAATGTTCCTCTTTTAATATCCTACATTCCAAAAATAAAGATTTAATATTCACTTGTCCATCACTTCGTAAACTGCATCAAATTGAAGTTTTATTTTTTTTTTCCTTTTTTATCTAAAGCTTCTGCCATTATCCCAAATAAAAGTAAACTCATATTATTATTATCATACATCCTTTAACTTTTTAAATAACTTTTACTTTTATATAACTCCAAACTACTTTGCATTACGTGAATATAAATTAATGTGCACTGCGATCTGTCACTGATTATTATAATTTCCAATGAATTATTTTTGGATGGAAATATAATAAACTAATTTTATAAATTATAGATTAGTGGATACATATATAAGAAATAGTTGCATAAATAGTATCACCAATGAAACTTTGGGACTTAATCATTAATTGAGATATCTTTCTGCTAGAATTAATTTTTGTGTCTGTGGATAGAAGACTTATGCATTTCTTATTTATACATTTCTTTTTCAAAAAGAATATGCTTTAGACTGTTTTTTAAAACTTTGAAATCAGTACCTTTCTGTATTTTATCTTCAAAATTACATACTAGTCTGTTTCCAAAATTATATTGAGGTGAATTATCTCCTTTTCAAGTATTTTTGTTTAAAAATGCTTTGTGAATTCACTTTATCTGTCGAGATGTCTTTGCTTTATTATCTTAAATAGTCTGCCATTTTTTGGGAATGACGACTTTTTTATTTTTGTACTATTATTGCCTTTTCCATTCTTGAGTCAACAATCTTTTTTTTCTGTACTATAAAAAATAGATTTTTGCAATAAAAATTGAATACATAAATAAAAGTGAAATGTGATCTTCACAATTATGCCAATATGATTTAGGAAATTTTGGAAATTTTTAAAGAAATTAATATAACCTCAAAAATAATATTAATGTATTAGTAAACTGATGAAATAAATAATACAATGAAACTAGAGTTAAAAAATTTAGTAATGAACCGCGAAATTATATTATTTAAAATAATATCAGCTACAAAGAGTCATTCAAAATTGATATCAAACTCACCAGGATTTTTTTTTTTCTAAAGTTACTACTGCTAAATACGACTAAGTCATAATTTTTTTTTTCTCTACAGTACCATTTCTATTAATCAAATATTTAAAAAATTAAACATTAGGATTTATGTTATTGGTATATTAGGTAATTTCCTAAATAATTATAAATAAGGTTAGTTAGACTTATTTAAAAAAAACAATTTGCACTATTATTATTTATATATTAAATACTATATAATTTGATGCTGTAAATGATAAAATTAATTGAATGTAAATAATATTGGATACCTATAGATTCATGTGCCTATATTCTATTTAAATAATTTTTATTCTATGTAAATGACATTTACTTTTATATTGAGATAATTCTTAAATAAATTTAAAAACTACTGCCGATTTGAAAAAGAGCAAACTCGTAAATACTACGTAATAATGAATTACAAATTAATTTGTAATTTAAATATGTTTTTGAAATCTCATATTACTTGTAATTGATAAGTTTAGTTTGAACTTTTTATAGTATTTGTCTTTTCAAATTCTTATTTGGTTTTGAACAAATCTGAAATGAGGGAGAAGAAAAGAGTGAGTAAGGAGAGTAAAAAGTACAATCAAGTGTACGTTTGTCATTGACTTGTGAATTAAATGTATAAGTTCAACCATTTATTTGAAATTGACAGGTTTGTTCGGAATTATTAGTAGTATCATGTGTCTTTGGAAATTTTTAAATTGCTTATTTGGTTTTGAAAAATTGAGACAAACATACATATTCAATTGATGAAAACAAATACTAAAAAAATAAACTAAAGATAAGTTACAAATTTAAGAATTTTTTTTTTATTGAGTGCAAATTACAATAAAATAAAATTGATATCACTTGTAGCAATAAACAAAATTAAAGTTAACACGGCTGAATTCATATCTCTAATGAACAAAAGATAGAAAATATCTGGTTCATTGTTTTGCTTAGGTATTTCCCAACATATGCAATACAGACAAGATTTCAAAATAGTTCGGAAGATGTTCTTCTTATCTTCTTGAACACATTTGCCAGAAGATGGTTCATGCTCAACATCATTAAAATATTATTATAGCCAAAAAGTTCACTTACTTTCTATACTGGAAATTACATTTTTATAAAAATTATTGCTTTAAAACATATTCCTTTTAAACAATGGTATACAAGTCAGGAAGTTGACAACTGTTCTTAAGATAAAAATGATTAGCCTTCTGAAATTGTAAAGTCTTAGTGAAAAATAACTGATTTATTTTTATATTTCTCTTCATAAAAGTGAAAAGCAAGCATTAAAACAATATCCATTTACAACACAACTTTTATTTTTACATTTCTTTAACAACAACAAAACAAACCAGTTTGGCAATGTAAAAATAGAACTGAAAGTGTATTTTTAAATTAATTTCGAAATAATGAAAAAAAAAATTATCTATTGTAATACATGCATATATGTTTCATTGGTATATTTTATTTGGTTTTTTTACTTTTTAAATATTTAAGTAGTATATTCTATATGTAAAGTACAGCTGAATCTTAAATTTATTAATTAGTTATCCATTTTTTTTCAACAACACTATTTTAAAAACTCAACAAATATAAAATGAAATGTAGATATCATAGTCTATTCTTAACAATTGTGTGTGTGTGTATATATATATATATATATATATATACTATATATATATATATATATATATATATATATATATAGTCAAAAATTAAGCAAAATTCAGAAGAAAAGTTATAATGTAAATGTGATGTATGTTATTAATATTCCAAAAAAATGCTTATATGTTTAAAAATAATCAGTACTTAGAGCAGTTACCAAAGAGAAAAGAACAGAAAATATAATTTTGTCAATGTATTACTGTGAATGAGACCAAATTTCAGGTTATCAGTGAAGCATCATGAAGTATCTGCTTGTATGTAGGTTTTAGTTTTTTTTATTTAATATTGTCATAATATTTTGACAAATAATACCTAATATTTGCAAAATGTTGAATTAAAGATTAAATAATATTTTATAAATCAAAGTCCAAAAATAAATGCAATGACTCTTTATTGGCAATGGGCCTCTGATGTATACTATCACACAGTTTATTATTTGTGTATAACAAAAATAATATTTAAGATAGGAGTAATATCATTGTAGAGAAGAACGTTTCATAATGATGTGTCATATGGTATGTTCATCTCTATGAAACCCAAATCATAGATTTGAATTCATAAAGTACTTTGATAAAAAAAGAAAACTAATGGTAGGAAGAGTTTTAATTAATAAATCCAGATGTATGGTTTCCAGATATCATTATCTATACTTGGGATTCTTGTTATTTAAATAAGTTAAGTTTGGTAGAAGAAAACTAGTTTTCCATCCATACGCTTCAAACAGACAACACTCACCATCAACAAATGTTTAAAAGATAAAGATAATTTTAAATTATCTTTTATATTTCAATTTTTTCTTAATATCTAAAGTGTATTTAATGTCATACACATTAAAAAACAGGTTATTTTAAATCATACTCTAATTAATAGAATAATTCAATAAAATAAATATAATAACAAAACACTTACTTTTTATATGTAAGGACAATTTATACTTGGGAAAGGGCTCCAAACTCCATTGTTGCACAAACTGGAGAATGATTTGTGTAGATCGAACCTACACGTGACTATTTTTTCGGCGCCATGGTGAAGGTAATCACCAACATTTACGCTTGAAAGTTTTACATATTGCGGATTGTTCTGAACAAATTCAATTTTGGAAGAGGTATAATGCTCATACTCCACACGGCATCCTAAAGTAATATGTATGATCTCAGTAATAAAAGCAATTATAAAGTAAAATATAAAAATGAAAAATTATATTAACCATATTATCAAAGTAGAAAAAGATATACATTTTATGTGTCTGTGTTTTTAAAAAAAGTAAAAGATTAAAAGACATTTTTTGTTATCTTCAAATTATTGTAAAGACAAATATAAGCTGAAAAATAAAGTAAATTTTAAAATTGAAATTAAAATAACATCTTATGAACTGATAAGCATGAAAGATATTTGTCAGTCTTGCTATATTTTCACATAGGAAAGATACCAGGACTATTTTTAGACAATGGACAATCTTTATTACTACTTTTGTACCAATGCATCACTCATAAACATTTGTAACAATAATAGTTACATTAATAAAATAATAAAAAAAACTTTTATTACAACTGAATATAAAGATGGATAATTCTTTTAGAAACGCAACAATTGCTTAAGATTTTTTTTTAATATACCCCATATTGTTAATAACTATACATTGAAATAATGTTATCCAAGATATTGAATTTAAAGTCAGTCAATTATGAAGAAAATACTTCACTGTTACCTCCAATAACCACGTCATTTATATTTTATATTTTCCGCAAATTGGTATTAATTATACATTAAGTTATTTGTAATGAAAGATTATTCTTTGATAGTGGTTTTATTGTCAAAACGATTTGTAGAAAATTAATAAGATATTTTACAAATATAGCAAAAATGTACTAGGTTGATTCTATATCATCAAGAAAAAATAACTTTTTTATTATGCTGACGTTAAAATGTTTTTTTTTTTTTTTTACATATTTTGAATTACAAACCTAAATGAAAGGAAAATCAATATTTTATATATACATAACAGTAAAATTTATGCTCATTATTACTTTCGATTCTAATAAAAAGCTAGTGATAATATATAATGTACTTATTTAAAACTAAGAAATAATTATTAAGAATATAAAGCATAAATTAACCCATAGATTTAATTTTAAAAAAAGGCATGTATAAATAAAATAATAAACGATATTTAACTTACTGCACGGTTTGGAAGCATTTAATAATGTGTTCCATTGGAAAAGCCCGTTCAGATACATATGATCACATGTGTGAAGGATAGCATTAACCCTAAATTTACTTAATCAGTAACACTGTCCCATTGAAAAGGTAGTTAAAGTTAAAATAGTGTTAGGGACTGTTGAAATTTATCATAATGGATATTTTGATTTTTAACTGAACTTATTGGAGTAATATGAAAACAAAATTTAGTCTAATAAAGTGTTGGAAATAGCATATATTTTTTCAAATGATCAATTGTCATTAAGATTATGCAAGATGAAATTTTTTTTCACAAATTTGTTATAAAATATGATCCTTTAACCAATGAAATTACTTAATCGAATGAGCCTATGGGAGACCACCTGTACCCTCATATTATTACATTTTCCTAAAGTCTGATTATTTTTTAAAATAATATTTGGACAGTAAACTTTGAAGCACATAATTAAAAATAAAATCTAAGTAAAGCAATCTGCAAAAGTCATCACAATTTTAAAAATTTTGAGGCAAATATTCAAACTTTTTTATTTGCAATACAGAAACAGCTTATGCATATATATATATATATATATATATATATATATGATCAATAGATGGCGTTTTTACCAAAAACACGATCAAGCGTTTGTTTACATAAACGATCAAAGAGTCAGAATTAACTATCTCTTTCGTTTTAGCCCACTTTCAGATCAGCTGATTTCAAGCTATTTACTATCATCAGTGAAAGACAGAGCCCAAAATTTATGCTTGTAAACTGATAGAAACTCTGTGCATAAACACTTGGAGTCAGTTTTTAGATCTAGTTTCTTGGCTCTGTCTTTCACTGATGATAGCAAATAGCTTGAAATCAGCTGATCTGAAAGTGGGCTAAAATGAAAGAGATAGTTAATTCTTACTCTTTGATCGTTTATGTAAACAAACGCTTGATCGTGTTTTTGGTAAAAACGCCATCTATTATTGATCATAAATACAAGCGTCAGCAGGTTTTAACGTGATTAAAACTTGTTTTTGTTTTTCATATATATATAAATTTTAACGGTAAATACAATATTATAGTTTAAATACTTTTGTAGCACTATCGATTACATGGTAATCCTCATCAGCTTTAACTGAATTTCAAATTTTTTTAAACTTAATATAATGTATATTTCTATAAGATGTGTATGGCCGTATTTGCAACTTTCCTATTAACAACATCATACTTATAATTATCAATTAATATTGCCTCTTTAATTTTCCTTTTTTTATGATTTCTTTCTTTGATTAATATTTTTATTTCATTACTATTAAATGTAAACTTATAATTATAAGTTTTTTTCATGGTCAAAAAATACTGTAGCTGTATTAAATTGACTATTTATGTTATTTTTAATTCGATTATATAATAATTGATGCTCCTTCAATCTTTTTTCCAAGAACATCTCGATTCACTGATATAAAATTTCTGACATCCACATGAAACTTCATAAATTATATTACTTCTTTGCAATTTAGGAATTATACACTTAGAATTATTAATCAATCGATTAACATTTGGAGGAACACAAAATGAAATATTATACTTTTCTTTAAATATTTTCTTAATTAATTTAGATTGCATGTTATTTATAAACGGTATAGATATCCATTTTTTATTATCTAAAGTAACGCTGCAAACACTTTTCTTATCATTAAATGAATTTACTGTATGCAAGTATTGGTTTTTATCATAACCAACCTTTAAAAGTTCATTAGCAAAAAGTTCAATATTTAAAATTGTATCACTCTTATATTTACATAATTTATCATTGCAATGGAAAAATGATTTCAGACTTGTCATTTTATGTTCTGAGGAAAAAAGATTGAAGGAACATCAATTATTATATAATCGAATTAAAAATAAAGTAAATAGTTAATTTAATACAGCTTCAGTATTCTTTGATCATGAAAAAACTTGTAATTATAAATTTACATTTAATAGTAATTAAATAAAAATACTAATGCAAAAAGAAATCATAAAAAAATGAAAATTAAAGAGGCAATATTAATTGATAAATATAAGAATGTTATTAATAGGCAAGTTGCAAATACAGCCATACACAACTGATGGGACTATACATAACATTAAGTTTAAAAAATTTGAAATTCAGTTAAAGCTGACGAGGATTACCATTACCATGTAATCGAAAGTGCTACAAAAGAATTTAAATTATAATATTGTATTTACCATTATTTTTTTTTTATTATATGTATAATATTTTGTAATGGGTATGGTATTTTACATTTATATATATATATATATATATATGTTAATTTTAATATTTTCATGGATAAATGATGATTTCTATTTATTATTATTTTCAGAATATTCCATATGGTAAAATAGCTAAATAGCTGACATTTTGGTACAATAACAAGTACCTTCCTCAAGGCATTCTCTTTCTCAAATCTTAAAAATGTGTGTATATATATATATATACACACACCTGGTCTCGTTTTATGTGATAGATAGGTTCCTGAGAAAACACGTGCAAAAGAAATTGCACAAAAGTAGACATAACTTACCTTGAAAAAGAGGGGATACGAACTGTCATTTTTCAAAAATTGCATAAAAGCAAAGCACCAACATAAAATTACTTTAAAATTTGCGCAAAAAAATAAGGAAATAAAATATGACTAATAAAAAATTTCAAACTTCAAAAAAATTGATACAAGACAAACTTTTTTTGACTATAATATTTAATTTTATTCAAAACAATATATTTTTATGCATAATTTACAGTACAGTAATTTACATTTTTTATACATGTTTTAACTATTATCGCTATTTGCCGATAAACAGGTTCATTTGCAAACTGGTAAAAAATCAGATTCTTCACAACAGGAAATGCAACTAGCGCCAACTTCACTCTCATGTTGTGTTAATGGTTTTCTGGTGACAACGTAATTAGTAATTAATCTTTGAGTTGATGATTTTATTAATTGTTTATGAAGCTCGTGATATTCAGACATACAACCATTTAGCTCTTGTTGGAATTTAAGAGCACATTCATGATTAGTGATATTAATAAGAAAATAATTTGCCAACTGATTAGAAAGTTGAAGACCTTCTCGAATCATTTTTGCAGTGAAAGGAACAGGTTCCACTTCTGTTTCATTATCTTTTCCTACACTGCTGGGAAAAATTTAATTAAAACTAACAACTAAAAATTAAATTCTTATTTTTATCTTTAATTTTTTAATTTTCAATTCCATTTAAAAATCAAATTATGTTTCACATCACATTAATTTCAGGTCACCTTAAGTAATTTTGAAACTGTTAATTACAATTAAAAATCAGATTTTAATTTTTAATTGTCAAATTTAATTGTGCCCACTGCTATTACTCACCTTTTAAAAATAAACTTGCAGAAACTAAATGATTAATAATTGATTATGTTCTTTTTTAAAAAGCAAAAACAGAATGTGATTTAAAATGCAAAATTAACACGCACAATGTTTGAACAAATTTACATTATAATCTTGTAAATTTTAATGTGTGTATATAAAATGTGGAAATCATCATTTTAATTTCATTATTGCATAAAATCTTACTATTATAAAGCACTGAAAATATTGAAATTTTTAAGATGAAAGTCGAATTCCAATAATGTGCTATTACTTTAAATAAGATGTCAGTGCGCAAAATTTATTATTTAAAGTAATAGCGCATTATCGGAGTTCGACTTCCGATCTAATATAGTGTTAATGCATAAAAGAAAAGTGCATACAAAAATATTAAGAAGAAACATGAATAGCATAACTTCAAAATCACGTTAAATAAATCCGTGTAAAATGAGACCCAGGTGTGTATATATATATATAACAATTAGAAAACAGTAACCACAGGAACATTCACATATAGATAGTAATCAATATTTGTCACTGTTATCAAGGCAATCTCTCATATTTTAATAATAAGACTGGGAATACACTCTTTTAATGCTCCAATGAATATTTATGGACACTTAAATATTGCAACTTGATCACAGAGATTGAAATATTGATACAATGAAGTTTAAATAAACCTTTTTAAACATCAAATAAACATGTCACTGTAATAAAGACTAATAAATAGTCAATTATAACATTAGAAACTGCAATACTTTTAAATTGCTCATGGATTATTTAAATAATAAGTGAAATAATGCTAAAGTTAAATGGGATAATATGTAACCATTAGAAACCAGTAACCACCTAAGCATTCACATATAGATAGTAATCAATATTTCTCACTGTTATCAGGCAATCTCTCAACTTTTAATAATAAGAGTGGAAATCCACTAATAATGGTCCAATGAATATATATCAGGGGTGTCCAACAAGTCGATGGTGATCCACCAGTCAATTGCAAAGCCAATTTTGGTCAATCTCGAGACCAATTTGGCAAAAGCTGTCCAATAATGAGTGAACCAAATTAAGTCAAGATTTTCAAGCTTTTTTTTAATTTTTGTTCTAATTTTTTTTTTAATTCCAGATAGGTGAAGTCCACTCAGTCGTATCATTATTTATTGAAAATAATATTTTAATCCTGAAAATAGTATTAATATGAAATCATATATGTATATATGGAGTGCTCATAAATTTTCATACCTAGAAAATATATATAATGAAGAAAAACATTTTTATTTATATAATATGCTCTACATGACTTATCATTGTTTTGAAAACACATTTTAATATGTGGTCCATGACTGTTGATGAACACATATCAACATAGCTGGATTTATGCTTGTAATGGTGTTGGTGAAATGTTTTCTGGAATGATTTATGTTTCATATATTTTCCAGATACACCATGCTCTTCAAGCACTCCCAAAAATAAATATCATGTACAGTGAGATCTAGGAGGCTACACTGATCAATCCAAACATATAGATGTATGAAACCATATACCCCCCCTGTCTATAGATATTTTAAGTGTAGTGCTAAAATATGAGCTTTCTTAATTAAAGGAGAGTCGTTGAAATAATATAGCTATGGTGTTTCAATATATATATATATATACAACCAGTAACCACCTAAACATTCACAGCATATATATATATATATATATATATATATATATATATATATATATATATATATATATATATATCATTAAATTCAGTTAACACTTAGACAATCCCAATATCACAAACAATCAACAATTTTAATCCACTATCAGGGCAATCTCCATTTAACAATAAGTGGAATATATATATATATATATATATATATATATATATATATATATATATATATATATATATATATATATATATATATATATATATATATATATATATATATACAGAGCCTGGGGTCAGCCTTCAATGAATGCACTCATCATCAACTCAAAGTCAATTAAGTACTCTAAATTTACTAATGTGTTGTAATGGGAATTACTGCTTCTTAATCTTTTAGAGTTGTTAAACTCTCTATTTATTTATACTTTTTATAAAACTCATATGATTTTGCAATATAATTCTTCAGGACCCATTAATCAAGCAGAAGAGTAATTATGACTAATAATTAGGTATCAATCGTATCCCTGGTCAGACCATGATTTAATAAAAAATATTAAACTTACAGCCACTTTTCCAGACCAAAATAGCTCTCTGGCTGCATGAAACATAAAATATTTCATTGGTATATTTATAATGGGTTTAAACCCAGGGCAGCATCCAATACTTACAATGTAACTCATGAAATGTCAGTAACACATTTCAAGTGCTTGACCCATGACTAGTTAGTTCTTAACATGAAACCAGCTACACATTTACTTATGTGATTATAGCAAAATAGAATTGAAGTGACATTAATAATTCAAGCAAAAATATTAAAAGATAATAATAAAACTAATAAATGTAATGACAACAATAAAAATAATTAAATATAAAATAATTAATTGATAGTATACACTTAATAAGTATGCATGCTTATATATAGTAATGAATTCTATTTCAGATAAAATTTCAAAGTTTTTATAATGATGTCGATTAATAGTTAACTAGGATTTATACACAGTTCTGGAGTCTATTTGTGGTTCAAACACTGTATCATGGCTTCATAGGCATTTTACACAGTTCTTGGTTTTTGTATATGGATTTACACAGTTCCTGGTTTTTATTATATGTGGGTGATCACCCCTTTTTCCGGGGATCCAGTTAGTTTTCTTGGTCATGGTATTTCTAACTTAAATGCAGCTTCTTGTTTCTTGTTCTTCGCATGTCTGATTTACTGCATTTGGTAGAGTTGGTTGAAACATTGGCAGAAGGTGAGTTAGAGTATTTTATCATGGCATTTTTTCTATTGGAACATGGGAAGTGATCCATTCATTTTCTTTAATACATCAATTGAATAATAATGTAATAACCAAAATCACCTTTTTTTTATTTTTTCTGTAATATCCCATAAATACAATTTATCCAACCTGCTTCAAACACTTTTTAGCAAACTTCTTATTTGTAGATATATATACACCTATGTTTTGACTGACATGCAGTCTTCTTCAGAGCTATAATATAATAAACAAAGCAAAATAAAAAATATAACCACATACTAACACCATAATTTTTTTTACAATAGAAAAGTAAAAACAACATGAATTATATATATATATATATATATATATATATATATATATATATATATATATATATATATATATATATATATATATATATATATATATATATATATATATATATATATATATATATAAAAAAACTGAAATAAATAATCAAAGCCAAATAAATCAATTAATATAAATAAAACATACAACATAAATATAAAATAAATATAAATTATACATGTGTATTCCTAACTTTATACATATATAGATTCAAGGACAACTATGAATCTAAATATATTATTTATTTTATTATTAACAATCTATTAATTATCTCTATTCTTCATAAACTTCAATTTTATGTTTAGTAACTAAGATTCTTTTAATTTAAATCATATAATATTTATTATTTCCTTACTCTTCTTTTAAAAAATCATATTTTATATTTATTATTATTTCTGATTATTTAAACTTATAAACATTATAATCTTTAAACTTACCAAGTTCATTTTAATCTTCTAAACAAAAAAAAACATTTTGTTCTTTTTTTTTCAAAAAATTATCTTATACCCCAACTCCTTCTATTACATATTATTTAAACTAAATATATATCCCTACAATTCTTTATTTATATATGTTTTTATTTATTTTATTTTTTTATAAATTTTAACTTTTATTATTATTATATAATTCTCATAAATTTATATTATATGGCTTTACATGTTTATATATATATTCCCTACAACTTTACTTATATATATATATATATATATATATATATATATATATTTTCATATATATATATATATATATATATATATATATATATATGAAAAGAAAGTTACTGTTAACACTAACTGAAATAATTATAGAAAATACACAAACCATCATACAATTACAAATATCCAGTATCATTTTAAGGTTTGCTATTATTGAGATATAGATCTTTAAACAGAGGGCGTTACTGGATATTTGTAATTGTATGATGGTTTGTATATATATATATATATATATTGTAACCGGACCCACATACAACCCTTTTATTACATCAGTTGTAACA
Organism: Epiperipatus broadwayi; assembly: GCA_028023455.1. Classification (NCBI taxonomy): domain Eukaryota; kingdom Metazoa; phylum Onychophora; class Udeonychophora; order Euonychophora; family Peripatidae; genus Epiperipatus; species Epiperipatus broadwayi. The sequence goes on along the minus strand of JAQFVV010012442.1, from coordinate 2,728,107 downwards.
ATTTTCTGATGAGCATGCTGTAGGAAGGAACTATCAATTGACATTCCTAATGCAGATGTTAATGCCTCCTACAACAATATTTCCTGCTCATCAGAGCATGTAGTACCATAGAGACTGTGAACATCTAAACATTTATATGTTTGGTTTTCCAAACAGCACCATTAGAGTTCCGTCTTACTACAACCTGACTGGCCTGGGTCTAGTTATGTCAGACGTAGCTCAGGAATGCATGAGATTCTCATGAACCAGTGCTATAATTGGTGAGTGATGCGATAAAACAAACAAAACTGAACAACTGAATAACCAATTTAATTTTTAGTAACAAAAAAAATTTATTAAATAACAATTAATTTGCAATTTCTAATGAAATTCATTTCTATCCACATGATAACTCATTTTTATTTTACTTATAAAAGAGTTAGAAGCAGTTCCATTTTTTTTATCAATAGTTCATTTACAAATTCAATTATGAGAAAAAGCTTGGAAATAGTCAATTCAATAATAGTTCATTTTGAATCCATTTCTTAGAAGAAGCTTGGAAACGTTCTAATTCAACAATAGTTCATTTTGAATTCATTTATGAGAAAAAGCTTGGAAATATTCTAATTCAACAATAATTCATTTTGAATCCATTTATGAGAAGAAGCTTGGAAATATTCTAATTCAACAATAATTCATTTTGAATCCATTTATGAGAAGAAGCTTGGAAATATTCTAATTTAACAATAATTCATTTTGAATCCATTTATGAGAAGAAGCTTGGAAATATTCTAATTTAACAATAATTCATTTTGAATCCATTTATGAGAAGAAGCTTGGAATTATTCTAATTTAACAATAATTCATTTTGAATCCATTTATGAGAAGAAGCTTGGAAATATTCTAATTTAACAATAATTCATTTTGAATCCATTTATGAGAAGAAGCTTGGAAATATTCTAATTTAACAATAATTCATTTTGAATCCATTTATGAGAAGAAGCTTGGAAATATTCTAATTCAACAATAGTTCATTTTTGTATTCCTTTATGAGAAGAAGCTTGGTAGCAGTTAAGCATTTATGATTTATATAACATTTCGTTATCTTATGAATTATTACTGATTGGTAAACATTTAAATTCAGCAATCCTTGGTTTGTGGAGTATTCATCATTTGGTAATTAAAGCATTTATAATTTAGTCAAATATAAAAGTATATTCTTATACATAAATTCTGTTACATTATAAGAAGCTTAGAAGCAGTCAAGTATTTCTGATTTATACAGCATTTCATCATTTTATTAATTATTACCAATTGGTAGACATTTGAACTCAACAATTCTTGGTTTGTAGAGCATTTATCATTTGATAATTGAGACATTTATAATTTAGCCAAATATAGAAGTATATTCTTACACATAAACTCTGTTACATTATAAGAAGCTTAGAAGCAGTCAAGTATTTGTGATTTATACAGCATTTCATCATTTTATTAATTATTACCGATTGGTAGACATTTGAACTCAGCAATTCTTGGTTTGTAGAGCATTTATCATTTGATAATTGAGGCATTTATAATTTAGCCAAATATAGAAGTATATTCTTACACATAAACTCTGTTACATTATAAGAAGCTTAGAAGCAGTCAAGTATTTATGATTTATACAGCATTTCATCATTTTATTAATTATTACCGATTGATAGACATTTGAACTCAGCAATTCTTGGTTTGTAGAGCATTTATCATTTGATAATTGAGGCATTTATAATTTAGCCAAATATAGAAGTATATTCTTACACATAAACTCTGTTTGGCTTGTGGAGCATTTATAATTTAGTCAAATATAAAAGCATATTCATATACATAAACTCTGTTTGGCTTGTGGAGCATTTATCATTTAGTAATTAAAGCATTTCTAATTTATATAGTAAATACGTTCAAATATTTTTATAAATAAATTTGCGTGTAGCTATTTCATAACTTCACTTTATAACGTATGATAAACATGTCCTAATATTTTACAAAACAAATTCTATGTAATTATTTCATAACTTCACTTTATAATGTATGATAAACATGTTTTAATATTTTACAAAAACAAATTCTATGTAATTATTTCATAACTTCACTTTATAATGTATGATAAACATGTTTTAATATTTTACAAAAACAAATTCTATGTAATTATTTCATAACTTCACTTTATAACGTATGATAAAGATGTTTTAATATTTTATAACATAATTACCTTCCAGTTTTGTAGTCTAGTTTATTCAAAAGAAGGCGGGTTATTTCATTTATGGAAAGTCATGGCACAGCGTGGAGAGAATGAAGCCGCTAAATTACCCCATTGACATTATAATTCCTCTAGCAAAGTTTTCTTTTTCCATTTTCACGTTTAGTTAAAGCTATATTTTAATTTGTCAAAAGAATTAAGTAATACACTTTCTTTTTTTAAAAAAAAAATTCAATATGTTCTGCTTCTCTGTGTAAGACGAAAGTTCTTTTCTTCTGACAACGTGCCTAATTTGAATATTGCCTCAGTTTAACTCAAGTATCTTTTTTCTTTCTTTTTAATGATTGGATAATTAATTTCTTTTTTTTTTATTGAGACAGATAAAAAAAAAATAAGACGATATAACATTTTATTCAAATTCATCAATCACAAAATTAAAAATATGATTTTTTTAAACAAATCAAAATTTATTGCGTTCCCAATTAGACTGAATCACGCTAGACGTTTTTAAGTGGGGGGGGTCTTTTGAATATTTATATGAGGAACAGGATATCTGTTTCAATATATATATATATATATTATACTTAACTATTATTATTATTTTTATATAATTCTCATAAATTTTTATTATAATGTTTTATATGTAATTATTATGCTAAGTTTATTAATTTATTTATTTATTATTTTTTTATTATTTAATATCTATAAATATACCCACATTTATACTCCTATTTAACCTAACCATTTTATCACCTCCAACTCATTTATAAACAATTATATCTTTACATATTTACCTGTATATATCTCATTTAACAACTATAACTATACCAATGTCATCCTAATCTCAGAATCTCTATTAAATTCTTGTTTTATCTTTTTTATTAATATAGCTTTTTTTATTTTCCTTTCTTTAATACTTTCTGTATGTAACTTCATTTCTTTGAACTTTGTGTAAATTTGTGTCCTGTTTCTATATATATATATATATATATATATATATATATATATATATATATATATATATATATATATATATATATATATATATATATATATATATAAAAGAAACAGGACACAAATTTACACAAACTTCAATAAAAATGAAGTTACATACAGAAAGTATTAATGAAAGAAAAATAAAAGAAGCTATATTAATAAGAAAGATAAAACCAAAATTTAATAAAGATTCTGGGATTAGGATGAGATTTGTATAGTTATAGTTATTAAATGAGATATATACAGGTAAATATGTAAAGATATAATTGTTTATAAAGGAGTTGGGGGTGATAAAAATGGTTAGGTTAAATAGGAGTATAAATGTGGGTATATCTAGATATTAAATAATAGAAAAATAATAAATAAATAAATTAATAAACTTAGCATAATAATTACATATAAAACATTATAATAAAAATTTATGAGAATTATATAAAAATAATAATAAAAGTTAAAGTATATATATATATGTGTGTGTGTGTGTGTGTGTGTGTAAGTAAAGTTGTAGGGAATATATGTAAAAACATATGAAGCCATATATAATAAAAGTTAAAATGTATAAAAAAATAAAATAAATAAAAACATATATAAATAAAGAGTTGTAGGGGATATATATTTAATTTAAATAATATGTAATAGAGAGAGCTAGGGTATATGATTATGTTGTGGAAATAAGATAGAGCAGATTATGGGCAAATTTAGAGTGGGAAATGTAAAATAAAGTGGCTAACAGGTTTATCTCGGTATAATTGCTGAGATATTCTTGACTTCGTTTAAGGAGAAGCCATAATACATCATATCACATCATCACATCACATCATTGCAAAAAAAGAAAAAAGCCAATTTTTTTTTGTTTAGAAGATTAAAATGAATTTGGTACGTTTAAATATTATAATGTTTATAGGTTTTAAATAATCAGAAATAATAATAAATATAAAATATTATTTTTTAAAAGAAGAGTAAGGAAATAATAAATATTATATGATTTAAAATTAAAAGAATTTTAGTTACTAATCATAAAATTTAAGTTTATGAAAAATAGAGATAATTAATAGATTGTTAATAATAAAATAAATAATATATTTAGATTAATAATTGTAATTGAATGTATATATGTATAAAGTTAGGAATACACATGTATAATTTATATTTATTTTATATTTATGTTATACATTTTATTTATATTAATTGATTTATTTGGGTTTGATTATTTATTTCAGTTTTTTAATAGATATATTTCATGTTGTTTTTAGTTTTCTATTGTAAAAAAAAAATTTATGGTGTTATTATGTGGTTATGTTTTTTTATTTTGTTTTGTTTAATATATCATAGCTCTGAAAAAGACTGCAGGTCAGTCAACATGTAGGTGTATATATATGTACAAATAAAGAGTTTTCTAAAAAGTGTTTGAAGCAGGTTGGATTAATTGTAATAATGTAATAACTTAATTAATCTCAAAAACGTTCTAAAAACTCACTAGAAACTCAAAACAATAGAGGATGTGTGTCTTTATACTACTCTGACTTCATCCTTCCTCGAGTTTCAACCTCACATTAACAATACATTTTATCTCAAAAGAATTTTGAATAAAATTTACATTTTCAATTTTAATTACAGAGATTAGAATTGGAGAGATATTGTTTAGCTAATCAGCCTGGAATTTTAATCACCAGAGCCTGATTAATTTTCTACAAACTAATTAATTTAATCATAAGAACTTTTCATTTTTTAATTAAAAATACCTTTTTTAAAGAGTATTTTTTGACAATTTATAAAATAAAAGTATATAAAAGAAAGACAAGTTATAATTATTAATTAATTCCTAACTTATCTCTACATTTTCCGTCTATGTTATCTTCTAGTTTTTCAAATTAGTAAATTATCATTATTTTAAATTTTATATTTTTTAATAAAAAACAACAAGTGAATTATGTAACTTGTATATACACATACACTTGTACAATGTGTGTATATAAATACTATTGCAATGTAATGATGAATGATAATGAATATAAGAATGAGAAATGACCCTCAGAGAAGACTCTGATATCAGCTCAGGTCATTATACATACAATAACCATTCATCATCATGAATGATCACAAAAACAATAATAAATCAATAGTCTACATTGTGTCTGGATTTAAAATTGGTCAACTATAGATAAGGCTACCTATTTAGCTCTTGCCAGCCTAGAGCTATTGTTTACACAATTAATTTGGAGGCACAAAATTAAGCGCTACTCTCTCTCTCTCTCTCTCTCTCTCTCTCTCTCTCTCTCTCTCTCTCTCTATATCCAGTACTATATATATATATATATATATATATATCTCTCTCTCTCTCAAACTTCCCTGTGGATTTTTATTCCTAATCTTGCACCAAGCATGAAGTGATCAAGATTTAATGGGGAAAGAAATGGATATCAATTTAGCCGATTATCAGTACTCATATATATTGTTACTTCCAGCTAAACTGATATTAAGAGTGAATTGACAGAACTCTGCCAGTTAAAAAAAACTTTTTAGTTGACATCTACTAGAATGCCCAAATGTTTTAAGACCAATGGTAAGTACACACCTTTGAGAAATCTATTTACAAGATAGCTTTGGTGCGCCACTTCTAGAAAAGAATCAAAATTGAATTTTCTCCCCTCCTAGAAGGATGTGCAATACCATATGTTCAGTGGAGCATAAGAATAAGATTTAATACCCCAGTAGAGTGATATCCCACATGGATACCTCAGTACTCTACATCTAGGGTCTTCAATGGGTAAGTTAAATGGTTATTATTGGTATGTGATTGATAAAGAAAGAGTACATTTTTATCAAATAAATAATAATACAGAAACGAAATAAGTTTAATATTATAATTAAATATTAATTTAATCCCAAATACCCACCACTGTTTCATACTTAAAATGATATAAAAATGAATAAATGAATTATTATCACAACCCGTATATATATTTGATTGCTTTGAAATAGATAAATATATAAATACAATTTAAATGAATACGAAAATAGATAAACCCCTAAAGCTATTTACAATACAATGTTTCATAAAGAATCGAAGTGGTTTGAGCTTTTTACCCTGTAGAAATAAGTTATACTTTGTGTGATTTGATGTACAGATATTTTCAGATAAGATATTTTCTGTCATACAGGCATTGTCCTTTAAAACCTTTTTTATTGATAGTAAAATATATATAAAAAACTATTTCACTGATTTCATATTTTTCAACCTGTCAATAAGGTTGTGTTAGTTCAGATACCATATAGTACTCAACATGAGGTAATGTATCTATTTGCCTTCTTTTTTTTTTTTTAGTAAATTGTTATACATGTATATACGTGCAGCACAATTATACACTTACTACTATTCTAAATATAAAGTTATTAGTGGACTTGCTTATGGGACATTTACAATGAATAAACCCCTTTTGCACTCATCATAAGGTACAGCAGTGACAAAAATAACTTAAAAAAATATACAGATAAATACATTTTTAGATAATCAACATGAGGTATCATATTTACTGAATATTACAAGTGTATGTCCGCGTATATACACATGTATATTTATGTATGACAATTTTCAGGAGTAACAACAAAGAGAACAACAAATAGTGACAAAAAAGAATCTAATTGCAACCTTTGCTGAAAATACTAAAATTTGAAATAGAAAAATGAATTAAAACATTTAAGTAAAAGCTGTCTCATTATGGTCGTAATAACCATAAATTCAATATATATATATATATATATATATATGTGTGTGTGTGTGTGTGTGATAGAGAGACAACTCTCTCTTTTTTTTTTAAATGATTAATAATAATAATAAAAAATAATATATTTCTAATTATAGGAAATTTCAGAATGAATTAATTTAATAATAAAACATTTTAAAAAGAAACTTATGTAGGCGTTTTTTTCTTCTCCGGACTGGGTTTGAGCAGGCTTCAATTCAACTAGCTGTGCGGTGAGGATTTTATTTCTTTCGGGCATAAGCAAGGCAGCTGTTGTCATCATCATGGCTGGCTGGAACTGGTATGATCACATCTTGGCGATTTGGACAGAGAAAGGGTAGGTGGACTGGCTGGCTTCCTACCCCATGGTCATTTTAGTGGAAGCTCTGGTAGATTTCTCCATATTTTCAGTCTGCTATAATATAATAATTATTATTAAATGTTCATTCGCTATCTTGAATGGTTCATTAAATCCTTAAGAAATCAAGAGTTATTAAATGAACTGTACAATGGATTTCTTCTTAGAAATTATCAGCAGTAGTCTAGTCCATAAATTAATCTCTAAGGGCTAGATGATTGAAGAATTCCGGAGCCAAAGTAGTTAGCTACTTGAATGCCAAAGAAAGAATGAATCCCACAGCACTGACTAAAATTTATCAACCCCACTCATGCAGAACCAATTCAGGTATCCCAGCTGAGAAGTATGAATCAGCTAATCATTTTAATTTATCTTATCATTTAGATTATAACATTTCTTACTATTTTTCTGATTAAATTCTACATAGCAGGGTTTGATTTCCATCTTGAATACCCAAACCATTTCATACAGATATCAATTCAAAAGAATTTCTATTTTATAAAAAAAAGATAACATTTTAATTATAGCATTGATTATGAAACATTTTGCTTTTGGTCAGATTTTTGTCAAAGCAATTAACATTCTTTGCTTACGGAATAAAATTAGTTTTTAGAGAAGTAATTAATTAAAATATATATACAAGTATGTTGGAACAATTGCTTTAATTATTTATTTTACTAATAAGTTCCAACATTTGATCTCTTGTTTAATAAAGTTTGCTTTTCTGAATTTTTCAGAGAAAAGCAAAATACATAAAATGATGTATACTGAAAATATACAAAACAATGAAAATAAAATACAAAAATTACATCAGTGTATTATATGTGTATATGTGTACAATATTTTAAATTTGTGTGTGAGGGTATTCCAATGCTCAGATCTAACTTCCATTATTAATATAGCACATTTATATATTTGTTGTGCTTAATACAGACTTTGTGCAAGACCATTTGATAATGCCTGGCACTATATATATATATATATACTGTGGCCTAACTATAGGTGGTACGACCCTAAGCAGAGTTGCCAAGTCCCTCCATTAGGCCCTACTTGTACTCTGTCTAGGTATTATTAACAGACTTACTATTTCATGACCATTTTCTTTAACTATAACAATTAAATTTGGATAAGATTAGTATTTATCCCAACTTACTTTTACATGATTAAACATTTCTAAGATAAGACATATTTTAAATATAACCAATGTGAGACTCATTTACCCATAAACAGATCACATCCCCTTAATATTAAACAAATTCAAAATATATGTTCAATGGCATGAGAATACACAGATACTCCTCCTTATTAAGCATATACACAATCTCATGGCTAACAATAATATCCAATATATTATATTATATTTATAACTATTAAGTTTTAATTCAATTTTAAATTAATCTGTTGGATAATTACAGATAAACTTTGATATCCTATTATTTTTAATAATTAAGATTGGTAATAATCACAAAAATAACTTCATAATGAGGAGATCTCAGAATAATCATTGATTTATTAATTCTTCATACTACCTTTGGAATATCAAGAGGGGTTTTATGGATTTCCATGGGTAGTGCACAAATTAAGAAAGGCTAATAATTTAAATCCATAATCAAGATTTATATTTATGTTCTTTAATACTTATTATTAAAATATTAACTAAACTGTAATTAACACTAATACTTTCAATAATAACTAATATATCATTTAATTTCATTTTAATAAACACACTTTAATAATTGGCAATGTCATCAATGACTTATGGGATCAAGGCAGCATGTAGCAAGTAAAAATCTCTATTAAGAGATGTGTGCTTATTAAACTGTTAGATTGCTCTAACTGAATTGATTTTTCATTTTAATTTCAACTGGACACGTTGAATTCATGTGATGTGGTGAAAATGAGCTCAGAAAAAAAATGCAAAATTTAGAATTTGAAAACTTTCAAAAGAATAATTTTAATAATATTCATTACAGATGATTACAATAAACATTCGCGTTAACATATAATTTGAAATAATTTATAAGAAAGTGATATACAAATAATGAGAAACGCTGACTCCTATCTACTAAACAATAAAATTTTAAACTTATAGTAATCTATTTTTTCTATTTTTCAATTTCCAAGAATCACTGTGAATATTATTGTTGTTGTTGTTGTTGTTGTTATTATTATTATTATTATTATTATTATTATTATTATTATTATTATTATTATTATTATTATTATTATTATTATTATTATTATTATTATTATTATTATTATTATTATTATTATTATTATTATTATTATTTAACTATAGGTTATATATTTTATGTATAATTCTTATTTAGGATACATCTTATTATTATCCTTATGAATGCAAAACAACCACATCACATATTGTCAGAATGCGATTATTTTATCACCTAAAATTTATGAAATTAACCCATAATAAAACCAAACATACAATACCATTTGATCGTCATTCATTCCATTTATTTTTTCTTTGTTGGTTTGTTTTCATTATTGATCCCATTTGTTTTTATTTTCATATAGTGTCACTTTAAGATTAATTACTTAATGCAACCCTTGTTTTGTATTTACATTTTAGTTTCCATTTAAACAATTTTCCACACTTAGATAAACCATTATACTCTTTTTATAAATCCACCTATATACGATGCCTACCTTATTTTCTTTATAATTAACATTCCTTAGATAAGAAACTGATGTTTACTAAACTCAAATGCTACAAATATACTATGGAGGTCTTATTTACCTTTCCAAATAAGGTGTGCTCTCATGGCAAGTAATCATTTATTTCTCATGATACTATCTTAATATCCAAGCTTTTCCATTAAGCTCTTGTGGATTTGATCACTTTCATCTTATGAAAATTCCTCACATTATAACATCCAACTACATACATGAGAATCACTTAGATTAATCTCATTATGTTCTTATCACTTCTTCAGGAAATTACAATTTACCACATTGGATATCCCCTGGAATGACAACCTATTTAAATGTAAAAAGGATCTCAGGCATATATCATACAATAACTCAGCACAACTATATAATAATATTTTATTTCCATTAATTATTTTCCTAATTTCCTGGTGATATACTACAAAACAAAGTGTCAGTATAATTTGACAATAGTCAATATTTATTTATTTATTTTTAACTTGGAATCACAAGTTTACTTATTGTATCATATAGCTTATCATCTACCTATCTTTAATACTTTCAGATTCCTTTTTTTCACACTTCATTATCATACATTTGGTCATTTTCACTATTATATTACTAGGTTCTTTAACATTACTTTATACTAATCAATTTACATTTTAAAATATATCATACATTAATCTTACCTTGATATGATTTTTAATAAAAACTTAGAACATTATTTTACCAATTTCACTCTTCTATTTACTTAGCATCTATAACGTTCTCATTAGGTATATATATCTAAAATTATAACTTAAAACATTAACATATAAAAAAACTCTTTAACATAATGAAGATTAACTTCATAACAAATACAAAGGATATAAAGTTAGTAATTATCTAATCCTATCCAAAGAATAGAAAATTATTATTTAGTTTTTTTTTATTTATTTATTTGTATGTAAAACTGATAATTCAGATTTTCTTCCACAGCAGAACTTTGAACGCATTTGTCAATTATCTAGTTGATTGCCTCTTCAATATTTGAAAACCGATGCAATTATAATAAGATGAGGATTTTACTATTATTATTTGTAAAGGTTAAATGTTCTCTCAAACCTTTTAATAATCAGAGATTTTCGTATCCCATTATTATAAATTTACTGGAATTATTAGATTAATGGATTATAACTGAAACACAGGCTTGTTATATACCGGTGTCTATATATATATATATATATATATATATGTGTGTGTGTGTGTGTAATATAGGGTATATGAGCACAGACTTTCACACCACCCACCTCTGCACTCTATCTAATAACACTGATACACCTAAACACATATATGCTGAAAAGATAAATAATCACCAATATACGTATTTCATGCTAAACCAGCAATCATCAGTTGGTCCAGACTATCATCTTTACACACATATATAGTATAAGTGCTCAGATATATATTAGGATAGACAATCCCCATAGTTTAATGGACAGGCTTCAATCTACTCCACACTCCAACTCTTCAACCGTCCATCCAATTAAAAATCTGATGATGGAATGCTCAAAGGCCACCCTGAGGCTGAGATTGTCACACCCATGTTGACCTAAGGTCAATCTGAACCCCACATGTACAGGACATAATCCATTTAATACATATGCAAGGATGGGCAGACATCTCTATAATGTAATAACTGAAACACAGGCTTGTTATATACTGGTGTCTATATATATATATATATATATTGTAACGATATATAAATATGTCATTACATTAATTTAAAATAAAAACTTGATAAAAGTTCGCAAATAAAAGTAAAAAAACTAAACGCTAAAATTAAAATATTGTTAAACGTATATATTCGCACAGATGCTAAACTTTAAAAATATTTTTTTCATAAACAAAAAAAAAAATATTTGAACGTATTTTTTTTAATAAAAAAATACAAGGTTGAAATATAAAAATATTTTAATAAAAAAATAACGTAAGTTAAAATAAAAACAGGTATTAATTAATTCCTGTAATCTGTAAATGGAAATGATTGTTTATTAATTATCTAAAAGCTGTTTAATTAAAAAGTCAGATGAAAAGTTAGATAAGAAAAGAGATTTTAGCTTGACCAATGGAAGCAAATAAAGGCCCGGACCATAACGAAAAAAACAGAACAGTGACGTTTTTGTTCATGGAATCCATAGGAGGACTATAAAAAGAAAAAATATTGAGTTCCAGTCAGTTTTTTCCAACTTGATTTTGGTGAGTCTGGCGACAAGACGCCCTTGTCGTCCTCACTCACTTATTTTAAAAATGCAAAGACTGTGATACCAGAACAGAACCAGCTAATGCTACCTCCAAAATATCAGACCGGTCTTCCAGGAAAGTCTCCATGAGAATTGCCAACGGGAACAGGGACTCTTCTACCGTAAGCAGTAGAACTGAGCAATTGTTAAAATCATAATATTAATTAAGAACTTTAAAGATTGATGAGTAAATTTAAATTTTATAAAAAGAACTTTTCTCTGACTTATGTGTCAACTCAATTGATAATGTGTAATTTTATATATGTTTGCGTTTGATAAAAAAATCATTTCCATTTATTATTTATTTGTATTAATATTTATTGTTTAAATTTTAATTGATGAAATTTAAGGTTGGGTATAGACGTTGCATAGATTCGTTAGCGGTTGATAATGTTGTGGTTTTCACATTCGATTAGAATATATGTCAACGATATCACTGCAAGCATCTTACGATGAATGCTAATGGGATTTGTATATTCCCTATGCAAGTGACGTTTATCGATGATTTTGTATTTTGATCGGTTGTGTTTAATTTGGAATGTTTTTGACCGTGGAATCTGTGCAGCTGATCTGTACTCAACATTTTAAAACAAATTTTATAAAATGCATTTGTGCGAACGTATTTAAATGTTAAATTTAAGTCGGGCGTGAATGGCTATATAGATTTGTAAAGTTATATTAGGGGAGGGTAATCTTAGGTTATTTGTGTCGTTGTTGAATTGGGTCAATGGATTGGATATATTTGTGTAATTAGTAGATGTAGTATAAGTTTCGCTACGTGCAGAATCGCTGAATACACCACACCAACCCTTTGCCTATGGATGGGATTGTAAGTCGGCAAAAAGGATCACGGTCCCTTCCTATGGAGTTTTTATTTTATTGTTCTTCTTGCTATACAGACGTCATATTCCTGTATTGGACAAGAGTCAATGTCTTCTCTAACTATACGGTTCAGATGTCCATGCCTGACAGTATAGTATATTTGTGCTGTTGTATTTTCATGCTACATTGAATACATAAATGTATCAGATGGATTGATGCCAGTTTGACTGCGAATTTTAGCCTAAGGTTAAATAGGGATAGAATGTTTATTTTCAAATGCAAATCTATGTAGTCTATTCATACTTGACCATCTAAATAAAATATTAAACTCAGTGAAAGTTATGTAAATGTACAATTAAAGAGTACTATAAAAAATCTAAAAATGTTAAACCTATTCCTCGAATTTAGAATGATTTTATATGTGCGTAAATAAATATTTTTATGTGTTAATTTCTGGCAGTGGCTTTTATTCTTTTATATTTAAGATATAAAATTTATATTTTATTATCTCTGCTACTCGCTGAGCTAGTGACTTGGGCTAACGGTCGGAATATTTAAATAAAGTGGAATCTTAACAGCGCGTATCTGCCTACTTTATAAATTTTTCTAGGTTTAAATGCCTAGATGGCGCCCTGGTAGTTGCAGATATTGTTTTTGCAGTTAGATTCGATCTTCACTTTCATTTCGATCGTTATAATTGGCGTCCCAAGTATGGCCTTACCTCAGAGATTGACCCTGAGAAGGGGAATTGATGATGATGAAATTTCCTATCTTTAATAAGTCACAAGTGCCCTGAGAATTTTAAAAGTGAATCATGCCCGTAAATTTTTTTCTGAAATTGTATAAATATATTTGTTGTATTGACGTGGAGTTACAGTTTGAAATTTTGTCTTAAAAGTGCTGCCAGTAAGAAAAATTGCGCATATGTAGAGATAAATTCGAGGAATAAAAACTAATAAATAAAACATAATAATAAATATAAATCATAATTTTTTTAAAAAAAAAAAAGTCTTGTTTAAAATCTAATCGTTTAACTTGCCTAAATAATACTTAAAAGTTGAAGAAAAGAAACTTGGAAGGGAGGGGGCAGAAATTTAGCTGGTAATAAGGAATCAACAGTCAACATTTTTTTTTTAATCATTATATTTGTGTGTAATTAGTTTTGTCTTGTAAAAAAAAAAGTTTTGTCCTTTTGAAATTTTCATATATAATCAATTTGTGTAACGTAATTACTAACACTAAGTAAATTCTTTTTTTTTTTTTAATGTTTTTTGTTTTTTGAGGAAGTTTACTGATATGTAACGATATATAAATATGTCGTTACATTAATTTAAAATAAAAACTTAAAAGTTCGCAAATAAAAGTAAAAAACTAAACGCTAAAATTAAAATATTGTTAAACGTATATATTCGCACAGATGCTAAACTTTAAAAATATTTTTTTCATAAACAAAAAAAAAAGTATTTGAACGTATTTTTTTTAATAAAAAAATACAAGATTGAAATATAAAAATATTTTAATAAAAAAATAACGTAAGTTAAAATAAAAACAGGTATTAATTAATTCCTGTAATCTGTAAATGGAAATGATTGTTTATTAATTATCTAAAAGCTGTTTAATTAAAAAGTCAGATGAAAAGTTAGATAAGAAAAGAAAGAGATTTTAGCTTGACCAATGGAAGCAAATAAAGGCCCGGACCATAACGAAAAAACAGAACAGTGACGTTTTTGTTCATGGAATCCATAGGAGGACTATAAAAAGAAAAAATATTGAGTTCCAGTCAGTTTTTTCCAACTTGATTTTGGTGAGTCTGGCGACAAGACGCCCTTGTCGTCCTCACTCACTTATTTTAAAAATGCAAAGACTGTGATACCAGAACAGAACCAGCTAATGCTACCTCCAAAATATCAGACCAGTCTTCCAGGAAAGTCTCCGTGAGAATTGCCAACGGGAACAGGGACTCTTCTACCGTAAGCAGTAGAACTGAGCAATTGTTAAAATCATAATATTAATTAAGAACTTTAAAGATTGATGAGTAAATTTAAATTTTATAAAAAGAACTTTTCTCTGACTTATGTGTCAACTCAATTGATAATGTGTAATTTTATATATGTTTGCGTTTGATAAAAAAAATCATTTCCATTTATTATTTATTTGTATTAATATTTATTGTTTAAATTTTAATTGATGAAATTTAAGGTTGGGTATAGACGTTGCATAGATTTGTTAGCGGTTGATAATGTTGTGGTTTTCACATTCGATTAGAATATATGTCAACGATATCACTGCAAGCATCTTACGATGAATGCTAATGGGATTTGTATATTCCCTATGCAAGTGACGTTTATCGATGATTTTGTATTTTGATCGGTTGTGTTTAATTTGGAATGTTTTTGACCGTGGAATCTGTGCAGCTGATCTGTACTCAACATTTTAAAACAAATTTTATAAAATGCATTTGTGCGAACGTATCTAAATGTTAAATTTAAGTCGGGCGTGAATGGCTATATAGATTTGTAAAGTTATATTAGGGGAGGGTAATCTTAGGTTATTTGTGTTGTTGTTGAATTGGGTCAATGGATTGGATATATTTGTGTAATTAGTAGATGTAGTATAAGTTTTGCTATGTGCAGAATCGCTGAATACACCGCACCAACCCTTTGCCTATGGATGGGATTGTAAGTCGGCAAAAAGGATCGCGGTCCCTTCCTATGGAGTTTTTATTTTATTGTTCTTCTTGCTATACAGACGTCATATTCCTGTATTGGACAAGAGTCAATGTTTTCTCTAACTATACTGTTCAGATGTCCATGCCTGACAGTATAGTATATTTGTGCTGTTGTATTTTCATGCTACATTGAATACATAAATGTATCAGATGGATTGATGCCAGTTTGACTGCGAATTTTAGCCTAAGGTTAAATAGGGATAGAATGTTTATTTTCAAATGCAAATCTATGTAGTCTATTCATACTTGACCATCTAAATAAAATATTAAACTCAGTGAAAGTTATGTAAATGTACAATTAAAGAGTACTATAAAAAATCTAAAAATGTTAAACCTATTCCTCGAATTTAGAATGATTTTATATGTGCGTAAATAAATATTTTTATGTGTTAATTTCTGGCAGTGGCTTTTATTCTTTTATATTTAAGATATAAAATTTATAGATTTTTATCTCTGCGTCTCCACTGAGCTAGTGACTTGGGCTAATGATCGGAATATTTAAATAAAGTGGAATCTTAACAGCGCATATCTGCCTACTTTATAAATTTTTCTAGGCTCAAATGCCTAGATGGCGCCCTGGTAGTTGCAGATATTGTTTTTGCGGTTGATTCGATCTTCACTTTCATTTCGATCGTTATAATATATATATATA
The DNA here is from genome assembly GCA_028023455.1 of Epiperipatus broadwayi. NCBI lineage: Eukaryota > Metazoa > Onychophora > Udeonychophora > Euonychophora > Peripatidae > Epiperipatus > Epiperipatus broadwayi. The sequence continues at coordinate 2,711,644 of JAQFVV010012442.1, read as the reverse complement.
TATTTAAGTGTTTTAAAGTGTAGATCAAAACCATTTAACATAAATAAGTTCATTGTTTTATATCTATGTTTATATTACAGTTTATTGACATCAAGTCTCATAATCTATATATTTTCTTTTCTATGGGACAATTTTAACTCCTATGAGTAATTTTTACATTTACTATTAACTATTCCATATAAACATTTGTAAGTCAATTAAATAAAATCATTCCTATTTACAATACTTCTAGTGTATCTTCTTACTAAATAAAAAATATTGTAGGATCAGTTTTAATAGTGTAAATCAATTTGATCATTATTCCTATTATTTGTCTTTCACATTTCTGTGAGCTATTCGTTAAAGATTTTTATTCTGACTTTATTTTAGTTTTCTTTATATCATAAAATTAAATTATTTTTCAAATATATAATGAAATATAGATAACTGCAATTGTTTTCATTTACTTGAAATATTGTCCAACTCTTAACCGCTCAACTTCTAACCACTTGAAATCAATCAATATTATCCTTATATATTTGACTGTTCCCCATAATAAGAAGATTCATTGGCAACTTTTAATGCATTAGCATTTTTTTTAGAATTGTAATTTGATCTTCAAAACTATGACTTGGTGATAGGACAAAGAAATTAGTTATTTACTGCATAATATAATTATTTATTCAAGTATATTATCTTGATATTTATTAATATAAATTAAATTACAGTTATAGCACAAAATTATTTTTATAATCGTCTGAATTTTATCAAATATTTCTGATGACTTAATTACGTACTGGCTTCATTTGTTTTTTTCTTTCCCTCCTCTGTTTTTTATCGTCCTGATTATTTTTTCAATATATGTTAATTTTCAAAAGATTATTGGGAATTATTGACCATTGACCTGCACATTAGAAAATGATTTAATTTATTCCATTAGTTTAGACACGATACTTATAATTATCCAATATATTGATGTAAAGTTACAATTCATTACTTTTTCTGCTTGCAAATAATAAGATTTTAGGAATTTCTAATCCAACTTTTTTTTTGATTTTACAGGAGGAATTGTTGATAAAATATCAAAATTTATTATAAGATATTTTAAGGATTATATAAAAATGGGTCAATTTTGTGTTTCTTCTTCCTTTGAAGCTTTTAAGAAAATAAATGTTTTTGTTTTGGATGATGATTGTGTTTTTGGTAGTTTAGACATTGAAAATATGTACCAATTGGTTAATAGATTAAAAAGTATTGATGTTTTTCTTTCAATTTTAAAAAAATTAGAATGTTTTTCTGCAGATAAGATTAAGGTTTTTCATGATTTGCTTTTGCTGTTAGAGGATTCAATGTATTTTATGTCTAAAGATGTGTTTTATAAGATTAGAGAAGGTTGGGTTATTGGTTATGTCATTTCTCCATTGATGTGTGCTGTCTATATTGATTATTTGGAGTGTAGTATTATTAATATGTTTTCATGTTCTATTAAATTATTTGTTAGGTATGTTGATGATTGTTTGTTTGTTATTCAGAAAGAGAAATTAGAAGAGTTTTTATGTGGATTGAATGGTTTTGATTCTAGTATTAAGTTTACAATTGAGGGGGGGGGGGTTTGATTTTGTAAAATTAAAGTTTTTAGATTTAAATGTTGAAAAAGTTAATGATGTTTTGTTTTGTAGTCATTTTATAAAACCTAAAAGTTTGAGAAATATGATTAGGCCTGATAGTTATCAGCCTTTTAAACATAAAAAAAATGTCTTTGTTGAATTTTTGTTGTCGGAATAGAAGGCTTAATAATTTTAATAATGATGCTGATATTCAAAGAAGTCAATTTGCTGCTGAATATGTAGAATTGGGTTATAGTCATGATTTTATTAAAAAAATGGTATTTAATAATAATGTTTATAGTCATGATTCAGATGATAAGAATTTTGTTGGTAAGGATGATGATTATATGTCTTTACCATTTAAAGCATCAATTTATAATTTGGTTTATAGGAATAGTCATTTGTTAGGTGGAAAGAAGGTTGCATGGAGGAAAGGTTCTGATTTGAATTCATTACTTAATGGTTCAAAGCAGTCTATTGATAGTAGGTCTATACCTGGTATTGTTTATAAAATTCCATGTAGTTGTGGTAAATTTTATTTAGGCCAGAGTAAATTTAGCCTTAATGAAAGGGTTAAGGTTCATATAAATAGAGTTAAACATAGGTATCTTAACTCAGCTTTATATATTCATGAATTGAATACAGGTCATAGAATATTGTTTAACAATGCTTCGGTTATTTTTTATGAAAAGAATGAGTTAAAAAGAAGAATAAAGGAGACTTTGATGAAAAAACTCCTTGATTCTGAGGCTATCAATCTTATGAATACTTCTTTTGATATTAAGGGAAGGTGGAGTTTGAAATGAATTATGGGAATGTTTGTTTGTTTGTATATATTTATGCTTTCCTTTAGGTTGATTTTCACTTGAGAAGGTCTATTTGTAGTAGATGAAACCATGTTTGTGTAAGGATTTTGGTAAAATTTTGAATTTAATCTAGTATTGTATTGTTTTATGGTTTTAGCATATATATATATATATATATATATATATATATATATATATATATATATATATATATATATATATATATATATATATAACAACACACAGATGTGCAGTGTAATAATTTATAAACATTTGAATTATCAGACATAAAAAAATCAATTGATTTTTAATAACACATAAATAATACAATGGAATATATATATATATATATATATATATATATATATATATATATATATATATATATATATAACTGAATATTTATAAATACAGTAACTAAATAATTAAAAAATATTTTATCCACTTAGAAGCGCTGTTGATTATCCCAGTAATCTGCATCAACTAAAGCTTTGAAATACTAACTTTCCCACAATTCCATGATCTTAACATTTAAGCAGCAAACATTAAGATTACAGAATTGTGGGAAAGTTAGCATTTCAAAGTTTTAGTTGACACATATTACTGGGATAGTTGAAAGCACTCCTAAGTGGATAAAATATTTTTTATTTATTTAGTTACTGTATTTACAATATTTAGTTATATAATTATGTATATTGCTTTAAAAATACAGACATCGAATCATAATATTATATATATATATATACACACATACATATTTGACATAATATTATATATATATATATACACACATACATATTTGACAGGTTACTTTTGATTAATTATAAATGTCAGCAATTTTTTTCTCTAATCTAAAAGAATTTTTGAAGTTTACTTTCTTTGATCAAAACAAAATTGTCTATGAACCACCAATCATTTGTTTTTTAGTTTTAATTCAAGCAAAAATTATTTACTTATTTTACTATTGAGTTACAAAAGCCATTTACTTTTAAAATTTATTAGTTGGATATTTTAAATGTCATTTCAAGAAATTATTTTAAATACCACCATTCTCAATATATAACACTACTCACTAGCTGGACTTTATGCATATGGTGCTGTAACTTTATCTGCACATATATAAAACTGTATATGTATAAACTATTTTTTTAGCAAGCTGGTGGATGCTCTGGATCAGCTGATCCATTCTATATAATAGACAGCTTTATTGTTATTATCATGAAAGAAGTAATTCAGATAACTGTTGATCTGAAGTGAGATCTCTTTAGTCTCTGTGGTTTATAATGTACACCTATCTATAAGCTATGGTGAATACAGAAGCTGGATCTTACATTGATGTGAATCCAAACTCTACTATAGTGAACTCGTAGCAGCAGCTTTACTTGCAATGTATTGCCTTCAGCTGTAACTGCATGGAAACTTGTTTGTTAATCTGTAAAACATTAAAAACTCTCCTAATCTTTTTTCAAAATGTTTTATAATCAGAGTGGAAAAATACATTAAATAAAAATGTTTTCCTTATCTTCATTGAAAAACGGTACTAACACTTTTTCAATTCAAATTAATCTTTTGAAAAACAACTTCATGGAATTTCATCAAAATATGGTACACAACCATTAACAACAAAAAAAACTGCCAATCAAAATAGATAGTGAAATTTTATAATAATAAGTGTATACAATGTGATATAAAATGATGCTTGCATTAATTTCCATGTCAGAATTAATAAAAAAATTAATTAGATATTTTCCAATGTTTAATTTATACTAAAAAAAATCCAAAATTATTTAATCTCATTAAAGTGTAATACTAAAAATATCCACAACAATCTTTCTGTGTTTATTTTTACTTTTTCTTTCAGCTATATATATATATATATATATATATATATATATATATATATATATATATATATATATATATAGAGAGAGAGAGAGAGAGAGAGAGTGTGTTCACACTATTACACTGTTGAATGGATTATAGTGATAAAAGAGTAAACTTTAATGAAATTTTTTATCTGGTTGGCAATTTCAATCAATGTAAACAGAAATAATCTTATACACTTTAAATGTTTAAAGCATAAGTGAATCCATTTATATTTTATTTTTATTCAACATACAAAATGTTTTATTCATTATAAAATTGATTTGCTCTCCATTTTTACATATGCATTAAACTATATTAATTTCATGTTTATACTATGAGTGTGTATGTATATATGCATGCATAAGTACACACACATTGGGCAAAACCATGAAAAAAATTTGTTCGATCTCAAACTGTAATGTAACTGAGTGTGAGGTGAAGCATGAGAATCAGCTTAAAATAGTTTAGTATTCAGAACATGAGGTTTATCAGAATGTATATTTCTCTTAGTTTTACCATCTATTAATTTAAAGTAAATATTAGAACACATGGATAAAATGAGAGGTTTCTGTGAGGCTGGATTTTGTTGTGCTTCACCATCCCTATTTAAACCATTAGGTCTTTTTAATATTTCAATCAACTCTCTTATGATTCTCAAATCATATCTCTCTAAGTTAGCAAGCATTTTTGGGTATCAAAGTCAAGTTTGTCACCAATTATAAAAAAATTTTAAAAAGGTTTTACCCAAAAATAATCCCTCTTTCTCTTTCTCTCTCTCTTCCTATATATATATATATATATATATATATATATATATATATATATATATATATATATATATATATATATATATATATATATATATATATATATATATATATATATATAATGTCTGTATTTTTAATGCAATATATATAATAATGTAACTGAATATTTGTAAATACAGTAACTAAATAATTTTAAAAAAATATTCACTTAGGAGCAATTTCAATTATCCCAGTAATCTTTGTCAACTAAAGCTTTGAAATGCTAACTTTCCCACAATTCCATGATCTTAACATTTGCTGCTTGCCTGTTAATTAAGTAATGTTTATATTTGTATATTAGCATAGCTTCCTTTATTTTTCCTTTGTTATTTTTTTCAATTTGCAATATTTTTACATTATTAAAATTGAAGTTAAAATCATAAATGCATGATTTATTATGGTCATAAAAAAAGTGGATATATGTATATAGATGAATATAAATTTACATTGGAAAAAAGAACTAAAGAACATTTGTTATTATTAAAATAAATTTAGAAATCGAAACCAAATTGCATAGTAAATAATATTTCAGCACCTGTTTTTTACGACCATAATAAATCATGTATTTATGGTTTTGACTAATATAAACATAACTTAATTAACAGGCAAGCAGCAAGAATTAAGGCCATGGAATTGTGGAAAAGTTAGTATTTCAAAGCTTTAGTTGACAAAGATTACTGGGATAATTGAAAGCACTCCTAAGTGGATAAATTTTTTTAATTATTTTACTTACTGTATTTACAAATATTCAGTTATATATATATATATACACACACGGGTCTCTTTTTACGTGGATTTATTTAACACGATTTTGAATTATACAATTCACATTTCTCCGGAAGCCAAACTCCGATAATGCGCAATTACTTTAAATAATAAATTTTGCGCACTTACCTCATATTGAAAGTAATAGCACATTATTGGAATTCGACTTTCATCTTAGTAATTTCAATATTTTCAGTGCTTTATAATAGTAAGATTTTATGCAATAATGAAATTAAAACCATGATTTCCACATTTTATATATACACACATTAAATTTTACAAGATTATAATGTAAATTTGTTCAAACATTGTGCGTGTTAATTTTGCATTTTAAATCACATTGTTTTTGCTTTTTAAAAAAAGAACATAATCAATTATTAATCATTTAATGTCCGCTAGTTTATTTTTAAAAGGTGCGTAATAGCAGTGGGCACAATTAAAATTGAAAATTAAAGACAAAAATAATTTAAATTTTAGTTGTTAGATTAATTACTAATTACGTTGTCACAAGAAAACCATTAACACAACATGAGAGTGATGTTGGCACTAATTGTATTTTTTCTTGTGAAGAATCTGATTTTTTACCAGTTTGCAAAAAAACCTGTTTATCGGCAAATAGCGAAAATAATTAAAATGTGTATAAAAAATGTAAATTATGCATAAAAATATATTGTTTTGAATAAAATTAAATATTATAGTTAAAAAAATTTTGTCTTGTATCAATTTTTTTCAAATTTGAAATTTTTTATTAGTCATACTTTATTTCCTTATTTTTTTTTTTGTGCGAATTTTAAAGTAATTTTATGTTGGTGCTTTGCTTTTACATGATTTTTTGAAAAATCACAGTCCATATCTCCCCTTTTTCAAGGTAAGTTATGTCTATTTTTGTGCAATTTCGTTTGCGTGTGTTTTCTGTGGAACCTATCTATCGCATAAAACGAGACCCAGGTGGATAATTAATTATGATACCCTGCTTTTTTAAATACTAATAAAAATGCTAAAATCGAGTTTAAATATAGATTTAGTAAAATTTATTGTACCTTTGCTTCATCATTAGTCCATGAGAACCATGAATATGATGTGAAAGTATTGAAAATATACTTGGTACAATAAATCTTACTAAATTTATTTATAATGTTTTAGTATTTTTTACATTAATATATATATTGTAACGATACGGAGAATGCAACTTAACGTGAACTGCACTACAGGGCGCCATCTAGGCATTTGAACCTAGAAAAATTTATAAAGTAGGCAGATACGTAAGTCAAAAAAAAATTTTTTTTTTTTTAATTTTGATTCCGGTCATTAGCCCATGTCACTAGCTCAGTGGAATAGCAGAGATTAAGTAATATAATATCCTATCTAATTATATTTCAATATTAAAAAAATAAATAAAATAAGCCACTGCCAGTAATTAACATACAAACATTTATTTATGTACATATATATATATATAAGATTTAAAATTATTTTAGTATTAGTTTTACATTTTAACATTTAACATTATTTTTAACTTTACCTTAGATTTTAATTTACATTTTAATTTCTATTATATTATAAATTTACATTTTAATTAAGTTCGCACAGATAAATTTAGGAAAGCTTGTTTATAATGTTGAATATAGATCGGTTACATAGATTTCACGGTCAAAAACATTTCAAAGCAAACATAAATGATCAAAATACAAAATTATTGATTACTGACAATTGCGTAGGGAAATTTATACGTAACCCAATAGTATTCACCATAAGATACTTGCAATGTCACCAATAACTTAAAAGACATCCGAATAAATACATTTTAGATACTCACCGTAAGGTATTATTATTTATCAAATGTCTATATATTTTGATCAAATATGAAAACCCAAAACATACTTAACTGATAACCAATCCATGCAAGCGTCTATAAACAACTTAAATTTAATGCATTTTTATTTAGGGTCAAGTATGAATAGACCACATAGATTTGCATTTGAAAATAAAATATTCTATCCCTATTTAACCTTAGGCTAAAATTCGCAGTCAAACTGGCATCAATCCATCTGATACATCGATGTATTCAATGTAATACGAAATACGGCAGCACCAAAAAGATTAAGAGAAGATATTGATTCTCATTAGATAGGAATATTACTTCTATCTAACGAGAAGAACAAAAAAAAAAAACTCCATAGAAAGGAACTGTGCTCTGCGTCTTATAATTCCTTCCATAGGCAAAATGGGAGAGTGCGGCATATGAAGCGATTCTGCCAGTAGCGAATCTCTGACTACTTCTACTAACTACATCAATATATCCAATCCATTGACCCAATCTAACAACGACACAAATAACCTAAGATTACCCTCCCCTAATATAACTTTACAAATCTATACAGCCATTCACGCCCGACTTAAGTTTAACATTTATATAATTAATTTAACGAAAAACAAAAAAATCATGATAAAAACTTAAAGAATTAAAAAATAAATAAATGGAAATGATTTTACATAAATAAGAAAAAAAAAATACATCAAATAACACTCTTAATAAAGAATTTAGTTTGGTCAGATACGATCATATTGCAATCATTTAAATATAGAAAATTTTAATTTAATGTTCATTATTTATAAAGTTCTTACGGTTTAAAACAGTTCATCTTTATCCATTGCTTGCCATGAACATGAATTCCCACGCCATCCTAAGATTGATATTCTGTTGGCTGATTTATTTATCCATCCGGAGGTTTTTGTTTTAACTGGTCCTCAATGTAGAAAAACGATAGTTCATTTCTCTTTCTTTCCTAGCAAAACTGAATGGATTGAATCGTGTGTCTGTTTCAATCCCTTCTTCACTTCCGCACTACCACATATCTCTCACATCATAATTAATCATTCACTAACTAATAATATCCAAACTTGTCCTTTTATATTACTTTGAAAGATTGACTTAACATTACGTCATCGATGTGTTGGTCCTTTTCGTTGAGGTCCGATTTCCCAATGGATTTATTTCATTTGCTAAAAGTTTCTATTGTTTTCCTATCTGACCGATGTTTTTACATTTAAATGCTCAAGGCTGGTTTACATTTGACTAATTAAATTTATCATTTCCATTTCTGATTAATTAATCTGTTTTCCAAATCAAAGATATATTTAAAGATAAATTTAAAGATATAATTTTATCTCCAAATCTTTTTAAAATTTAGTTTTAGAATACTTTTTCTTTAATAAAGTTTTATTTTAATAATTTTTCATTATCTGTGCGATTTAATATATACGAGTTTAAGATATTTAATTTCAATTTTTAATTCTTAAAGAAAATTTTTAAATGCGAACTTTTTAATTTACTTTCATGTTTAATAAAAAAAACAACAACAATGTAATGAACGTCTGTGCTCATTACAATATATATATATAATATATATAATCCCAGTGATTAATGCTAACATGAAAAAAATATTCAAAAATAAATCACCCCACATGGCTAAAAAATTTAATACTGCCTTCTCTGCAATAAATATTTAAATATATTAGAGTCTGTATTGTAAATAGTCAGTTTTGAAACTCTATGCTATTTAAAGTAGTATTATTTTGAGACTGGCTATTTTGAAAGATAGACTCTTAATCTATTTATATATTTATTTCACAAACAGCAGCACTGAATGTCATGATTTAATATTTGAATATTTATTTCAGTTTAGAGTTAATCACTGGTATCATTTCCATATATAATTGTTTTAGGTGGTTTAAAGATTAAAACTATTAATGTTCAGTTTGTCTTCGTTGCTTATTCAAATTTCATATTTTTTGTTAAAATTAGTTTCTGTTTCAATATTTAAAATCTAATAGTATATGCTTTTCAATGTGGTATCATTTTTGAAAATGGTTATTTTGACATAACCAGCCTATTATATTTATTTTATAGAGGATGGTTCTAAATTTCTAGGTCATATAAGGTGATTATATATATATATATGAATTATTTTTGGGACTAAACTGTGTATTATTTTGCATTACAAGCCGATATTTGGATGAACATAGCATCCATTATTGTCAAGATTAATTTTTGAAAGATTAATCATTAGACTCAAAAAGTAACATGACTGAATGTGAGATGAGAAATGAGATTCAACTTGAAGTAGTTCAGCATTCACAATATGAGGCTTATCAAAATATTAATTTCCCTTATTTTTTTACCAATTAATTTAAAGTTAATATTAGAAGACAGTGTTAAAACAAGGTTTCCACATAGCTGGAATATATATATATATATATATATATATATATATATATATATATATATATATATCCATATATGTGTATATATATATATATATATATATATATTCCATATATATATATATATATTACAAATCAATGTCTGTATTTCTTCAAAACAATATACATAAATTTACAAATAAATTTTAGAAAATACAGTATTTAAAATTTTATAAAAATATATCTATAACCATCACTTAGAAGCACTTTCAACTATCTTTGTAGTTTTTGTCAACTAATAGTTTTAAAATGTCAGCTTTTCCATAATTTCATGATACCAACGTTTCCATAATTCCATGACCTTAACATTTGCTGTTTGCCTATTAATTAAATCTTGCTTGTATTCACATATTAACATCGCTTCTTTAATTTTTATTTTATTATTATTTCTTTCAGTTTCCAGTATTTTTACATTACTATAATTAAAATCAAAACCATATATACATGATTTATTTTGGTCATAAAAGACAAGCTGATAAATTATCATTATTTTATAATTTTGCTTTGTATTTTGAACTGTTTTTAATAATAACATAATAAATCATGTATATATGGTTTTGCTTTTAATTATAGTAATGTAAAAATATTGGAAACTGAAAGAAATAATAATAATAAAAAATTAAAGAAGCAAAGTTAATATATAAATACAAGCAAGATTTAATTAATAGACAAGCAGTAATCATTAAGATCATGAAATTATGGGAAAGTTGACATTATGGAATTATGGGAAAGCTGACATTTTAAAAGTATTAGTTGACAGAAACTACAAAGATAGCTGAAAGTGTTTCTAAATGAAGGTTATAGATATATTTTATGAACTTTATATACTGTATATATATATAATAAATATATATATATATATATATATATATATATATATATATTGTACCTTTTTGTTTAGGTTAGAATGGATTATTTCTAATAATTTACTGGAGAATTTTTAATTTTAAAAGTTAAGAAAGGGATGATGTATGTTATGTGTTAATAATCTTTATATAATTTAGTTAAGGTGAGTAAAATAATTGATGTATAATATTCTGTTGGTATGTGTAAGAAATCAGTTAACTAAAAATCATTATAAGATTGTATGGTTTGAAGAACTGGCCATAGGAAATACTGAATTAATAAGTTTTATAAATAAATAATTAGGGTAAATTTTAAAAGTAATGTTATAAAGTTAAATGAATAGATTATTCAATAATGATAATTGTATTTAGTACTTATTTTTTTCAAAATCCTTTAATTAGAAGTAATAATGTAGGAAGTAAAGTGTATATTCAATTTTATAATATTAAAATAATTATTTTAAAATTGTGCTATAATAGTATATGAATATTTTATAAATTAAATTATTTCTTTTAATTTTATTTAAATTATTAGAATCTTATTTACTTTTGTAAATCATGTGATGCACACCTGTGTTTGAAAATAAAATAATATTATCTGTTATAAATAGTAAAATTGGATTTTTAAAGTGAATATAATAAATAAAATCAGATTTATGTTTTTTGTTGAAAATAAATATGTTAGGTTTAAAATAAAGGTAGAAATGGTAATAAATATTGAAATGTGATTTTTAAAAGTTATTTAAAAGTATTTAGTAAGTGTAAATAAAATGTGAAAATTAATTAAGAATTGAATAATATAATAAAAATAAATATTTCATAAATTATTATTAACTTTAACTTTAAACCAGCGTTCGTGGTTTTGGGTAATTTGAGGTAAGAATTGTTTAATGGACCAATCAGAGGTGTAATAAGCTGGGATATTTAAGAGCTGCCCAGATTTTGGCAGACTATTATTAAACTATTAATTCATGCTACCGACATACTATTATAACATTGTTAGTATTTCTACAATTTCAGTAAAGTAGTTAGTAGTGTAATAATCAATTTTATTTAACTTCAATTTTATAAAAGTACATTAGTTTATTATTACAAGATCGTGATATGGAGATAGGGGCCTAAAAAATTAAATAATTCCTTCCTTGCCAATCTGCTTTGTTCAATTTGTCATTAACTTAAACATGAAGAAGTCATCACTAAGTAAAAAAGGGTTGATGGAAATCTTCAAGTGTTATTATCGTATAAAGCATATAATTTTGCTTGTATTAATAAGTCATATTAGTTTACGACTAAATTTCATTAAAAAAAATGTCATGGAGAAAATATAAAAAAATTTCATTAAAAGATATAAAGTGAAATGATATAATATATTTTTACGAAGAAAATTTATTTAAAATATGATGTAAAAATGATTTTAAAGGGAAAACTTTTAAATTTGACCAAACAATTATTTTAGGATGTTGAGATATTTCTTTCTGAAGAAATATTGGAAATATTTTAAAACTGGAATTTTTCCTAGAAAATATAAAAATTAAGGTCATTTGCAAATATGACTTATATCATATTTAAGAAATATTCCAAGTTAGTAATTAAAGTATGCTGGACATACAGAAAGTTTCTGAATTTATTTGGTAAAATAATTTAAGTTATTATCAGACATTGGAGGAAGTTTATTGTTTGTATCAGAAGATATTGAACTTCAGTATATATGGAAAAGTTATAAGAATTTGAAAAATTATCTTAACGAAGAGTATTAAAAGTATTTAAATTAGATATTTACCTAGCAATAAATGCTTAAGTATCTTAAAGTTTTGGAGATAAGAAAAGTATTAATTATATTAGTTTAAATCTGATAGAATAAAAGTAAACATACTATTTAACTTGAACCATCATTTTGGATTATATGTTGCAACGTTAAAAAGTGGAGCATGCATGATTATTGATGTCAAATGTGTGTTATTAATGTTTTTACCAGGAGAAAAGACACTCCCTGTAATAAACTTATTATCAAGAAAATAACATTTCATCGCAAGAAATTCTAATAAAGTTATCGTAAATATGGATTAAAATTATTTTTTACTAAAAAAAAAAAAAATTATAGTAATATTTATTCATAGAATAGATATAGCATAAGAACATAAAACATTAAATTATTTACTAACCTAGTAATTAAAATTTTATTGTAAAGAAAAAAAAACTGTTTAATAGTAATTTTTATTTTAAAAAAAGCTTAATATATTTTAAAGTGTGATAATGTGGAATAAATGATAATAAAATGTTTTATTTAGATCGTGATCTAGAACACATCGGCTAAGTAATTTCCAATAAAATTACTTATGGTAATAATGTAAATTATTAATAGTTTTATAATGTATTTTATTATTTTGTGTGGATGTATTGATGCATATATAAAACACAATATCTACACATAATTTATCATTTGTTTAGTTATTTAAGAATATGCATAATTTTATTGATATTGTAAAGATATTTAAACATAAAGGAAATATAAGTATATGATTCTGTTGTAACTGAACTGGATGTTTTATTTTTGAGTAGTTTAAAGTATTAAAAATATGATATTGAAGCTGATTGTTTATGCTTAAGTTTGAGAACTATCAAAGAATTAAATAATCTTGTCTTATTAGTTAATTAGACTGTTATTCTAAAAATGAATTTATTTGTTGTAGAAATGAGAAAATGAAGTTAGTGATGTAAAGTGATAAATTTTTAATGCTAATATCTTAGTATTAGGTTATATAAGACCAGGATAATATTGTATGTAGGGTTTATTTATGTGGGAATAAGAGTATACTATATTGATGATTATACAAGTATAGATAACATAGCCCTATATCTTGTGTATCTTCATGGCAGTGTTTATTTTCTATGTGTTAAAGTTTAATGTGCCATAGTGCTGAGTAAATAGCCTGGACATTATATTTGGTAGTAGAGGTAATTAAACAAATATGTTATACCTCATTTTGTGTACATTGTGCCCATGATGGTTAGTTGATAAAGGTGTTATTAAGTTGAAGTTATAGTTTATCCCATATGCCTACTAGTATATGTGTTATTAAAATTTATTGGATTACATTGTGAAGGTGGGTAGTTTTAAAATTGAAAATAATAAATAAGTTTGGAGGTATAAGTTATGTTGCTTAGAGTAAAATAAGTGAATATATATATATATATATATAGTTGATAATTTAAAAGGATTTATAATGATATTACTTAATTATTAAGATTTTTTTTTAGAAAAAATACATACTTATAATGCATATTTTTATTTACAAGTAAAAGTAATTGACTGAATCGTGTTTAATGAATGCAAGTAGTCATAAGTTTTACAAAAATTAATTTCATAACAAAACATTAATGGATACATTATATTTGAAGTTTAAAGTAATAGTTGGTAAGTAGCTTAGTTTGATGGTATGCTGTGAATCAAGGTAGTTCACATAATTATTTATTGAAGAATGATTATACAGAATAATAATTTATTTTTTTAAACTAAATAATAAGAAAAAAGCCATAGTAAAAATAGTATCTTATATTTTTTTAAAAACTTATGGAATTAATAAAATATAATAACTATAAAAAAATTATATAATGATATTTTAAAAGTAAGAAATATTTTTTTAAGAAAATGTTCTGTATTTTATATTTTAATTCATTTGATTTGTCTTGGAAAAGTACCTGAATATGAATAAATAGAATTCTATCAAAATGTAAATAATGTAAATAATTTTATTGTTAGGTTTGTTAATAAAATTGTTAAATTTGTTTTATAAGTCTTGGTGTTGATTCAATTTCTTCACATCACAATTACATAATCTCAGATAATGATAATTAAAACATAATATTTGCACATCATAAATAAATGTTTAATTTAAGAATTATAATGTTTTATTGATATGTTTTATTTAAGAAGTTTTACATATTGTATTATTCTAATGGTCATAGAATAATTACTAAAGATTTACATTGAATTACCTTAGTAATGATTGCCATATATTCTCAGATTATAATAACATATCATACAGGTTTACTTAAGATGCCATATGATTATGAGAGGATTATATTATATTATTATGTGATATACAAGAACAACATTATAAATAGAAAGATAGGAGAGTGAATTATAGATTAAAGATTAGTATTACTATTTTTGTTATTAGTAGTATTATTAAATTGTAGTTAGGAGTGATATTAAATCCCTTATCATACTTGATTACAAAAGTTATAATTAATTTAGAATTATGTTAAGAGAACCTGAGAGAATTTGAGTTAAATAATTTTAATAAAAATATCCAGATTAATTTGTTAAGAGTTATGTACTTAATTAATTTTGATTAAAAACATAAGAGTATTATAAATGTAGTATTTAAGTAATATGAGTAGGGATAGTATTCTTATGCCATTAAGGTGATATCCAGTGGAAGATTAACTTAATGTATTCCCTCTGCCACTTGTTAACTCACTTCATAGTCTCATGAGTTGATTAGATATTCATTTGTTTAATTTTATAAAACAGAACTATATTATTATTTATTAGTTAAGCTAATTTAAGCATTGATATTATTTAAAAATATAGTTATTGTTAATTTAGATACATTTTAGATAAACATAGTTATTTACCTGAGCTAGATCAAGTGATTCTAATTACATATTATTTCCGGGAAGTGAGAGTACAATATATATATATATATATATATATATATATATATATATATATATATATATATATATATATATATATATATATATATATATATATATATATATATATATATATATATATATATAAAAGTTCTTTACTCTCATACATTTTTCTTTTGTACAATTTTCTATTTCAAACAAAGGGAAATAGAAAAAGAACCAGTGTGTTAAGAAACTTTTTAATTCAACTATCTCTTGTTAAGATAAATTTATAAAGAAAACATTAAATAATTAATAAGGTGTTATTTACGTACTGTGTATTTGAGTTTTTGGATCTTCTCAATATCCCTATTATAGCACAGTCATCAATCAGCCCTTACTAGTATATATACTAAGTAATAATTTACATTTTTATATAATTTCAAATTGTAACTTTTTAATATTGGTAATTTTATTTTTTCAAGTCTTAATAAATTTATATTTATTAATTTGAAATATCTTGAGATTATATTTATCCTTAGAGAATTCTCATCAATCACCTATAAATTTAAGAGTTTTTGCTATTAATTTCTCATAAGCAAATCTTGTTTCAGAAAACATACATTTTAAAATATAATTATGAATAGAAGTAAAAGTCTTACCAAATTAAAAAATATTTTCAAATAATTAACATGTGACTTTATTTATATAATAGTAATAAGTATAACAAATAGAATGAAAAGAGTATTGAATTTGTAACTTTTTGAAAATCCGTAAAGTAATTTATTTATAAATATTTTTTTCCTTACAATTTTTTTAGTAAATACAATAACAATATATCCTTATACATTTTTAATAATTTTATAAATAATTGTTTTACCTTATTTTGACTGATTTCTTTGTTTATATATATATATATATACTGAAACAGTAAGATTCGTATTCGAATCTTAAGTTTCACCTTTACATGTCGTCTCTCACTGACCGGTCTATCCCGCCCAAATTTAAACTTTTTGGTATCGAATTGTGTGTGTAACAATATTAAAAATGTATAAATATATGTAGAATTCAGCATAAACACGCACACATTTCGATCTCAAATTAAAGGCAATAAATGGGGATAAAATAATATAATTTAGAATTTTTTTAGTTATATAATTTTGTATAATTTTAATCATTTATTTTGGATTATAAAGTTTGTATTTATTGCTTTGTTTAAATTTCGTTTAATAATAATTCTAAAAAAATCTGATGTAATATTTAATTAAATGTTAAAATAATCTTATGTTCCCTTTTTGTCTTTGAAATTTAAAAGCATCGGTCAGTGATAGATAATAGATTAATTAAAGAAAAATTCCCCAAAATGTAATTAGTAAATGTAAAATGTAAACAATAGAATGGCAGCTTTCTTTAAGTAAAACCAACAAAATGCATTGATTATCCTCAGGGCAGATTAAATAGAACCTAAAAATATCTTAACAAAAATGTGAAAGATCAAGATAAAAAAAGAGGCAATCTTAGACTTGCTGGAGACATTCACTTAAACTCTAGCTCTGCTCTCGATCACTGAGAGTCTCCAAAATATAAAAATAAATTGTTCCTGCCAAGGTATGACCCAGTAAAAGCACCTAGATTATTCTCCATCGGGAGATGGCCTATTGGATGCCGAACTTTCCATTGCCCGACATAAATTTACCATGAAGATCTGCTGCCTGAAATAAATGAGAAAGCTGTTGCTGCTGTGAAAGTAAATGAAATATCTAAATACAAGAAAGAATTGCCACTTGTGAACTTTTTGCTGCTAAACTAATGGAATCAGAAAACTTCTTATAAAACAGGTACCTGTCTATGTTCAAACTCTAGAGTACTCTAATAACATGCTATAGCTCTTCTTCATATTACTTATCTAAATTATAAAATGTAAAAACTATCATTTGTATAATTAAAATTGAATAATTAATGTAATGTGTAAATGTCTCTAATAATCTAGCTTACCTCACTCTATTTTTCTTGGGTGCGTATTTCTATAATCTACATTTTTATCTAGTTATTATTTAATTATTGCATGCTCATAATTGTCTCAATTTTCAAAGTTTAAATCTATGATCGCTTAAAACAATGAATGCTTGTCAAATTTTCATTAATATTTACTTTCCTAAATAACTTGACTTTCATATAAATCGACACGCATTCAGTGCATCATTTATTGTAGTGCAGGGTCTACTACTTCACAAATGGCTGGCATATTAGTTGTAATAACTCCCAGTTTATATAGATTTTGTATTTATTAAATCTTAATGAATAATTCTACAAAATTACATTTCTTTGAGAGTCGCCAATGTTCTTTAGTAAATGTTGATAATGTAGGGCTGAGTTAGAAGTCTATTTAAATCTTATCATAATCGTTTATACATTATACATGTGTTACGTTTTAGAGATGCGATGACCCATTCCACCGTGAAATTTCCGGATTCTTCAGGGTTGAAATTAACCCCAGTTTTCCTACACAAGCAGGCATAATGGGTGCTCCTGTAAGACATGACAATGTCATGCAGCCAGCTGGCAAACTGCGACACGGTCCGCTTGTCCCTGGTTATGCTTATGTGACACCTTACTTCATCAGGCCGATGGCAGAGCCCAGCCTGACATTCTTATAAACTCATTCACGGCATTGCAGGTTCGATATACTGCCATTCCTTATTGCCTTTCTAAAGCGTACCATGTGTTCCTTTGCTTAGTTTTATTATTCTATAAATCACTCCACCTCTGCATTATCTTCATAATTCACTCTCAAATAAATGTTTGCCCTTAGTCATAAAATAAATATTTTAATTAAATAAATATATGTCCACCGCTACTCTTAAATCTTACTTTAAACTCTTGCATTGCAAAGGTATAAATTCCCAAGGCATGCATTAGAAATACTTACTCGAGAATTTTAGATAGCTAGATTATGCCTTCAAATAAATGAATTCCTTTTGAAACATTACAGTATCGGAAATACCATTACTGAGGTCCTCAAAATAAAATAAGGTCAAAACAAATAAATGTATAATTTTTGTAAACATTACAGTATCGGAAATACCGCTACTGAAGTCCTCAATATAAAATAATGTCTAAATAAATAAATGTATTCTTTAAAATATAATAGTATTGCAAATCCTGCTAATGAAGCTTTGAATCCATAAAATATTATTAGTAAATGATTTTCTTATTAAAATGTGTGAATAAATAATTTTAAACTATATGTCTGCAGTTACGTTTCATTTATTCGATACCCATTCTATATAATATTTCCTCGATTATGTAAATATGAATGTTTAATTAATATTAGTTTGATTATTGGCTAACTCAAGAATAAAATCATGAATCTCTTGCATATCCCTGACCACCGTGCCTAAGGAAATATTTACTAATGTCGCATCAGATGCATTGTTCGTGGATTGTATCGTGGAACCGATAAACTATGTTCGAACTCAGTAACACGGGTGGCTTCGCTACCTCAATGGTGTTGCTGTTCTGTGTGGTGGTCGAATTCTGCACTATGTTTACGAGTCACACATTTTCTGATTGTTGCAAAATATGTTATTAAATATTTGTATAACTTTTAAATACTTTAACTTATTTACTTCACTAATTCTTCAATAACAATGCAATATAATTTAAGGTAATAAATTAAAGAAAAAAAACAGAGGACTACCTGTATAAACTAATAACCCTCATTAAAAAATAAATATTTTAAAATTACTTTTTGATACTTTTTTGTTCATTTCAAATTTTGTACACATTTCAGAACCAAATTATAGGAAGGCTGAATTCATGATTTCAATCATGTTAATATAAAAAGAAACAATTTTTAAGTACCATAAAGTGAAAACCAACAAAACAGAAAACAAAATTGAGTAAGATTGATAAAGATTGCTGCAAAATTTGTTGAGTTATTAAATAAAAAAACAAGTAAACAAACAAACTTTATATAGGAACTTAACAATATGAAGAAAAGAAGTATTATTAACACACAATAAAGATGTTTTCAATTTAAGTATTTCTGAATTATTTGAATGAGAGTTGACTTTAAATTCTTTAACTTTTATTGAAATATTTGAATTATATTATAACACTCTATTGCAGGTACCTTTAACGTATCTGTTAACATTAAATTTTATAGGTGTTCAATCCTTCAAACATGAATTTTGAGTGAAATGATGTATTAATAATTTTTGAATTAGATAGACAATACTACTTTTAGATGGTGACAAATTTCCTAGGGGATGCTGCTAGTACAAACATTTAAATTCATCTATCTGCAGCTTTCCTTACATTAGTAATAGATTTCTATATTATAAACAATTAAATGTTATAAAACAAAACTCCATAGCTTATGCAATTCTACAAAAACAAGCAAAAAATTTTGCAATATTCATAATGATTGGACCAATATTTAATAAGTAACAAACAATACACTTACAAATTTATATATATATATTATAACGATCCAAACGAAGTGGGCAGACATACACTCCATATTACATAACTAATACACATAACCACATACATGTGATAAAAATAAATAAACACAAATATATGTATTTCATGCTGAACCAATACTCATCATTTGGTCCAGGTCACCATTACACACACACATGTATATATATATTAACAAGAACCCTCCAACATAAAAATATAAAAAAAAGTTTACTACTTATACTGTCTAATTACTTATTATTTTAAATCTAGTTCTAATTAAATTGTATTTAAACATATTAATTTTTAATATGACCTTTTAAGAGGAATCAATTGTCAAGGAGATGGGTTAATATGATTAATATTTACATATCAATCATACCTTCAGACAGATTGAGATTTAATAAAATATTAAACCAACAGTCACCTTTCCAGACTGAGATAACTATCTCTGGCTGCATAAAATGTGAAACACTTCATGGGGATTGTTTATAAAAGATTTAAACTCAGGGCACCATCCAATATTCCCACTGGAATCCATGAAATGTCACTAACATGTTTCAAACACTTGACTCATAGCTAGTTTATAATCATGACACTGGCAACACATTACTTGGGTAAATGGAGAGTAGAGATGTAAACAACACTAATAATTTACATCAATTTATTTACAGACAATAATAAGAAGAAGAAAAATAATAAAATATATAATATATGACATATTATAAATTTAACAAATATGCATGCTTATGAATTCTATTCAGAGCCAGATTTTAACTTTTAATACTAGTATTTAATTTTTTAAGTTTAATAATGATATCATGGATAATAATTACCTAGGTATAAGTAAAGCACACTTTCTGGTTTAAATCTGTAGTTTGAACACAGTCTCTGTTTTTCAGGAGTGGTTTAAATACAGTCTCTGGTTTCCATAAGTAGTTTAATACAGTCTCTGGTTTCCATAAGTGAGTTATCCACAATCTTTGGATTTTTGTATGTGGGTGATCACCTTTTTTGAGATCCGGTCAGATTCTTGGTAAGAGTAGGTGTAACATCAATGCAGTTTTTTGATTACTTGTTCTACAGTGTGACTTTTTCTCTTAATTTGGTGGAGTGGGTTCAAACATCAGCAGTAGTCAAATCTGAGTAATCTACAATGTCATTCAGCTAATGGCACACAGAAGACAAGTGGAAGAAAATGGCCGAACACAGTGGTCAGATCTAGCCACTCATAATACTTTTAAACAATAATAATAACAATACAAATAATCTATTAAAAACTAATCCAATAATAATAATAATCTAATAATAATAACTCTTCACTATAAAGATACAATAACTATATCATTATTGACAATAGAGAATAACAGCTTTTTATACTACTCTGACTCCACCTTTGATAGAGTGTTAACCATGCTATCAATACATTTGACCTTTTAATTAAAAATTACATTCCTTTATTTTTTTTGTTTAATTAATCTGAAATTAGCTATTTTGTTCAACTAATCTATCTGGAATCTTAATCTCCAGAGCCTGATTAGTTTTGTACAACTTATTTAAATTAATCATAAGAATTTATATTTTAATTAAAAGTACTTTTTTTTACAAAGAGTATTTTGTGAGAGAATTATACAAAAAATATAAAAGTACATTAAAGAAAGGTAAATTATAATCAATAACTAATTTCTAACTTATTTCTAAATTTTCTTTCTATTTTATCTTCTACTTTTTCAAACTATTAATTCTTGATATTACTTTTCTATTTCAAAACTTTAATTTTTTATTATTTTTAAAAAAATAATAACTACATGATGTTACCCATACATACACACACTTGTGCAACATGTGCATATATAAAGTGTTACATCACACCCCTCCCAATTGAGAATTTGAAGTGCATTTACCACTTTATATTCTTTGTTTTTAATAACTTTAATTATTTTCAAATTGCATGGCAGTTTTTGTTTCCATTATTAACAATAAATGGTAATATCAAGAGAGGTAGACAGTAAAGTATTAGACAAGTCAACACACATATTGATTTTGTGCTGATTAAATCAACTTTTAATTTCTTGTGAAAGTCATAACTATGCCATCAGCATTTTTGGGCACAATGGATCACAACCATGGACTTTAAGGTTGCAAATGGCAAGATAACTTCTACTGCACATTCAATTTATAAAAATATTTAATTTAGTTACTGAGAATTGTTCTTTCTACTGGTGAATCATCAACAATATTATCTAATCTTCACACTACCCATCTGTAGAACAAAGTCACCACAAGAAAAGCTTTAATCCAACCAAATATTAGCCTGAAATTTATATCTTTGTAAAAAATACTCACACACACCTTAATCTTAATGCAACATTTTTCCTTTTTTTTATATTTGACAATGATTTATTTTCATTATTATTTTCATCATTAGTTTCACGTTTGTTTATTTAACTTTTATTTTGAATGCAAAATTTTAATTTCCCTTTTTTTATTTAAAAGAAAACTTATTTTGCTTGTTTACTTTGACTTATATATATATATTTTAAACACGTATTTTGTTTACATCATGCTCCACTACGTTTTAGTCTTACGAGCTGGGTTTGCCACAACAATAAAGTAGACATAATCCAGGGGTTATATTGACTATAATTTGACTTAAAATTTTCAAACTAAGTTCTTTAAGAATTTATTTTTAGCATTTTTTTATTTTATTAAGACTAACATTAATAATTTTTCCATTATTCAAAATTCATGGTTGTTATTAACTAGATCAGGTGGGTGAATCTGTCTGATTTTTTTTACTTTTTATCTGGTGCGTCTTCATATATTTTTTCTTTTTGGCATATAACCACTCATGCTGGAAAATTGGGAATCACCCCTGGACCTTTCCTTATGTCTGCTATGAAACAGTAAGATTCATATTCGAATCTTAAGTTTCACCTTTTTTATGTCGTCTCTCACTGACTGGTCTATCCTGCCCAAATTTAAAATTTTTGGTATCGAATTGTGTGTGTAACAATATTAAAAATGTATAAATATATGCAGAATTCAGCATAAACATGCACACATTTCGATCTCAAATTAAAGGCAATAAATGGGGATAAAATAATATCATTTAGATTTCTTTTAGTTATATAATTTTGTATAATTTTAATCATTTATTTTGGATTATAAAGTTCGTATTTATTGCTTTGTTTAAATTTCGTTTAATAATAATTCTAAAAAAATCTGATGTAATATTTAATTAAAAGTTAAAATAATCTTATATTCCTTTTTGTCTTTGAAATTTAAAAGCATCGGTCAGTGATAGATAATAGTTAATTAAAGAAAAATTCCCCAAAATGTAATTAGTAAATGTAAATTGTAAACAATAGAACGGCAGCTTTCTTTATAATTAAAACCAACAAAAGGCATTGATTATCCTCAGGGCAGATTAAGTAGAACCTAAAAATACCTTAACAAAAATGTGAGAGATCAAGATAAGAAAAGAGGCCATCTTAGACTTGCTGGAGACATTCACTGAGAGTCTCCAAAAATATAAAAATAATTTGTTGCTGCCAAGGTATGACCGAGTAAAGCACCTAGAATATTCTCCATTGGGAGATGGCCTATCGGATGCTGAACTTTCCATTGCCCATCATAAATTCACCATGAAGATCTGCTGCCTAGAAAGCTGCTGCTGCTGTGAAAGTAAATGAAATATCTAAATACAAGAAAGAATTGCCACTCGTGAACTTTTTGCTGCTAAACTAATGGAATCAGAAAACTTCTTATAAAACAGGTACCTGTCTGTGTTCAAACTCTAGAGTACTCTAATAACATGCTATAGCTATTCTTCATATTACTTGTCTAAATTGTAAAATGTAAAAACTACCATTTGTATAACTAAAATTGAATAATTAACTTAATGTGTAAATTTCTCTAATAATCTAGCTTACCTCATTCTATCTTTCTTGGGTGCATTATTTCTAAAACCTACATTTTATCTATATTTATTATTTAATTTTTGTGTGCTAATAATTGTCTCAATGTTCAAAGTTTAAATCTATGAGCACTTGAAATAGTGAATGCGTTTCAGATTTCATTAACATTACTTTCATAAATAATTTAATTTTCATATAAACCAACACGCATTCAATGCTTCATTTATTGTAATGCAGGGTCTACAACTTTGCAAATGGCTGGCATATTAATTGTAATCATTCACAGTTTAGATATGTTTTGTATATATTAAATCTTAATGAATAATTCCATCAAATTACATTTCTTTGAGAGTCACCAACATTCGTTAGTAAATGTTGATAATGTAGGGCCGAGTTAGAAATCTATTTAAAATCTCATCATAATCGTTTATACATTATACATGTGTTATGTTTTAGAGATGTGATGACCCATTCCACTGTGAAATTTCCAGATTCTTTAGGGTTGAAATTAACCCCAGTCATCCTACACAAGCGGACATAATAAATGCTCCTTTAGGACTTGATGACGTCATGCAGCCAGCTGGCAAACTGTGACATGGACCGCTTTTCCCTGGTTATGCTTATGTGACACCTTACTTCGTCAGGCTGATGGCAGAGACCAGCCTGACATTCTCATAAACTCATTCACGGTATTGCAGTTTCGATATACTGCCATTCCATATCGCCTTTCTAAAGCGTACCACATGTTCTTTTACTTAATTTTATTATTCTATATATCACTCCACCTCTGCATTATCTTCATAATTCACTCTCAAATAAATGTTTGCCCTTAGTCATAAAATAAATATTTTAATTAAATAAATATATGTCTGCCGCTACTCTTAAATCTTACTTTAGACTCTTGCATTGCAAAGGTATATATTCCCAAGGCATGCATTAGAAATACTTACTCGAGAATTTTAGGTAGCTAGATTATGCCTTCAAATAAATGAATTCCTCTTGTAAACATTACAGTATCGGAAATACTGCTACTGATGTCCTCAATATAAAATAAGGTCTAAAAAAATAAATGTATTCTTTAAAATATAATAGTATTGCAAATTCCGCTAATGAAGCTTTGAATCCATAAAATATTATTAGTAAATAATTTTCTTATTAAAATGTGTGAATAAATAATTTTAAACTATACGTCTGCAGTTCCGTTTCATTTATTCGATACCCATTCTATATAATATTTCCTCGATTATGTAAATATGAATGTTTAATTAATATTAGTTTGATTATTGGCTAACTCGAGAATAAAATCATGAATCTCTTGCATATCCCTGACCACCGTGCCTAAGGAAATATTTACTAATGTCGCATCAGATGCGTTGTTTCATGGATTGTATTGTGGAACCGATAAACTATGTTCGAACTCAGTAACATGGGTGGCTTCGCTATCTCGATGGTGCTACTGTTCTGTGTGGTGGTCAAATTCTGCACTATGTTTATGAGTCACACGTTTTCTGACTGTTACATTTTAAATTTTTTTTTTAGCGTTTGGCGTTTTCCAACGTGGAGTTTTCGATACAAAAAACCCATGTATACCCTGAGCAAAATATAATGCATATAAATTTTTTTTAGCATTTGTTACTCGAGTTAGCTAATTAATCGATATATATATGATTTTGTTTTGATAAAAATAATGAAAAAAAATAAATCAAGTGAAATAATGTGAGTCGAGTGAATGAAAAGACAGCAGGCATAATAACAAATTTAAGGAAAGCAGGGATGTGTGTGTAATTTAAGAAGGAACGAAAATACTCAGATCTAATGAAATATTATATATATATATATATGTCAAAAAAATATAATCAGTCGCTAAATGAGAAAGCAGGTGGCATTGAATAATTTATTAAAGCACCATTATATATATAGCACAGACAGCAGAAGCTTGTTATATATGTTAACAGTAAATATTTTGTTAAAGTACAAATATATATATATCATAGACATGAGTGGCTTATTATACGCATTACCAGTAGTTCGCTATAGTATATATGTTAAATATGTTAAACGCAGCAATATAGAGATAGGGCAATGTAGAGTAGGTGAGGGCAGCGAAAGAGTGTTATAGGGCTAATATACTGGTGGGGAGTAGTCAAATGCTAGTAGTATAAAAATATAAATCATATTAAAAAAATGGAATCAGAAAATATTGATATACAGCAAGTAGATTTATCTGAAGCTTTGGAGTCGACACCCGAGCAAAGGGAAGCTCTGCAACAATACAAAGGATCAATGGACTTTAATTTCAAGTTCATTGAGTAAATACTCAGACAGAATATGCAAGAAATGAAGAAAATGTATGAGGAGGAAATGAGAAAAAGAAGAGATGAAGAATCAAAACAGAGACAAAAAGAAGAAAAGATAAGAGTTAGAGAATATCAGGAATTTAAAGACACTATGTGGAGAGAGTTAGAAGCCATAAAGGAACATTTTTGGAATATCCCCAGCTAGTAAAAAGGAAGTAGAAATTAAAGATATGGAAAAGGAAAGGAAGTCAGAGAGATCAGATGAACCGATGATAGTAGAAGGGCAAGCAGGTATTGTAGTAAATATGACAAAGTGTGATGAGCAAAGAAATATCATTCCAGCCAATGAAGGCCCACAAGAACCGGAGAAGGAAGTCAGCATTAAAGAAGAGATGAAGATGGACACTGGCATGACACCAACATGTTTGCATTTTGGTAAAGCGGACTCATTACTGATCAAGACGCCATTACCCATGGATGAATGTGAAATCAATATTGAAACTGACAGACGCAAGGCCCACCACTGCCTTACAGAAAGGGCAGAACAGAAATTAGGAGCAGATCAGAGAAGCCAACATTTCCAGTACGGGAACTATGTTTGGGTACAGAACTCTCAACAAAGTAACGGAGATAAAAGAGTATATAAAAAGTTCTTTCCTTTGTACCGGGGACCCTTTATAATTGATCGCACATGTCGCCCAAATGCATATTTATTAAAAGATGGAGATACCATAAAAGGGACATACAATGCCTGTAATCTCAAACCATGTAGGTATTATCCACCTGACTTGGGGTTGTAAAAATATTAGACTATTAGGACGGTTATTAAATGTATATGAAAAAATTTAAATGAACTTGATATAATGAACTTGGTTGAATGGAATGTACTTTAGTCAAATAAGGTTTTAGATAGAAAGTTTGTTATATATATTATTGTTTTAATTACTATTACTCTTAAAAACTTTTTTTATATTATACTAACTAATCCTATTCTAAGAATTTTTTTTTATATATACATTCAGTTTAACTAATTATTACTATGATTTTAACCAGACACGGCCAAATTAGGCCAATTTAATTAAAATATAAATTCTAGATCCGGGTAAGTAAATTGTTTGTTGCTTCATGTAATCTCTGCTTTCTATATTTCAATATATCTGTAAAAACAATAATAATGTTTTCGTATTTAAATTATGTAATGTAAAATTTTTTTTCTCTTTCTTGCCTCCTTTTGTCCTTCCTTAATTGTTCACGGGAAGTACGGGGAAATGAAACAGTAAGATTCGTATTCGAATCTTAAGTTTCACCTTTTTCTGTCGTTTCTCACTGACCGGTCTATCCCGCCACAATTTAAACTTTTTGGTATCGAATTGTGTGTGTAACAATATTAAAAATGTATAAATATATGTAGAATTCAGCATAAACATGCACACATTTCGATCTCAAATTAAAGGCAATAAATGGGGATAAAATAATATCATTTAGATTTCTTTTAGTTATATAATTTTGTATAATTTAAATCATTTATTTTGGATTATAAAGTTCGTATTTATTGCTTTGTTTAAATTCCGTTTAATAATAATTTTAAAAAAATCGGATGTAATATTTAATTAAATGTTAAAATAATCTTATGTTCCCTTTTTGTCTTTGAAATTTAAAAGCATTGGTCAGTGATAGATAATAGATTAATTAAAGAAAAATTCCCCAACATGTAATTAGTAAATGTAAAATGTAAACAATAGAACAGCATCTTTCTTTATAATTAAAACCAACAAAAGGCATTGATTATCCTCAGGGCAGATTAAGTAGAACCTAAAAATACCTTAACAAAAATGTGAGAGATCAAGATAAGAAAAGAGACCATCTTAGACTTGCTGGAGACATTCACTAAAACTTTAGCTTTGCACTCGATCACTGAGAGTCTCCAAAAATTTAAAAATAATTTGTTCCTGCCAAGGTATGACCGAGTAAAGCACCTAGATTATTTTCCATCGGGAGATGGCCTATTGGATGCCGAACTTTCCATTGCCCATCATAAATTCACCATGAAGATTTTCTGCCTGAAATAAATGAGAAAGCTGCTGCTGCTGTGAAAGTAAATGAAATATCTAAATACAAGAAAGAATTGCCACTCGTAAACTTTTTGCTGCTAAACTAATGGAATCAGAAAACTTCTTATAAAACAGGTACCTGTCTGTGTTCAAACTCTAGAGTACTCTAATAACATGCTGTAGCTATTCTTCATATTACTTATCTAAATTGTAAAATGTAAAAACTACCATTTGTATAACTAAAATTGAATAATTAATTTAATGTGCAAATTTCTCTAATAATCTAGCTTACCTCATTCTATCTTTCTTGGGTGCATATTTCTAAAATCTACATTTTATCTATATTTATTATTTAATTATTGCATGCTAATAATTGTCTCAATGTTCAAAGTTTAAATCTATGATCACTTGAAATAGTGAATGCACGTAAGATTTCATTAACATTACTTTCATAAATAATTTAATTTTCATATAAACTGACACGCATTCAATGCTTCAATTATTGTAATGCAGGGTCTACAACTTTGCAAATGGCTGGAATATTAGTTGTAATCATTCCCAGTTTAGATATGTTTTGTGTATATTAAATCTTAATGAATAATTCAATCAAATTACATTTCTTTGAGAGTCACCAACGTTCTTTAGCAAATGTTGATAATGTAGGACTGAGTTAAAAATCTATTTAAAATCTCATCATAATCGTTTATACATTATACATGTGTTATGTTTTAGAGATGCGATGACCCATTCTGCCATGAAATTTCCAGATTCTTCAGGGTTGAAATTAACCCCAGTCGTCCTACACAAGCGGACATAATAAATGCTCCCGTAGGACTTGACGATGTCATGAAGCCAGCCGGCAAACTGCAACACAGACCGCTTGTCCCTGGTTATGCTTATGTGACACCTTACTTCGTCGGGCCGATGGCAGAGACCAGCCTGACATTCTCATAAACTCATTCACAGCATTGCAGTTTCAATATACTGCCATTCCATATCACCTTTCTAAAGCGTACCACATGTTCTTTTACTTAATTTTATTATTCTATATATCACTCCACCTCTGCATTATCTTCATAATTCACTCTCAAATAAATGTTTGCCCTTAGTCATAAAATAAATATTTTAATTAAATAAATATATGTTCGCCGCTACTCTTAAATCTTACTTTAGACTCTTGCATTGCAAAGGTATAAATTCCCAAGGCATGCATTAGAAATACTTACTCGAGAATTTTAGGTAGCTAGATTACACCTTCAAATAAATGAATTCCTTTTGTAAACATTACAGTATCGGAAATACCATTACTGAGGTCCTCAAGATAAAATAAGGTCAAAACAAATAAATGTATTCCTTTTGTAAACATTACAGTATCTGAAATACCGCTACTGAAGTCCTCAATATAAAATAAGGTCTAAATAAATAAATGTATTCTTTAAAATATAATAGTATTGCAAATCCCACTAATAAAGCTTTGAATCCATAAAATATTATTAGTAAATGATTTTCTTATTAAAATGTGTGAATAAATATTTTTAAACTATACGTCTGCAGTTACATTTCATTTATTTGATACCCATTCTATATAATATTTCCTCGATTATGTAAATATGAATGTTTAATTAATATTAGTTTGATTATTGGCTAACTCGAGAATAAAATCATGAATCTCTTGCATATCCCTGACCACCGTGCCTAAGGAAATATTTACTAATGTTGCATCAGATGCATTATTTCATGGATTGTATTGTGGAACCGATAAACTATGTTTGAACTCAGTAACAAGGGTGGCTTCACTACCTCAATGGTGCTGCTGTTCTGTGTGGTGGTCGAATTCTGCACTATATTTACATGTCACACGTTTTTTGACTCTTACAGCTATGAGACATATCAGGATTGCTCCTGGTTCTTTGAAAATTTTTTGTTTTTTCAGGGCTATTATAATAGCATCTCCTTAAGGTTCCACTCCCCAAATTCATTTCATGACTATATCTTACAGCATTTACAACCAGCTCTCTGGTTGGGGTTTAAATTTCCTATCTCTTGTATCAAATGTTTGTCTAGCACTTTCAAAAAAACTCAACAATTCTGCCATTTGTTCTACTGTTTTCCTCTCATTCCTATGAGCATTAGCTCAACATTGTGAGAAAAACTATGGCAGAGTATTCTGACAATTTTTTGTTTGCTAGTGGGTCTGCTGTTAAGGAGTGTAATTTTTTCCAATTTCCCTCTGAAAACGAAACGAAAGGTTCACCATGTCACCACTTATCTTGCAACATAGTGATGAATATTTCCTTGATAATATTCACTCTAATAACTAGATAATAAAGCAATTTTGCAATCAGAAAAAGTGACAGGTTTTATATATAAAAAATCTCACCAAGAATGAGACCCTCATTGTAAATTGCTTCACAGAATTTGCAACCATGGCATCTTTATTTATTTGATTTAAGGTGAAATGTCACTCCAAGCTATTTAAATGTTCTGTAGAAGCTTTACCTTGGTGGCCAAAAATATCTGGATTTTGAAAAAAATGGTTCATGATTCCTGGATTATTTAAAATGTGTGTATGTTTGCTCTCACATGGTCAGGCTTTTTTATTTCTGTCTATGTGCTATCTTTGCTACAATTCCATTGATTTACTTTTAATGTTAAATTAGTAATTTTGATTATTATATCCTCAATTACTTTTGTGTTTTCTACCTTTTTCTCTATTATTTTGGCAAGCAGTCTCAATTTGATTTCTATTTGTATTTTATTTTCATTTCTTTCTTTCTTAATTTCTTCTTTCACTTTGTCATTATCTAATTCAATTTGTTTTTTAATGCTTTGATCATTTCCCTATTTTGTTTTCTAGGCTCTTTGATTATTTTTTTTTATTATCTTCAGCTGCTTCTTTTTGTTTTTCAAGCATGCAGGTTATTAATGCTATAATTTTATGATTCTCTTTTTTGTTTATAACTTCATTTTCATTTTTATTTATTTGTTCCTCACTGAGAACATTTCCTACTTTATTAATCTTTGTTTTATTTTTTATCTCACTGAAAACAATGTTTATTTCTTTAACTTGAACCTTCATTTATTTTTCTCTGGGAACATTTTTTACTTTTTTATCTTGAACCTCCATTTTGGCTTTGTTTCTTATCATCATTTAATATTCTCAACACTTTTTACATTATTATTTTTAATACTGTATTTTATAAACATCGATAGATTTACTAAATTATTTACTAATTTTATTTAATCACTTTACTAGTTTCTAATGTTAATTAATCTATAATTAAACATGAGTGTTTGGTCAATTTTTCCCACTACATTCCCCTAATACCATTTGCATACCAATTTCTAACCAAATGCCAATGCCCACCTGTACTCATT
Organism: Epiperipatus broadwayi; assembly: GCA_028023455.1. Lineage (NCBI taxonomy): Eukaryota > Metazoa > Onychophora > Udeonychophora > Euonychophora > Peripatidae > Epiperipatus > Epiperipatus broadwayi. The sequence continues at coordinate 2,679,956 of JAQFVV010012442.1, read as the reverse complement.
TACTTATATCTACAATGTGTATATTTTTCTTTTTTCAATACCAACTATAAAAATTCACTAAACTAAATCCCCTGATCTTTCTTCTATAACATAGAATTATTATTAGTGCCATTTGTTTTCTTTCATCTCACATAAATTCATTCACTTTAATTGTATATTTTTTTATATTTATTTAGGAGAGCCGATTTTTTTATATTACACATTTTTCTCTTTATTTATGAATGAATATTTGCATCTCACATTGGATGACATATGTAATGGGAACCCCCCATAAAAATATAAAATCTTTTTACTACATATACTAAGTCTAATTATTCATTATTAGTTTTTAATATGACATTTTAAGGGGATACCGTTTCTCAAGCAGATGAGTAAATATGATTAATATATACATATCAATCATATCCCCAGTCAGAATGAGATTTAATAAAATATTTCATACCGAGGTAACTCTTTCTGTTTGTATCAAATGTGAAAAACTTCATGGAGATTTTATATAAAGTGTTTAAACCAAGGGTGTCATCCAATACTTACACTGGAACCCATGAAATGTCACTAACATGTTTTAAGCACTTGACCCATGACTATTTCTTAAACAAGAGACCAGCAACACATTTACTTGGATAAATGGAGTGAGAGAGACACACATAAACAACACTAATAATTTATGTCAATTTATATACAGACAATAACAATAAGAAAAATAAAATATAAAACATATAAGAAATATTTATTGTACATTTAACAAAGATGCATACTTAAAAGTTCTATTTAGGGCAAAATTCTAACTTTTGATACTATTATTTAATTTTTTAAGTTTAATAATGATGCCATGGATAATAATTCCCTGGGAATAAGTAGAGTGCAGTTTCTGGTTTATATCTGCAATTTGATCACAGTCTCTGGTTTTCATGAGCAGTTTAAATACAGTATCTGATATTTATAAGTGGTTTGAATATAGTCTCTGGTTTCGATAAGTGGGTTATGCACAGTCTTTGTTTTCTTTTGTATGTGGGTGATCATCTTTTCTTCAGATCAGGTCAGATTCTTGGTATGTCTATATGTAAAATCAATGTAGCTTCCTAATTATTTGTCCTATGGCATGTCTGGCTCTCTTAATTTGGTAGAATGTAGATCAGAGTAAACTACTATTGCAATTAGCTAATGGCATCCAGAAGATGAGTGGAGAAAAATGGCCAAACCCAGCATTCAGATCTAGCCACTCATTTTTCTTTTAAACAATAATAATACCAATACTAGTAATCTATTAAAACTAATCCAATAATAATAATCTAATAATAATAACTCTCCACTGTAAAAATAACAATAACTATATTATTACAGAAAACAGAGAATATCAGCTCTTTATACTATTCTGACTCCACCTTTGCTCAAGTGTTAACTGCACTCTCAATACATTCAACCTTTTAATTAAATATTACATTCCTTTATTTTTTTATTTTACATTAAAGTGAAATTACATAAATTGTTCAAATAATCAGTCTGGAATCTCAATCTTCATGCCTGATTAGTTTTGCACAACTTATTTTAATTAATCATAATAATTCTTCTTTTAAATAAAGTACTTTTTTTACAAAGTGTATTTTTGACAGAATTATACAAAAAATAAATAAAAGTACATAAAAGAAAGGTAAGTTATAATTAATAACTAATTTCTAACTTATTTCTAAATTTTCTTTTTATTTTAACTTCTACTTTTTCAAACTATTAATTGTTGATATTATTTTTCTGTTTCAAAATCTTAAACTTTTATTATTATTATTATTATTATTATTATTATTATTATTATTATTATTATTATTATTATTATTATTATTATTATTATTATTATTATTATTATTATTATTATTATTATTATTATTATTATTATTATTATTATTATTATTATTAAAATAATAAGTAAATTATGTAACCAATACATATACACACACTTATGCAATGTGTGCACATATGAACTGTTACTATATATATATATATTGAAAATGACACTTTGTTTCACGCATATATTTTAAAGTTTATTTTCCCATTCCACCTAAAGTGATTGATTAAAGAAAAACAGATCTATATAAAAAAACAACTTTTCTATAATCTTATTTCTTTAAAAAAAAAAAGCAAATTGTTTAAATTTAAAAGAAACTCGTTATTTTCTGTAATACTCAAGAGTTAAAAAAATAAAGAAAAAATATAAAGCTTCATTATTGATTTGTATAATTTTTAAATCATGAAACAAATACTTCTCTAAGATTTAAAGCTGGCATTTATTAAAATATTAAATTTTTAATATCTGAAATGATGTTGTCATACAAAGTGTAATAATCACTTGAGGCAAACTTATCAAATTGAGAAACATGGCTTAATCTACATAATTACTTATCTGTCCCACTAAAACAAATGATCCAATTATCAAGAAGTTAAAAGCACTCAGGCTTAAATGAAAGCTGTGTGACAAATCAACTACAGTGGAAGTCCTGCTGAATTAACCCAGAGAATTGATCATGGTATAAATAGTGTAGTTTTAAGTTCACAAAATTTAAAAAAGTTAGTTAAAAAAAGTTCTACTGTTTTATCTAAGTGTTGTTTAGCTGTTCAGTTGTCAATTGATTTTATTGCAGAATCACTTTTGGGATATTATATTTACAGTTACACTGCTGATTACAGTTGAGAAATCCAGTTTTAATAAGTGTGAATCCTATAATATTAGATATTAAAAAGAAAAGTATTAATAATTAAATCATAAGGATGGTAGGTTAGTCTGTAAAAGTTTTATCTCTGTCCACCACCATGAATCTCCAAGCTTGCCTGGTTAAATACCAATGGAAATCCAATAATGCCATTCATCTTAAATAAACCAAACCCATTTTTAAATGCAATAGTAACCTGTCATGGATGAACACACCAGATAAAAATGACGGTAACAATTTTACGAAATATTAAATACATATACATGTTTATAATAATAATAAAAAAAACATCTTTCTTAAAATAAATCATAAATAATTATAGTTTTATATGAAAATACATTTTATGGGGGATAAATCATAAATACTTAAATGTCTATAATCAAAATGCATTTTAATAAGGTAAATCATAAAATGATTATTTCTTTATATGAATATACATCTGAATTAAAATTAAATAAACAAATAATTATATCTGATCAACAAAATACATTTGCATTAAAATAAGTCATAAATGTTTATATGTTTATACACAATATACATCTTTAGTGGAATGAATCATATATATTTATATTTTAATATCAAGAACAAATAATTATATCTGATCAGCAAAGCAAGTTTGCATTAAAATAAGTTATAAATGCTTAAATGTTTATATACAATATACATCTTTAGTGGGATGAATCATATATATTTATTTCTTAAAATCAAGAACAAATGATTATATATGATCAGCAAAATACGTTTGCATTAAAATACATCATAAATGCTTAAATGTTTATATACAATATATGTTTTAGTGGGATGAATTATATATATATATATATATATATATATATATATATATATATAAAGAGCCTGCTAATAGCTCTAAACAAGCTTATTTATTTTATTTTTTATGATAAATGCTACAAGAGAAAATACCTGAAGCCTTTATCTAGATCGGTTTCAAGCTTATGGCTTTCATCAGTGAGGAGCTATAACATTAGATTCAAAATATTAACTCAAGCCAAGCATTTATCTAATTCTTAAATATTAAGAAAAAGATCCAAATCTTCAGACACCTACATGTCTTCAAACTCAGCTCTTTAACCAAAGAAACTATATGAGCCTGAACTAAATTCAGCGATCCCTGAATTTAGTTCAGGATCATATAGTTTCTTTGGTTAAAGAGCTGAGTTTGAAGACATGTAGGTATCTGAAGATTTGGATCTTTTTCTTAATATTTAAGAATTAGATAAATGCTTGGCTTGAGTTAATATTTTGAATCTAATGTCCTAGCTCCTCACTGATGAGAGTCATAAGCTTGAAACCAATCTGGGGATGGGGAATATCATAGATAAAGGCTTCAGGTATTTTCTCTTGTAGCATTTATCATAAAAAATAAAATAAATAAGCTTGTTTAGAGCTATTAGCAGGCTCTTTATATATTACATATTGGTAATACAAGCTATATAGATCATGTGGCATATGACTGATATTTTACTAATATATACAGAATGATAGCTATCAGGTTTAATTACAGACCTTAATTCATTACTTTTAACAAAATGACTGCATAATAAACAATTAGTCTCTACATTTCTAATCACCAAAAGATCTAAATATCTTAACTTAACAAAATCTAACTTCTCCTTCTAACACATATCTTATAGAAGGGTTTATATATATATATATATATATATATATATATATATATATATATATATATATATATATATATATATATATATATATATATATATATATATATATATATATATATATATAGCATAGCTTCCTTTATTTTCCTTTTGTTGTTAGTTTTTTTTTTTTTTTAATTTCAATTTTTTTATGTTATTATAATTGAAATTAAAACCATAAATACATGATGTAATATGATGGTAAAAACTGTTGCTGAAACATTATTTACTTTGCAATATTGTTTTATTTTCTGAACCCTTTTTAAAACAGCAAGTGCTCAGATTTAGAAAATGAAACAAAATTGCAAATTAAATAATAATGTTTCAGCATTTGTTGTTATGACCATAATAGGTCATGTATTTATGATGTTAAGTTCAACTATAATATTATAAAAATATTGCAAATGGAAAAATAAGAATAAAATGAAAATAAAGAAAGTGATGCTAATATACAAATACAAATAAGATTTAATTAACAAACATGCAGCAAATGTTATGATCATCAAATTGTGGAAATGTTAGCCTTTCAATGTATTAGTTGACAAAGACTACGAAAGTGATCCTAAGTGGATAAATTTTTTTAACATTTTTACTTTTTTTATATCTAATTAATGTAATTATAAATATTCAATTATAATATTTTGTATATTCATTTGAAAAAATACAAACATTGAATTATAATAGTATATCTATCTATCTATCTATCTATCTATCTATCTATCTATCTATCTATCTATCTATCTATCTATCTATCTATCTATCTATCTATCTATCTATCTATCTATCTATCTATCTATCTATCTATCTATCTATCTATCTATCTATCTATCTATCTATCTATCTATCTATCTATCTATCTATCTATCTATCTATCTATCTATCTATCTATCTATCTATCTATCTATCTATCTATCTATCTATCTATCTATCTATCTATCTATCTATCTATCTATCTATCTATCTATCTATCTATCTATCTATCTATCTATCTATCTATCTATCTATCTATCTATCTATCTATCTATCTATCTATCTATCTATCTATCTATCTATCTATCTATCTATCTATCTATCTATCTATCTATCTATCTATCTATCTATCTATCTATCTATCTATCTATCTATCTATCTATCTATCTATCTATCTATCTATCTATCTATCTATCTATCTATCTATCTATCTATCTATCTATTGAAACAGTTGACCTTAGGTCAAGTTCGAGTTTCACTCTTTTACCACAACCCACATTTCATTCTGCTCCTTTCTTATCAAATGAATATAAACTATATGTATATTTCTGAGAAGCGTCTATAAAAGTTATAAATATAAATTTTAAATAAAAATTCTTTAATTATTTTGATATTAATGTCTCTGGATGTGACTCAGATATATACATATACTATCAGAGCTTTTATATATATATAAAAGCACAAAAAATATTGTAAATAATTTTGTACTTTTTTCTTAATTATATTTTTACAACTTTGTAATTATTTTTCTTCATATAATTACACAAAAAGTCAAGATGAAAGATACAATCTTTGAGTGTCTAAGAGTAATTAAAGGGGTGGGAACATTAGTTTGTTTCATGGTTTTAAAAAGAATTTTTAAATCAAAGTTAATGAAAGTAAAATTTAAAACAAAGCTAATTGATTTCATTTTCATCAAATCTATTTTCAATCTGGAAATTGATTGCAATTTATTTTTGGACAGTTATCTGGCAATTGCATCTCCAATAATAATAAAGAAAATATTTTTGTAAATTTAGGATTCAATCAGAGATAAAAAGTTTAATTAAAATCATTGTTTGAATAACTCAGAACTGGTATAAATAAGGCGGAAAGTCTATTGTGTGAGAGTTTAATCAATAGTCACTAGTTGACTCCACATCTGCTTGATTTTTTAAATAGTTTTAAAAAGAGGGGCCCAAGACACATACCCCTTCATCTTCAGCCCAACTTTTCACCATGCAGAAATATAGTTCCTACAGATCAAGAGTTCCCATGTTGTCAAAAAACCACCAAGGCCAAGAAACATGTTTTAAATCAAAGAATGTCAACTGCCACAGAAGATTCATCCCTACTTCATCCTATAGAGTCATGAGGTACCAAATCCAAAGTCATTATAATTGTATTACATGAATCCTAACTCTTTAAAATTAATGTTTTCTGTATATTGAATATTTTTTTCACTCAGTAATCAGTGAGTATGTTAAATTAGTAATTATTTTCTCTGTATAATCTTATTGTAAAACATTTCATCCATATCATGCTTCTTATTTTTCTTATAATTTAGTGCGGTTATAATTTAATTATAATGATATTTTTATATTTTCAGTTATTTTTTTGCAAATGCCAATCAAACCCAGTCTTATGAACTTCTTCTATATCACCCTGTAGAATAGAAAGGGGAGATGGAGACCTTAATCAATGAGTTCTTGTTATTTATTTTAAATAGCTTGTAAGATTGAGGTTTTTTTTTTAAATGAATATGCTTTTAATATATATATATATATATATATATATATATATATTAAAAGCATATTCATTTAAATATATATATATATATATATATATATATATATATATATATATATATATATATTACAGTAAAATTATACAAAATGTATAAATATTTTGCAATCTGGGGTGGATATTTGTGTCTGTTAATTTTATTAATTTCATTATTGATCATCATTGCCAAAAAGATGATGACCAAATACTATTTTGTTTTGTGCAATTTTAAGTGCGCATTTTTTTTTATATATGTTAAATAAATAGTATCGATTCAAGAATAGGGAGAAATGTATGCTTTATTACTCATAGTTTAACTTCTGATTAGTGATTTTATCTTACATGGGTCATTAATTTAACATATCATTACGTTTTTGTTTCACTTTAGTATTTAAATCTAAGCATTTTATATTATTATAATAGCATTGATAGCATATGTCAGACATTATTAATGAGTCACATAAAGGCTTGGATTTTGATTCGTTCATACCTTCATTCTGGGAATTCCTGATAATCTTTATTTGTCATTCTTTTCCTTAAATTATATGCTTATATACTGCATTGATTTGCCTGCATCTCACTGCAGGGATTTGAAGCCTTTCATCTTTTTAGTATTCTCGTTCCTAACAGGGGTCTAAGTCTACTCCTTGGAACAAGCAGTTTAGTGTAGTTGAAGCTCTGTAAGGTTTGCCATGATCCAAACCCAAAACAACTTTCTACCTACCTTTTTCACTTTCAGTTCTCCTCAGCTGGAAGCTGGTCTACCACCTTAAAATTGGAGAATTATGTTTTTTTGGACACAGCTGTCACACTCTGTCACTGCTATAATGCTAGCACCACAATTTTCTTATATTTCGTTTTTTTAGCCTGTTTAACAAAATAAACTATAATATGTGATAATGAAATGTTTTTCTGTTTAAATATTTTTCGTTGGAGTTTTCCCCTTTATTGAAATAAGCAATTGCCATATTTATCAAGTTTCAAAATATTGTATCATTAAATGTCAAAAATGTATAATAAATAAGTGTTTTTCTTTTAGTTTACGTACAGATCAAACTGTATCCTTAGTTAATTGTGATAAATAAATGCTATGAATTAACATAAAGCTATATATCCAATGTCAAGGGCATTTCACTAAAGTCATCCAAACAGCGAAACTATTATATCTTTATTTGTGTTTTGTATAGGAATAATATGTCCACCAACCATCCAGATAAATCAATTTGTGTAATATTAAATAAAATCTGATCTTTAAATATGTTATGCATTGAAATACCACACTAAATTGATATCTGCTAAAATAAAATAATTGAATCAAGTTTGTCAAAGATGTGTAACTAAAATAATAGTTTAAACTGTGTGACATTGATTTATATATATATATATATATATATATATATATATATATATATATATATATATATATATAGATGATTTTTTATATATATATATATATATATAAAAAATCATCTTGAATTTTTGTCAAAAAAATATTTATAATTTTAAACTTAATCCAGTTATTCAAATCTCCTTCATATATTTATGCATGTTTTTTAACTTATAGCTCGGGTTCACTCAATCTCTCATCATCATCATCAGCTAAGTTTTCATGCAAAATGTTGCAGGACTGAGCCAGGATAAAATGAATTCATGTGGCATCACTGTAGGTGTTGTTCTTAGTGTTATAGATTTGGGGAATGGGCAGCTAGGGTAGAATTCATGATGGCTCCTGACTTGTGTACCTTGGGCGTGATTGGATTCAGGGTACTTTTGCTTAGATTCTAAATCTTGTTGGATGGACATACAATATTTCATACTCTGTAGTCAAGTTGCAATCTTTAAGTGTCCATATATATTCAATGGACCATTAGTAAGAATGGATTTCCATTCTTGCTATTAAAAAGGTGAAAGGGTTGCCTTGATAGCAGTGAGAAATATTGATTACTATATTTACTGTGAATGTTTAAGTGGTGACTGGTTGGAATCTAATTATATATATATATATATATATATATATATATATATATATATATATATATATATATATATATATATATTGTAACAGTAGGTGGTTTCGAATACAGGTGCTAAAGTAAGTAAAAGGTAATAACAATTATAAAGAGTGTTAATTGCAAGTCATGTTATGAATTAAATAGGTTGATGCAGAAAAAATTATAGTCATTTGAACCCTGTTGCAAAAGAGTATGAATGGAATACATTAATCAGTTAATGGCATGAATGTATACATATATATTTGTTGTATGTGTTATTGTGATGTGTGTTGAATTACTAACAGATTTATATGTGAGGATATACAAAAGCAATTATGTGCAGAGTTGTGTTATTTTTTTATTATTTGTTATATATATATATATATATATATATATATATTATTTATTGGATTTATAAGTCTTTATTTTTTTGTTTATTTATATATATATATATATATATATATTGTTGCTTATTAATGTCATAAGCTATAGAGTTAAATAATGTCAGTAGTAGCACATGTTTTTTTAATGAAAACCCATTAAGCATATAAGGGTGAAGAGTAGTAAAAAGAATTGAAAGTTGCACTGAGGGCAGTTTCAGTTAGTGATTCTGTCCACCACAATTCTTAGAACTTGTCAAATAGTATTGATAGACCAATAGAAGCTAAAAGCATTCTTGAAATCTGGTGGTCATCGGCATATGAATAGATGAAAAGAAAAGTGAGGTTAAAGAGTGTTAAAGAAAAGAACTATATATTTTTCCTCAGTGATTTAGTCAGTGATTAAAATTTTAAAAAAAATAGATACAGGTGATAAGAAAGAAGTGGGGGGAAAAAGTATTAACATTATTATCAGTTAATGAAAATTTATTCATAATGTACTCATGAAAAATGCAGGGGTAATTATAATTGTGCCAGTTCATTAGTCTGGCTCAGTGGACAGCTATTGTAGGACTCACCTGAACTTTATTTATGGAAATTTGTTGTTTATTTAATCCAAGTGTAATGGTTATGAACTACAAACGGCTAGAACCTATCTCAAGCAAGTTAAAAATCATCAACTTAACCTCTAGGATGGATTATTTTGTGTAGAATATTTCGGAACCTGTCATCATAATTCAGATCAACGACTCTCACTAAGACCAGCATTCCTTTAAGACTGTAAGCACACAGATCATTAGCCTTGATGACGTGAACATTTGCTCTTAACAGAGGTAATCTTGATCTTTTCTCAATATATATTCAATAAACATTTAGTAATAAATTAAGAAACGTGTTATTTCAATTTAAAGAAAGTAATAAATAATTTCTTAAATCATTTAATAAACAATTGTGGCATGTAATTGCACACTTTCATTAATATGTATATGAAATTTATATATACGTGTGTATCGGAATAAATAAATTGTGTGCTTAAAATATTGAGATATGTATACGTGTGTTAATAAATCTTAGAATTTTATCATAACATATACTATTTGCATTCTGAGATTCTGATAACTTCTGGGCTTTTGTAATAGGATTTGTAGGCAGATAGAAATTATAATGAGATATATATGTGACATCTCTTCATAAGATCACATTAGCTTTGTTCTCCATTAGATATTGTCCCCAGACCTTGAGATTGAGCTAATCTAAATAAGATACCCATAGAGTGTCCACTGAATACTTTTTTTATGTTTTCGAGAGATATAATTCTTATTAATGGATAAGACTGGCACTTGAGATGGGATTTTAGCCCATGCTCATAAATATACCTACTCGAAGCTTAGAGAAATAACTTGTACATGCTCAATTCTTAGAATAAGATTATGGGTAGATGGTAATATATATATATATATATATATTACCATATATATATATATATATATATATATTCATAAAACAGTATATATATATATATATATATATATATACTGTTTTATGAATGTTTTCAATATTTTCAAATAAAAAGGTAATCTTCATGAGATGGTAAGTTTTGATTTATTGTAATGTAAGAGTCTCTGAGCTTAAAGTACAGAAAATTTGGACCAGCTCTATTACATCTGCATAAATTTATTAGAGAATTTGCAGGAATAAACCATTTATCAACTTTTAGTTTTGTAAAGGTTACTGTAATGGTAGAATGCTAAGATTATATTTACTTCTGTTTGGTTCAACATGTTTCAAAGAAATGATAAGGGCAGTCTTTGAAAGTCATGACTCATGGATCATAAGCAAGCATTGTTATTTTATGTGCTTAAATTTCTTACCATCTTCAGACAATTATATTATTATATTGTATTTATGTTTTTAGTGTATATATATATATATACATATATATATATATATATATATATATATATATATATATATATATATATATATATATATATATATATATATATATATATATATATCAAAATACAGTACAATTTATATAAATTATATTCTTTTAGAAGTACTTTCGACTATACACTTTGTAGTCTTTATAAACTATATAACATTGAATAATCAAAACAAGACAACCTTTAACAATACCCATAGTTCAATTCAGATTTCCCACATTTCTGCTATCTTAACATTTGAATTGAACTATGGGTATTGTTAAAGGTTGTCTCGTTTTGATTATTCAATGTTACATAGTTGATAAAGACTACAAAGTGTATAGTCGAAGTACTTCTAAAAGAATATAATTTATATAAATTGTACTATATTTTGATATATATATATATTGATTTGTATATTACATATATTGTGAAATGAATACAGATATCAAATTTTATTTATATATATATATATAAATTTTAACGGTAAATACAATATTAAAATTTAAATTCTTTTGTAGCACTTTCGATTACATGGTAATCCCCATCAGCTTTAACTGAATTTCAAATTTTTTAAACTTAATGTTATGTATATTGCCATAAGCTGTCTATGAGCATATTTGCAACTTGCTGATTAATAACATCTTCCTTATATTTATCAATCATAATTGCCTCCTTAATTTTCCTCTTTTTATGATTTCTTTCTTCCATTAATATTTTTATTTCACTACTATTAAATTTAAATGTATAATAACAAGTCTTTTCATGGTCAAATAATACTGAAGCTTTATTAAATTGTATATTTATGTTAATTTTAATTAGATTATATAATAATTGATGCTCCTTCAATCTTTTCTTCACAGAACATCTTGATTCACCGATATATGATTTCTGACATCCACATGAAATCTGATAAATTATATTACTTCTTTGCAATTTAGGAATTATACACATAGAATTATTAATCAATCGATTAACATTTGGAGGAACACAAAATGAGATATTATACTTTTCTTTAAATATATTCTTAATTAATTTAGATTGCATGATATTTATAAATGGTATAGATATCGATTTTTTATTATCTAAAGTTCCACAGCCAACTCTCTTCTTATTATTAAATGAATTTACTGTACACAAGATTTGTTTTTTTATCATAACCAACTTTTAAAAGTTCATTTGCCAATAGTTCAATATTTATAATTTTATCACTATTATATTTACACAATTTATCATTGCGATGCAAAAATGATTTCAGACTTGCCATTTTATGTATCATTGGAACACATGACTTAAAATGAATATATCCTCTTTCTCCATTAGGTTTAAAAATAAATTTATAATTTAAATCAGTATCATCTCTAAATATTTGTAAATCTAAAAATTTTATTTTTCCATTTTGTTTATTCTCAATAATCCATTTTAAATTGTTTAAATTATTCAAATTATATAAAAGAACATCAATAATATCTTTAGGACCTCAAACAAAAACATCATCAACATATCTAGCATAAATTTTAATATCTTCAAACTTATAAGAATTAAATATAATATCTTCATATTTCAACAATGTAAAGTTACAAATTTGTGCTACCATAGGTAATCCCATTGACCATCCTTTACCCATTTATAATACCTATCATTATATGTTACAATAATATTATCACTTATTAATTTTAGTGATTCAATAATAAAATTTATTAAATGTTTATTTACAGACATATTAACTAGTTCAATTTCAATTAAATTTATAGATTCAAGATGATCAATTGATCCATATAATTTCTTACATCCAATGAAGCTAACAGATCATTATCATTTAATTTTATATTTTTAATTCTATCAACAAATTCATAATAAGATGCAATTGTATATCTTCCAAAACCCAACATATCTTCTAACAATTTACCAATATATTTAGCTGTTTTATACGTAAGTGATCTACCAAAATCAATCATCAGTCTAAGAGAATTACCTATTTTTTGAAGTTTTATATTATCAAATATTCTTGGACATATAGATGTAGGTGGATATATATCATAGTATGTACAACAATTCATTAAATGACTTTTAGCCTTTTTTAAAAGACTATTTATACATTTCACACATTGTCTCCCCATGTTATAGCTATCAATAATATTCAATCTTACTTTACTCATTTGTGTTTCAAATTTATGATTATATACATCTTTTTAATAAAACATATTCGTAAACCCTTGTCTTCTTTCAAACATATATTTCACTCAGTTCTAATAAGACTTGTAAATTCAGAAATACCATAATTTATTGACCGATAATATCTATTAGTTTTTACTTTATATTTAGAAATCTTCATAATATTACTACACTCTTGTAAATTCATATCATCATCAAAAACGTTCTGCACTGAAGCAAACAATTCCATATTATAATCTTTCCATACGCTTCCAACATACTTTGAACCATATTACAATACATATTTTTGTGTAAAATTAATTTTTCCATCTGTTAAATTTATGTAATTATCTCCACCATAACTTTTTGGATAATAATTATATAAAAAGTCAATTTTCTTATCAAATTTTATGGATGTAATGGAATTATATGAATCAATTGATCGTCTTGAATCTATAAATTTAATTGAAATTTAACGAAGTAATATGTCTGTAAATAAACATTTAATAAATTTTATTATTAAATCACTAAAATTTATAAGTGATAATATTATTGCATCATATAATGATAGGTATTATAAAATAGGTAAAGGGTGGCCAATGGGATTACATATGGTAGCACAAATTTGTAACTTTACATTGTCAAAACATGAAGATATTATATTTAATTCTTATAAGTTTGAAGATATTAAAATTTATGCTAGATATGTTGATGATGTTTTTGTTTGTGGTCCTAAAGACATTGTTGATGTTCTTTTATATAATTTGAATAATTTAAACAATTTAAAATGGAATATTAAGTATGAAAAAAATGTAAAAATAAAATTTTTAGATTTACAAATATTTAGAGTGCTACTGATTTAAATTACAAATTAATTTTTAAACCTATTGGAGAAAGAGGATATATTCATTTTAAGTCACATGTTCCAATGATGCAAAAAATGACAAGTCTGAAATCATTTTTCCATCGCAATGATAAATTATGTAACTATAAGAGTGATAAAATTTTAAATATTGAACTCTTTGCTAATGAACTTTTAAAGGTTGGTTATGATAAAAATCAAATCTTGTATACAGTAAATTCATTTAATAATAAGAAGAGAGTTTGCAGTGTTACTTTAAATAACAAAAAAATGGATATCTATGCCGTTTATAAATAACATGCATTCTAAATTAATTAAGATTACATTTAAAGAAAAGTATAATATCTCATTTTGTGTTCCTCCGAATGTTAATCGTTAATCGATTGATATATTCTAAGAGTATAATCTCTAATTTGCAAAGAAGTAATATAAGTTATCAGATTTCATGTGGGTGTCAGAAATTATTTATCGGTGAATCGAGATGTTCTGTGGAGAAAAGATTGAAGGAGCATCAATTATTATATAATCAAATTAAAAATAACATAGTCAAATTAATACACCTTCAGTGTTATTTGACCATTAAAACACTTGTAATTATAAGTTTAAATTTAATAGTAGTGAAATAAAAATATTAATGAAAGAAAGAAATCGTAAAAAGAGGAAAATTAAAGAGGCAATTATGATTGATAAATATAAGGGAGATGTTATTAATAAGCAAGTTGCAAATATGGCCATACACAGCTTATGGAAATATACATAACATTAAGTTTAAAAAATTTGAAATTCAGTTAAAGCTGATGAAGATTACCATGTAATGGAAAGCATTACAAAAGAATTTAAACTATAATATTGTATTTACCGTTAAAGTTTTAATATATATAATATTTTATAATGGGTATCGTATTTTACATTTATTATATAAGTTTATTATCATTATGGAATTTTCCGTTATGAGTAGATTTTGGCTAATTAAAGAATGGCGGAAATAAAGCAAGAAGTTGATTCGTGAAAGTTGCCGATTATATTTTTTTAAAAAGTGTAAAATGTTGTGTTATTCCCAAATGCTGTAATATTCGTTTGTATAGATGTCTCATATTTTCTTCAAATAATATGTTTAAAATTAAATCAATTATTTTGGACAATGTAATAAGGCAATGTAAAAAATAAATTTATGACATTAAAAAATATTTAAAGGCTATTGAACATTTAATAGCTATGAATGGATGGGATCAATGGAATGCATTTTATATACATTGTCAAGTTGGATTTAAAAAGTGTCGACAATATTGGATTAAGAAATTTGATAAGAAAATTGACGTTTTGTATAATTGTTATTATCCAAATAGTTATGGTGAAGATAATTACGTGAATTTAACAGAAGGAAAAATTAGTTTTACACAAAAATATGTATTGCAATATGGTTCAAAGTATGTAGGACAAGTATGGAAAGATTAGACTACGGAATTGATTGCTTCAGTGCAGAACGTTTTTGATGATGATATGAATTTACAAGAGGGTAGTAATATTACTATGAAAATTTCTAAATATAAAATAAAAACTAATAGATATGATCGGTCATGGAATTATGCTATTTCTGAATTTAAAAGTCTTCTTAGAACTGAGTAAAATATATGTTTAAAAGAATACAAGGGTTTAAGAATATGTTTTATTAAAAAATATGCGTATAATGATAAAATTGAAACACAAATGTGTAAATTGGGATTTGATATTATTGATAGCTGTAACATGGAGGGACAACATGTGAAATTTATAAATAGTATTTTAAAGAAGGCTAAAAGTCATTTTATGAATGGTTGTACATATATATATATATATATATATATATATATATATATATATGTATAACCATTCATAAATATATATATATATATATATATATATATGTCCAATAATATTTGCTAATATTAAACATCAAAAAATAGAAAATCCTCTTTGATTGATGATTGATTTTGGTGGATCATTTATGTATAAAACAGCTAAATATATTGGTAAATTGTTAGAAGATATGTTGGGTTTTGGAAGATATACAATTGCATCTTATTATGAATTTGTTGATAGAATTAAAAATATAAAAATAAATGATAATGATCTCTTAGCTTCATTGGATGTAAGAGAATTATATGGATCAATTGATCGTCTTGATTCTATAAATTTAATTGAAATTGAACTAATTAATATGTCTGTAAATAAACATTTAATAAATTTAATTATTGGATCACTAAAATTCATAAGTGATAATATTATTGCAACATATAATGATATGTATTATAAAATGGGTAAAGGATGGCCAATGGGATTACCTATGGTAGCAAAAATTTGTAACTTTACATTGTCAAAATATGAAGATATTATATTTAATTATTATAAGGTTGAAAATATTAAAACTTATGCTAGATATGTTGATGATGTTTTTGTTTGTGGTCCTAAAGACATTATTGATGTTGCTTTATATAATTTAAATAATTTAAAATGGATTATTGAGAATAAACAAAATGGAAAAATGAAATTTTTAGATTTACAAATATTTAGAGATGCTACTGATTTAAATTATAAATTATTTTTTAAATCTATTGGAGAAAGAGGATATATTCATTTTAAGTCATGTGATCCAATGATGCATAAAATGGCATGTCTGAAATCGTTTTTGCATCACAATGATAAATTTTATAAATATAATAGTGATAAAATTATAAATATTGACCTATTTGCAAATGAACTTTTAAAAGTTGGTTATGATAAAAACCAAATCTCGTATACAGTAAATTCATTTAATATTAAGAAGAGAGTTGGCTGTGGAACTTCAGATAATAAAAAATGGATATCTATGCTGTTTATAAATAACATGCAGTCTAAATTAATTAAGAATATATTTAAAGAAAAGTATAATATCTCATTTTGTGTTACTGTGAATGTTAACCGATTGATTAATAATTCTAAGAGTATAATTTCTAAATTGCAAAGAAGTAATATAATTTATCAGATTTCATGTGGATATCAGAAATTATATATCAGTGAATTGAGGTGTTCTGTAGAGAAAAGATTGAAGGAGCATCAATTATTATATAATCAAATTAAAAATAACATAAATCGTCAATTTAATACAGCTTGGGTATTCTTAGACCATGAAAAGACTTGTAATTATAAGTTTAAATTTAATAGTAATGAAATAACAATAGTAATGGAAGAAAGAAATCATAAAAAGAGGGAAATTAAATTGGCAATTATGATTGATAAATATAAGGAAGATGTTATAAATAGGCAAATTGCAAATACGGCTATACACAGCTTATGAAAATATACATAACATTAAGTTTAAAAAATTTGAAATTCAGTTAAAGCTGATGAGAATTACCGTGCAAAAAGAGCTACAAAAGAATTTAAACTACAATATTGTATTTACCGTTAAAATTTCTTTTCTTTTTTTATATATATTTTATAATGGGTATCGTATTTTACATTTAATATATATATAATAAATGTGTGTTAGTATTATTTCTTCAATCGCAATGTGTTTTATCCCTTTTATATGTATTCAGATTTTGTGAAATGTCATTTCCAAAGACGAAAAGAATAAGTAACTCAGGAAAAACAAATCAATTATTGTTCTTTGCACAAAAAGATAGCCATTTAGAGATAGTTGTGAGGTACATTGATTGTTCATAATGTCTTCCCTTGTTTGAAATTTTGACTTTATGTATCTTACATTGAGTTCTACGTTGACAAATCATGTGATATGTAAGCTTTAATCCTATGTATTTAAATGTTTTAAGTATGTTATGCAAAGTTATTTTAACAATAGTTATTAAATTAAAGAAATGCAGTGCTTACCTAATCTCAGAGTTATTAATTTTCCCAATGCAAAATTTCCATCCATAGGTCCTGTAATATATACTAATCTTGGTCCAAGCATTTGTTCTTCCAAGGTATTAAAACATGTACGTAATGGATGTTGTTCATCAATAGTTATAATGTTTTTGTAGTAATTGTCATTAAACTGTTTTACATTCATCTTAGGATCATAGGTAAAAATTGATCCAGGTTTATCCCAGTGTTTCATAAAGACCGCTTCTGGTATATACTTTTCAACATTCAATTTTAAAGTCAAACAGAAGGGTTTATATAATCTTAATGCAGATCGATCATACTCAATGTCAATTAGGTGCCATACTATAAATATAATATCCATTGATGAACATTTGCAATAAGATTAAATAAATCTATAAAGTATTAAATGTCATAAGTATTTATAATAACAATTATAAGAATACCAAAATACTTTTAATTAATTACTCAATCATTTTCAATAGACAAGTAACTGCTAATGTACTTATGTGTTTTTATATTAATTACTATTGATATTTATAATCAACCTTAATATTATATATATATGTGTGTGTGTGTGTATGTGTGTATTAAAATTTAAAATCTAGTTTTAAAGGGTTTTTGTAAGAGATTGCTTACAACCAACTTTCACACCTGTCCCAGTTTCTTTCACAATGTTTGAATTCAGACCCAAGTTGTAGGCAAATAATTTATTCTATATACCTACTTATACACATGTAGTATATACATATATAAACCTACATATAAACTGATATGTTTGAGAAAGTAATTCTTATTTTTTTATCTATTGTGAGAAAGCAAACAAATTTGTTATATACATAAAGTATTTACATATATAAACATACATATTAAACTAATGTGTTTGTTTATTTACAGAAATTAATTCTTTTTCTTTTATTCATTTAATATCATTAACTAAAATAATAATTGATTGACTTATAAAAAAAATATGACAAAAGTCAAAATTTATATGAGGTCCAATTGTTGCTAAATGATTGAATTTTGAATAATGAAGATTAAATAAAAATAATAATAATGTTTTATAATTTATTTATTTATTAAGTTGTAACAATAGGTTTTATCTAGTGTGAGGAAAACAACACAACATTTTCCACTTGCGATCTAACAACAGAACTGTCAGCACATTGAAAAAAGTATTTCTATTATTTGTTTAAAAGAAAAGAAAATATTTTAATATCTGTATTTTTCAAGTTTATATAAAATATTTATTTTGGATAAAAGAAAACTGGAAAGTTAAACTTCATTTTATAATTTGCAGGAATGAACTAATTACTTAATTTATTCTGCAAACTGGAATTCATTATTATAGAAATTATGGAAAAGAAATCTGAAACTACTAAAAATTAACTGTTTCTTTAAGCTAGTTATATATATATATATATATATATATATATAACTAGCTTAATATATATATATATATATATAAAACCACATTATAAATAATAGTTTATAATAAAAAAATCATCATTACAATGTACTCAGGGTAAAAGACCAATACAGTAGGACAAAATCAAATCTAGCTTCGATGTCATTACTAAATTATGAAATTATAAACTTTTCCTTCAAGATATCTACTTATAAAATGCTGGTGTACAGCAATCTTCCATGGATTTATATATGTTCAGGAGAGTTATTTGGTATGTGTTTGATTTAATCAAGTGGCATGGAATATATGAATATTAACAGAGTTGGTGAACAAGAAAGTTATGCAGGGAGATTGACATTTAAACTTATAAATTCTTAGTGAGAGATAAAATGCTTGCCTTCCTCAAAATAAATATATTTAGTTTTGATTCACAATATTTTTTTTTGCTTTTATCATTTCTATTTGAAAGTTTAGGTATTGTAATTTTTTTATTGTGTATTCAAGAATCATTTTTTTTCAAATTTGATCACCTGCAATTTAAAAGTGGAAGCAGTGATTAGATGTGTCATATGTTGATGTATTTAAAAAAAGGAATCATAATAAATTAATATCTATTATTTTTAATAAAAGTAAATTTACAGATTCCTCTGGAAATTCAATAGTGATCCATCAAGGCAACCTCAAGTAAGGTTTTTATATATTTAACATGGAGAGCAAACTTTAGGACAAACAAAACTATATTAATTACTAATAAGTTTAATAATCTTTACATGTAATTTTGTTCTATTTCTGAGTGCACAATTAACCCACTGAGTGAATGGTCTTTTTTGTATCTATCATTGATTTACTATGACTTACACACATATATAGATGGGAGTGTGAATATATTACACACATATATAGATGGGAGTGTGAATATATATATATATATAGTAACAGGATGGATGGGGTGATCAGGAAGTAAATGAAAATGAAAGTGGGTGATGGCAAAACATCATCATCCCCAGTAAATTTATAATCAAAAATCAATACATTGAAAAATTATCTATACGTAAATATTTAAAGATATAAGAGCATGAAATTAAGAGATCTATGAGATCATTGAGAGATCAGCCAGCTAACTCAGAAGAGCAACTAAAACATACTTATACATCATATATCAACCAGCATTATAAAGTAATTATAAGTAATATCAATACTCAAAATACCATTAATCATCATGAATGATACACAATAAAATAAAATCTGTACAATAAATCAACAGTCAATCTTATGACTGGATTTGAACAATAAAAAATATAAATCAACAGTCAACCTTGTGACTCGATTGGAAATGGGTCTTTTGTAGTCCAGGCTAACTACTGAGCCTTTCCAGTTTGGGCAATTATTTAAACATAACATGGATGTACCAGCTTAGTGCCCATCCATTAATATACACAATAATCAGAAATTGAAACAGTAATGCTAGGATATTAAAACATGCTGATCATCATCAATTCTCAGGCCACTTGTACTGTCGAACTATAAACATAACTTCTAACAAGGCTAAACTAAAATAAAACATAGTGCATGGGCTTTAAAGTGTATCTATTCTCTTTTGCACCAACCAGCATGAAGATTGATCATCTCTGGATGCCCCAAAGCACTATGTACACACACACCCATTTATATATTCATCCTGTACATAAATCTAGCACAGAGAACACAAGCTCTATTACTAGATGTGACCAAGAGATGATGAAAACAAATTTTAACAATTAAATAAGTTTATTAATAATAATAATTAAAAAAGGTATTTCAGGTCTGATTTTGAATAATATACAATTGTAAAAGTCATTACCCTGTAATTTACAATATTACTACAAAATTCATGATATCACATTAATTTACATAATTCCTATTCAAAATTTAAATTGTTACATTGATTTACAAAATTACAATTCGTTATTACTATGGTTTACATATATATGTGCACAGATGCGCAATTTATAATATACAATTAATATTCAATAACAAAATAATTATCAAAATTTTGAGTTATATAAAAATGTAATACATGATAAAAGTTTCAGTTAAATTATGTATATTTTATATATTAGGTTTACTGAAACACGTATATATAATTTGCACAGATATACGAAACATTAATTTATTTTCATAACATTTGTATTAAAAAAATCACAATAAAGTTATTAAAGACTATTTTCGCAATTTAATTTTTTTTGCTGAATATAATCTTTTTCTTTAAAATAATAACTAACAAATTTTTGACAGTTAATTGATTTAAAATGTCTTTTTTTTCTCAGTCTAAAAGATTTTTGAAAAACCTTTTCTTGACTATTAATAATAACTTTGTTCTTACCTTTTTTTCCAAATTATAAATATTACTTTAAACAGTTTTTTTTTCTTTAATAAACAATTTTAAACTAATATTGTTTTATATATTTCTATCAGTTATAAAATGTCATTTTACTAAAAAAATTATTTAAAACTTCCTTATCATATATAATGCTACTCACCACCAGCTGTATATACATTTATCCATGTTTTTCTGCTGATGCTGAATTCATGTAATTAGTTCTTCAGCCAGCTGCGATTCTCTGGTCAAGCTGGAAGAATTTTTCTTGAAGAGTTTGGTTTTAGTAGTCATCATCATCATGAAAAATATCCAGGTAAAATGTTGGTCTGTAGATGATTTTATTCCATTTATGATTATTCCAGACAAGCAGCTGTCTTGGTTTGACAGATTTCAGACTAGCAACTGTCTTCTCCACATTTAAGGCTATGAATTTCAGCATAAAGAAGTGGGTCATTTTCTCTATGTAAATTCAAACTCCTGCAAAGAAATATTGGCAGCTTCTCAATCTACAGTCCTTCTTTCAGCTATATCAATTCATGGTAGATGGACTCCCAACTCTACAGTCAGCTAAAACCAACTGCTGCAAACTTCAACAAGCAGCAACAAAATATTAAAACCAACTCTGCAGCTGACCAGCTCTTACAAAAACTACTATCCAGACTGTTCTCTTCAAAAATCATTATCCAGACAGGAGTTAATTTTGTTATCAGCCCTTTTATAGAATCATTTAAGGTAATAATAACACCTTGATTGAAAATGAGAGTTTTTTATTTTTATCTCTCTAATCCCATTGAAAACATACATGCATTAATTAATTTAAAAAAAAATTAATATAAGTATGGTGTTTTTGCATTTCAAAAAACATAATAATAATAATAATAATATATAATAATAATAATAATAATAATAATAATAATATATATATATATATATATATTCAAACCTTCTAAAAGGTTAATTTATAAAGCAATATTTTAAAACAGTGTTTTATTTATTTTTTATTATTTCAATGAATGTAGAAAATATCTACTATAATTTTTGTCTGTGTTTATTTCTAGTTTTCCTTTCAACTTTGTATATATGTATGCACACACAGTATATTAGTGTGTGCTATGGAAGTCAACTGGTTACATTGCCCCAGTCTGAGGGAAAAGGAAAATAGAAATGAAACACCTTTTTAACAATATTTATATAATTTACATATTGTAACGATCCGGAGAAAGCGACTTAACGTAATCTGCACTACGGGGCGCCATCTAGGTATTTGAACCTAGAAAAATTTATAAAGTAGGCAGATACGTAAGTCAAAAAAAAATTTTTTTTTTTTTAAAGTTTGATTCCGGTCGTTAGCCCATGTCACTAGCTCAGTGGAATAGCAGAGATTTAATAAGATAATCTAAGAGTATATATAAAAAAAGGAATAAAATAAGCCACTGCCAGTAATTAACATACAAACATTTATTTATGCACATATATATAAGATTTAAAATTATTTTAGTATTAATTTTACATTTTAACATTATTTTTAACTTTACCTTAGATTTTAATTTACATTTTAATTTCTATTATATTATAAGTTTACATTTTAATTAAGTTCCACAGATGGATTATAAAAGCTTTTATAATAAGTTCTATAGATCGGTTACATAGATTACACGGTTAAAAACATTCCAAAGTAAACATAGCGATCAGAATATAAAATTATTATTACTGACAATTCGGAGGAAATTTATATGTAACCCAATAGTATTCACCATAAGATACTTGCATTGTCACCAATAACTTAAAAGACATCCAAATAAATACATTTTAGATACTCACCGTAAGGTATCATTATTTATCAATGTCTATATATTTCGATCAAATATGAAAACGCAAAACATAGTTAACCGATAAACAATCCATGCAAGCGTCTATAAACAACTTAAATTTAATGCATTTTTATTTAGGTCGAGCATGAATACTACATAGATTTGCATTGAAATTAAAATATTCTATCCCTATTTAACCTTAGGCTAAAATTGTAGTCAAACTGGCATCAATTCATCTGATATATCGATGTATTCAATGTAATAAAATACGGAGCACAAAAGGTTAAGAGAAAAATTCCTTTATGAGATAGGAATATTACATCTATCTGCAAAGAAGAGCAATAAAACAAAAACTCCATAGAAAGGAATTATCCGACTTATAATTCCTTCATAAAATGAATTTATAAGCATTCTGCCGTAGCGATCAATATTACATCTACTAATCACACCAATATATCCAATCCATTACCCAATTTAACCACGAAACAAATAACCCAAGATTACCCTCCCCTAATATAACTTTACAAATCTATACAGCCATTCCCCCACTTAAGTTTAACATTTATATAATTAATTTAACAAAACAACAATCATAATAAAACTTAAAGAACAAAAAATAAATAAATAGAAATGATTTTACAAAATAAATAAGAAAAAAATACATCAAATAACATTATTAATGAAGAATTTAGTTTGGTCAGATAGGATTCTATTCATTAGTTTACTAAAAGTTTTAAAATTTAGAGTTCTTATTGTTTCAAGTGAATATATAAGTTCTTACGATTTTTAAAACGTCCAACTTTATCCTTTTGATGAACATAAATTCCCAAGCCTCCTAAAATTGGTATCCATTTAGCTTTTTTATTTATTCATTCGGAGGTTTTTTAATTTAGTTGTCTCAATGTAGGAAACGATAGCTCATTTTCTTCCTTTCTTAGCAGAACTGAAGGGATTGAAGTTCCTTTTCAATCCCTCAGCACTAACACTAGCTTTAAAATAATCACAATAACTAGTCACTAATTAATAATTTCCAAATTTTCCTTTTATAATTCAAGGATTGACTTAACATTACGTACGTGAGATGATCCTTTTGTTGAGTCCGATTCCATTAGGGATTTCTTCTATTTCTAACGTTCTTTTTCCTATCTGACCTTTTTTACTTTAGCCAAGCTGGTTTACTTACTAATTATTTATTTCTTTATTAATTACCTTTTTCCAAATCAAAGATATATTTAAAGATAAATTTAAAGATATATTTTATCCCAAATCTTTTATTTTTTTTTAAAATACCTTTTCTATTTTTAATATAGTTTTATTTTAATAATTTTTTATATCTGCGTTTAATATATGAGTTTAAGATGATATTTAATTTCATTTTTAATTCTAAAAGAAAATTTTAAATGCGACTTTTATTTACTTTCATTTTAATAAATAAAAAAAAAAAACAATGTAACGAACGTCTGGCCGTACATATCAGCAAAGTTACTTAAAAAAAATGATCAAAAAAAATATTTTACTTAGGGTTAGTAATTACGTACACGATTGACAAAGACATTTACAAAACATCGGTTAATAATTTTACAAAAGACTATATACAAAAAGAAAATGTTTACTATGTTTCCAAGGACATTTCTTCACCTCCTCCACGGTTCTACTTTTTTTTTATCCATTTTATTTTTACACACAGAAACAAATTTTATAAATTATTTATTTAAATAAGGTTGATTGAGATAAATATGTTTTAAGAAATAATGGTTTACGTGTCTATTTGCCACACAAATACAAACACCACCAACTTATTTATTATAAGCATACATAGGGTTACACTGAAGTAATTCCCAAAGGTACTCAGTAAGGTTTAAAACGGGGCACCTATACACATTAAAGTATAATTTATATTACAACAACAAAAAACATATCAATCAACCTTTACTTTTTTAACGAAAGTTTAGAATTATTTATATTTTTTTAATATTATTTTTTTGGGTCTTTTATAGATTTAAAGTATACGACTTTATTAAACAGATAAAAATATTTATTTTGAAAATTTAGGGTTTTGTTATTAAAGACAGATGGAAAGGTTGTAATGACAAACTAGTATCTGGCGCCATTAGTTTAACTAGAAAAATTTATAAATAGGATAGTAAGCAAAAAAAAATTTTTTTTTAATTTTATCCTAGCATCACTAGCTCAGTGGAATAGCAGAGATTTAATAAGATAATCTAAGAGTATATATAAAAAAGGAATAAAATAAGCCACTGCGTAATTAACATACAAACATTTTTTATATTTTTTAAAATTATTTTAGTTTATTTTATTTTAACATTATTTTTAACATTACCTTAGATTTTATTTACATTTTATTTCTATTATATTATAGTTTACTTTTAATTAAGTTCACAGATGGATATAAAAGCTTTTATAATAAGTTGCTATAGATCGGTTACATAGATTACACGTTAAAAACATCCAAAGTAAACATAGCGATCAGAATATAAAATTATTGATTACTGACAATTGCGGAGGGAAATTTATATGTAACCCAATAGTATTCACCATAAGATACTTGCATTGCACCAAAACTTAAAAGACATCCGAATAAATACTTTTAGATACTCACTGTAAGGTATCATTATTTATCGAATGTCTATATATTTTGATCAAATATGAAAACGCAAAACATAGTTAACCGATAAACAATCCATGCAAGCGTCTATAAACAACTTAAATTTAATACATTTTTATTTAGGGTCGAGCATGAATACTACATAGATTTGCATTGAAATTAAAATATTCTATCCCTATTTAACCTTAGGCTAAAATTCGTAGTCAAACTGGCATCAATTCATCTGATATATTGAGGTATTCAATGTAATAAAATACGGCAGCACAAAAGGTTAAGAGAAGAAATTGCCTCTTATGAGATAGGAATATTACATCTATCTGCAAAGAAGAGCAATAAAACAAAAAACTCCATAGAAAGGAACTGCAGTATCCGACTTATAATTCCTTCCATAGGCAAATGGAAGTGTGCGGCGTATGAAGCGATTCTGCCCGTAGCGAATCAATATTACATCTACTAATCACACCAATATATCCAATCCATTGACCCAATTTAACCACGAAACAAATAACCCAAGATTACCCTCCCCTAATATAACTTTACAAATCTATACAGCCATTCACACCCGACTTAAGTTTAACATTTATATAATTAATTTAACGGAAAACAACAATCATAATAAAACTTAAAGAACAAAAAATAAATAAATAGAAATGATTTTACAAAATAAATAAGAAAAAAAAATACATCAAATAACATTATTAATGAAGAATTTAGTTTGGTCAGATAGGATTCTATTGCATTATTTACTAAAAAGTTTTAAAATTTAGAGTTCTTATTGTTTCAAGTGAATATATAAGTTCTTACGATTTTTAAAACGTCCAACTTTATCCGTTGCTTGCCATGAACATAAATTCCCACGCCGTCCTAAAATTGGTATCCATTTAGCCGTTGTTTTATTTATTCATTCGGAGGTTTTTTAATTTAGTTGGTCCTCAATGTAGGAAACGATAGCTCATTTTTCTTCCTTTCTTAGCAGAACTGAAGGGATTGAAGCTGTGCGTCTTTTTCAATCCCCTCAGCACTAACACCTAGCTGTTACATCGCAATAATCATCAATAACTAGTCACTAATTAATAATTTCCAAATTTTCCTTTTATACGTATTCGAAGGATTGACTTAACATTACGTCATCGATGAGATGATCCTTTTCGTTGAGGTCCGATTCCATAGGGATTTCTTCTTATTTGCTAACAGTTTCTATTGTTTTCCTATCTGACCGGTATTTTTACATTTAAATGCCCAAGGCTGGTTTACATTTGACTAATTAAATTTATCATTTCCATTTCTGATTAATTAACCTGTTTTCCAAATCAAAGATATATTTAAAGATAAATTTAAAGATATAATTTTATCTCCAAATCTTTTTAAGTTTTTGTTTTTAAAATACCTTTTCTATTTTTAATATAGTTTTATTTTAATAATTTTTTATATCTGTGCGATTTAATATATAAGAGTTTAAGATGATATTTAATTTCAATTTTTAATTCTAAAAGAAAATTTTTAAATGCGAACTTTTTAATTTACTTTCATGTTTAATAAATAAAAAAAAAAACAACAACAATGTAACGAACGTCTGTGCTCGTTACAATATATAATGAAAAAAAGTTCATATCTAAAACTGTATACTCATCAATAATTTTATAGATCTGACAGAGATCTGACAGTTAACAAAATGAATAGTGATCTGCAATTTTGAGATAGATAAAGAATTCAACCATTGGACTGTAATTATGCAATGCACCATAAACACTAAGAGTGCTACCTCAAATGAGACACTATAAGCTACTACAACC
Source organism: Epiperipatus broadwayi (assembly GCA_028023455.1). Taxonomy (NCBI): domain Eukaryota; kingdom Metazoa; phylum Onychophora; class Udeonychophora; order Euonychophora; family Peripatidae; genus Epiperipatus; species Epiperipatus broadwayi. The sequence continues at coordinate 2,651,909 of JAQFVV010012442.1, read as the reverse complement.
CATGATAAAGATAATGCAAAATTATTGCAAAGCCCTCTTCCATGGAGAGTCTGAAAAATATGAAACTATGCCCTGTTTTTATTGAGTCTTATGGGCTGGGAAATACAATCTATAGCTTGCTCCTTTTTTTTGGAGACTTAGAGGCTGGAATCATGGAAGATCTATGTTAACTTCTCTATGACAAACAATATGAAATACAAAAAATAGGTTTTAGCAAATAGTGGAGATACAACACCCTCAGAGCTGCATGAAAACATTGCATCCTCAAGCCAATGACAAAAATCTCCATCCATCATCAAAACTGAAAATAAAGCTAAACAAACTTCAACAATCAAACACCAAATCCAACCTCCAAAATCATCGATTTTCTATTTAACTCCAAACATGAACCTCTCCAAACACACATGAAAATTACTATTTTATAATCATCATCAATATTATTGTAACATATTTCACAGTAATTTTTTTAAATTAATTCTGCATAAAATGCATATTTTTTTCTTTCTCCATTGTGGTTTGAAATCAAGTTAATAATTTTGAAGTGGTGATCACCAGTGTGTGATCATCATCAGCCCCATGTTAGACACAATTTTGTAATGAGATGGGGGATGATCAGGAAGTAAATGAAAATGAAACTGGGTGATGGCAAAACATCATCATCCCCAGTAAATTTATAATCAAAAATCAATACTTTAAAAAATTATCTATAAGTAAATATTTAAAGATATAAGTGCATGAGATTAAGAGATCTGTGAGATCATTGACAGATCAGCCAGCTAATTCAGAAGAGCAACTAAAAAAAAACATATACATCATATATGCCAGCATTATAAAGTAATTTTAAGTAACATTAATACTCATAATACCATTCATCATCATGAATGTTTCACAATAAAATATAATAAAATCTGTACAATAAATCAACAGTCAATCTTATGACTGGATTTGAATAATAAAAAATATAAATCAACAATCAAACTTATGACTGGATAAAAATGGGTCTTCTGTAGACGAGGCTAACTACTGAGCCTTTGCCAGCTTGGGCAATTATTTAAACATAACATGGATGCACCAGCTTATTGCCCATTCATTAAAATACACAATAATCAAAAATCGAAACATTAATGCTGGGATATTAAAACATGCTCATCATCACCAATGCTTAGGCCACTTGTACTGGCCAACTATAAACATAACTCCCAACAAAGATAAACTAAAATAAAATATAATATATGGGCTTTAAAGAGTATTTATCCTCTTTTGTGCCAACCAGGATGATGATTGATCATCTTTGGATGCCCCAAAGAACTAAATACCCACATCCCCATTTATATATTCATCCTGTGCATAAATCTAGCTCAGAGAACACAAGCTATATTACTGTATGTGACCAAGAGATGATGGAAACAAATTTTAATAATTAAATAACTTTATTAATAACAATAAAAAATGTATTTAAGGTCTAATTTTGAATAATATACAATAATAAAAGTCATTATCCTGTAATTTACAATATTACTACAAAATTCAAGTTATCACATTAATTTACATAATTCCTATTCAAAATTTAAATTGTTACATTGATTTACAAATATACAATTCATGTTATTACTATGGTTTACATATATATGCACCCAGAAACAAGATTTATAATATACAATTAATATACAATAACAAAATAATTATTAAAATCTTAAGTTATATAAAAATACAATAAATGATTTAAGTTTCAGTTAAATGATGTATATATTACATATTAGGTTTACTGAAACATGTATATATAATTTGCACATATATGCAAAACATTAATTTATTTACATAACATTTGTATTAAAAAAATCACATTAAATTTATTAAAGACTATTTTCGCAATTTAATTTTTTTGCTCAATATAATCTTTTTCTTTAAAATAAAAACTACCAAATATTTGACAGTTAATTGATTTAAAATGTCTTTATTTTTCTTAGTCTAAAAGATTTTGGAAAATTTTTTCTTGACTATTAATTATAACTTTGATTGTACCTTTTTTTTCTAAATTATAAATATAACTTTAAACAGTTTTTTTCTTTAATAAACCATTTTAATTAATATCCTTTTATATATTTCTATCAGTTATAAAATTTCATTTTACTAAGGAAATTATTTAAAACTTCTTTATCATATATAATGCTACTCACCACCAGCTGTACGTACTTTTATCCATGTTTCTCTGCTGATGCAGCATCCATGTAATTAGTTCTATAGCCAGCTAGGATTCTCTGGGCAATCTGGATAATTTTTTCTCTGTGAGTTTGGTTTTAGTGATTGTCATCATCATGAAAAATAACCATGTAAAATGTTGTTTGTAGCTGATCTCTTTCCATTAAGGATTATTTCAGACAAGCAACTGTCTTCTCCACATTTAAGTCTATGAATTTCAGCACAAAAAATGGGTCATTTTCTCCATGTAAATTCAAACTCCTGCAAGGAAATATTGGCAGCTCCTGAATCTACTGTCTTGCTTTCATCTACATCAATTCATGGTAGATGGACTACCAACTCTACAGTCAGCTAAAACCAACTGCTGCAAACTTCAACAAGCTGCAACAAAATATTATAACCAAATCTGCAGCTCACCAGCTCTTACAAAAACTACTATCCAGACTGTTATCTTCAAAAACCACTATCCAGTCTGCTCTCTTAAAAAATCATTATCCAGATTGGAGCTAACTTTGTTATCAGCCCTTTTATAGAATCATTTAAGGTGATAATAACACATTTATTGAAAATGAGAGTTTTTATTTTTATCTCTCAATCTCTTTGAACACATACATGTTTTAATTAATTAATAAAATTTCAAATACACATATGGTGTTTTTACATTTCAAAAAACAGAATAATAATAGTAATACAATATATATATATTTATTCAGACCTTTTAAAAGTTTAATTTATAAAACAATGTTTTAAAACAGAGTTATTACTTATTATTTATTTATTTTTTTATTATTTCAATAAATGTAGAAAATATCTACTATAATTTTTGTATCTGTTTATTTCTAGTTTTCCTTTCAACTTTATATGTATTTAAGCACACACATTATTAGTGGGTGCTATGTAATCCAACTGGTTACAATATATATATATATATATATATATATATATATATATATATTGTAATATATATATATGTAACCATATAATTCTACACAAATAAAGTATGATAAACAGAGCAAATAAAGCATATATATATATATATATATATATATATATTGAGCCAAGGCCAAATTGGCACATGTATATAAAATAATTTTGTCTAAAAAAATTATTAAAATAAAAAAAATCTTTCATAAAAGAGTTTGAAATAAAAGTTAGAAAATAACTGATTAAAAGTGGGAAGGGTTTTTTTTTTAGAAAGTTAAACTAAAAGTTTTATAAAAGGAAGTAAAGAGTTTTTCTTATTAGTATTCGTAAAAATAAATAGTTAAAAGTTTCAAAATATAAATCTCTTCTCAATTGAATTAAAGAAAAAATAATCTTAAAACTAGTTTTGATGTGTAGAATAAAATTATATATGTGCTTGCAAATGTAAAATAAATATATCCATATTCAAGAAATAAAAAATAATAAATGAAAGATAAAAATTTAAAAAACACTCCACGATGGCTATTAATTAAAATGTAAAAACAACATGTTTGCATGGCTGCTACTAAATTAAACGATCTTCAAAAACATGAGATTATCAAAGAAATTTTGACAACACATTCTGCCAGATGATATCAAAACAAAAACACTTTGCATATATAAATAGCCCAAATTTTATTGGACAATCAGTTCAGAAAAACATTCAGTATAGTCTAGAGATAACAGTGCAGTTTATTATGTATCCAGAAACAGAAATGCAAGTTGAGCAGCTTTTGGGAACATACGATCTTACTTCAGTCCTTAGTCAAATAAGATCAGCAAAATCTGCCTGTGAAATAATGTCTGCGTAACAGCTTGTAAATCCTCTATCAATGTTTAATTGTCTCCAATAATAATAAAATGAATAATAATGAAACTCCTCAAGGAAACATCCCAGCCAGCTGGAAATATTTGTAATGGAAGCAGCAACCAAGAAGAAAACAAAGTTCTAAATCTACATTCAAAATCCTAGGTAAAACATTTTCTTATTTTCATTTATACAGTAGTCATTGCATTTGTGTGAATCCTCCAAAAGTCCATCTATATCATACATAAAATGAACTATTGATATGTGTGTTTACTTTTCAAATACTATTTGATGATTTTTTATTATATATGTGAGTATATGAATTAAATATGTGTGTGATAAAAATACCATTATCATGTGAGTTAAAAAAATATAAAGATTTTTAAATTTAGTATAATTAATGTTAGTTAAAATAAATTATCTTTAAACTAAAACTTTATTTGTCAGTCAATTCTTTTTATCAATTCTTTTTACTAATTCTTTTACCAATCATTTATCAATTCTTTCACCATTAATTAAATAATATTTTGTTATTGAATTAAAATTTAGGCTGAGTTAGTTAAGGGAAATGTTTTGAGTGCTGGATTATGAGTTTACTGTCTGAATATGTTACTCTTAGACTTGCTGGTGCCCGGGACTTACTCCAAAACAAATAAAGTGTTTGGATAGTAGAGGTTTGAATCTAGCAGCTGAGGTGGGCCACAATGTGATTGTGGGTATTGTTGATAGTTAAAGCTATCAATAATATTTCCCACTTTGCTCGAACGTGTTGGTTCATTCACATAACATTTATAATTCAATAAGATTATAAATGTATTATAAAGAAGTTTGAAACCAGCCAAAACATTTGCAGGGTCAGTAAGATCTTCTGCGGAGCGAACCTGGTACAATATATATATATATATATATATTAGTTATAAATGGGGTGATATTATAATTAGTGAATTCTCATTTTGCTTTACTTTTTTTTTTGTTTTATGTATATATTTAATGAATTATATAATATAATTTTGTGTATACTGTACTTTAAAATTTTTGTTTCTGTTGTGTGGAGCCATCAAAATTGATAGAAAACCTTATTATTAATAATATTTTTTTTATTAAAATAAATTAAAATTTATTAGATACAATTGAATGTGTTTATCTATACATAGCTATATTCTTTTTACACAGTTGCATGGCATTAATTCTGTAGAACTTGCTGTGGTTCAAGACTGGGGCCATTGCCCTCCACTTTTCTGGGTTGGTGACCCTAGCCCAGATTTTATTAAAAAGCCAGTCCAGAGCCAGCAATCTATCTCTGATTCTGAGCCACTTGAGTAATTTGATATAGATGTTGCAAACACCACGATTAGCATTTTCAAATGTACACTTGCATCTGGATAGCCAGATTGCAAAAGTAAGAATAATGGTGATTATGATTTTTGAGAATATGCCACTCTTTATAGCCTTTTGAATGACTAAAACTTCTCCAATGTTGAGCGACACTTTTTCATTAATAAAGGATCTGATTGGCTTGAGAAAAGGCAGAAATACAGGAGGTGATGAATTGTCTCATCTGCTGTGGCACATAGTTGGCATTGAGGGTTGATCTTGCTAAACCCTTTTTTCCACACCAGAAAATAATTTCTTGGCAGGGAGGAGAGGTTGATAATTTAGCATTAAGTCAATGTATTTTGGTTCTAAGAACCAATTTTTCGATTTTGCTATGAGTTGTTTTTGTTTAACCCTAGATCATTCTATAGAATTGTTTGAATTGTGTATTTAAGTTTGTATGTTTGCCAATATGTCTTTTTCCCTCTATTGTATGGTGCATTATGTTTGCTGCATTTCTTACATAAGTCCATATATTTGTCATCCATTTGCTGGTGAGCAGAGTAGGTGTATTTGTGGGCTCCACTATCAGCATGAAGTTTTGATTTGTTTGTTCAAGACTGGCCACATGCAGCACTTTCAGAGCCTTTTGGAGGTACAGGATGGATACTGAATGCAGGCCAAGCCCATTTGTTTCTTTGGGAATTTGAGCTTTAGTCATGATTATGACCACGCCTTTGCCATTCTAAAGCAGCCTAGAGCAAAACGAGTTCATTGATCATTCAAACGTTTTGGTGCGTTTTATGAATGGCAGGTAGTAGCTTAGTATTGGGTAGGCTAGCATGTTGAGTAAGGCAACATTGCTGGGTAGTGATATTGAAATCCTTGACAGTGAGCTGACTACTTTTTTGTTTTGTCTAGTATTGAGTTCAAAGTGTCCTTTGACATGGCTAATCTAGACTTGGCAATGGCAAAGCCCAGAAATGATTGTGGCTGGTCTGTGATTATTTAAGGAATTGTTATACCTGTTTTGATTTTCCAGATGAAAGATTTATTGTAGTTGACTTTAAGATTCATATTTTTTGCATATTTGTTTATGATTTGTATTACGGTTTGAAGCTAGGATTTGTGAAGTATAAATATGGAAACATCATCAACATATGAGATGTGGTGAACTGTATGTTTCAATGCTGGCATGTATATGCTTGGCAATCTGTGTTTTTTTCCATGAGAAAGGGGTTGAGGCAGGTTATGAAGCAGAGGGTAGCCAAAGAACATCCCTGGAATGAATAGATGGGGTCTGAATTTTTCTGAAAGCTTTCCATATAAAGAGGTAAATATTAATCTGTTGAACAGTAAATTGCTAATAATACGAATGTAAACATCCAGCACTTAATAATCATGGAGTGTTTGTAGTAAGATTAATTAAATGACATTGTCAAATGCTGATGAAAAGTCTAATTGAATAACTGACAGGTTTGATTTTATTTGTATTTTGACATGTTCAGAAAGTAGTATGAAGTGCTGGACTGCATTACTGGTAGAGGCGCCTTTGCAGGCTAATTGATATTTGGTGATGTGTCTATATATCTGTTCCTGTAGGAGATCTTTAACTATGGATTCTATTGTTTTAATCAGAAGTAAAATCATGGAAATTGGGCATATGTTTATTAGCTTTGATGGGTTGATTTGTATTTTTAAGATAAGCACCAGTGCAACTGGGTAGATGTCAGGAATGTTCTAGAAGTCTTCGGCGAGGACATCAATCATTTTCCAGACTATGGGTGCAGTGTATTGGCTCAGATGCAACAAATCATGAGATTCCAGGTAGTCTTAGATGTGTGCTCTCTGGGTAGTTCTGTAGCTTTTGTACTGTTTGTGATTTGGTGCTATTGTGGTTAGTGTTTCCATCTAATTCTCCCCAAATGCTACCAATCTCAAAGTTATAACTTTGTAGCTCGCATTGACAGTGGTTATGGATTTTGGAAAGCATTGCCAGACTACTATAGAAATGTTGATTTTTGGAAATCATTGAAGGTGTCAGCCTTTTGGCAGCTCCCTGTGCCCATCTGATGTAGCAGCATGTCCAGTTATGTCGATTACTTGAGAAGATTTTGTATCTTTTGGTGGTTGAATATTGTGACAAGACATTTTGTTTGTGATAGTATTGCAATTTAAGGTCCGTGATGTCTTGAACAGTAGCATTGGTGTGAGAGAGTTCACTTAACCTATTAGTAAGGCTGTCTAGATGTTTTAGAAGCTGGTTTAGTTCTTTGGTTTTTTGTGTGTGGAAGTCAATCAGAAAGCTCATTATTCTGACAAACACCGACCATGCTTGTATAGGTGGCAGAGAAAAGATTTTAATTTTATTAAATAAGATGTACACTTCGGGAAAAATCAATTCAGGCACCACATCTTTATTTAGTAGTCTTACGGTGTGAGAAATTTTGTTTGAACCAAATTGTTAGTGTTAATTTGCAATGATATTAACAGTGCCATGTGATCTGAGATAGGCACATATTGAGATTAAAATGTATGTCATGGGAGTAGTAGAGCAGATCTATTAAAGATCTTTTTGCAGTGTGTAGAAAGAGAAGGCATCAGAAGGAAAAAACCTCCACACACTAAGACTCTGTTAAAGAGGTGTAAATACTTAGTGTTGAAGTTGTGGTAACTCGTGTTGAAGTCACCAAAGCAAATTGTTGGTGAAGAGTTAGATGACAGAATGGAGTTCATTTTGTTGATTGCTGCATGCACTGAGTCAGAGTGGGGGAGTTCTTTAAGTATAAATAGATTAAATTGAGTGAATATCTTCCGAAGGTTAAATTTAACAGCAGTACTTCTTTGTCTAGGTGAAGTGTCCTGAGTTTGGTGTATGGCAGGCTTTAGTGACTGAGACAGACAACCCAGATGATGCAGTGTTGGAATGTGTGTATGGAAAGAGCCTATTTTGTTGGAATAAATGGTCCATTCTGTAATCTGATTGAGTGTGTAACTTTGTTTCAGAAAGGCACACTATGTGGATATTGATTTTATCAATCCATCTTTTAACAGCATAGAAGCAGTCAAGGAAATTAATTCCTCTTACATTAATGCCACCTATTTTAAGATACATAGTAGGGGTTTCAACCAAACTTGGAGGAAGTATATAACTATTCTCCAGTAATGAGTTAGTCTATTAAGACTAGTTGTTCATCACAGTTGGAAGCTTGCTGAGTATTACTTTGCATGACTTTTTCTATCATAGGTGATTTAGATAGCACTGGAATTTTAGATGATGTAATTTGATTTGAGTTGAGAGTGCCTTCATTGTGACTATAGTTAGAAGAGGTTGCTTTCAAGAGGGTACTGTCTTGCATGTGATTCAGCTCGTTTGGTTTTTTTAGACTCCTTTTTCCTTTGTTGATTTTGCAATTTGTTAGTGTTTTGATGTAACCAGTTTGGTTCTGTATATGAGTCAGTGGTGGAATTGATTAAATCTTCATGCTAGGAGCTTGATGAATCCTTTGTTTTTTATATGTCGCTACTTGTTGTTTTTGTCTGGTTTGCATTGTGTGCGGTGTTGTAATTGAGTTTCTCTTGCGTGTGATAACTTTGCTGTTGAGATGTGTCTTTAGGCTTGATTGCAATTAGAGTTTTTGTGACAGTTGAAAAGGCAGTTGTCTTTGCAGTTGCTGTGGAGCAGTGACTGCTTCATCTGTGCTAGTCTTATTTTCAGCACTTATTTCCTGTTTTTTTAGTTGTGTTGCTTCCCAGTGTGGTTTATGAGTTTGAGTATTATTCTGCTCTACATCATTAGAGGTGTGGGATTGCAGGGGGGGAGGTTGATTTGAAGGTGCTAGAATGCATTTGTGTTATTTAGTTTTCTTAACATTGCAGAAGTCACAAATTACCATGGGACAAGTTTGAACGAGGTGTGTCCATTTCACCACAGTGAAAGCATTGAGGTTGAACACTTTGAATGGCAATAAAGATAGGACACTTATTTTCTTCTAGGGTTGACGGAATGTCAAGTAGAGAGTAGCACTTGTGGAGTTTGAGTGTGAAGGCCGCATTGTTTGATGGTAATTCCAAGTCTGCTCTTCTTTCTGTGAGGTATTTAAAGTTGGTTACTTCACCATATTTGGATAGTAGCCTTTGAAAGTCCATTTGTGTGAAGTTTCTATAGCAGTTGTGAGCTACACCATATGCTATTTTAGAGTGGTCCATGTCAATTGTAATTAGGTAACAATGGTTGAGGTAGAGTTGCTGTCATTTGAAGAGTTCTTTATGAATTAATTTGTGGAACTCTATTATAAAGTATCTCCTATTGGGATGATAATAGATTCTTCTGATTACTTCTCCCAGTTTTAGATTTTTCAGCAGTACAAATAATTCATCTGTAGGAAAGGTGAAAAGGTTTACAGTTGTTGTTAGTAGTAGTGAGTATTAGAGTGTTCTCACTGTTGTAGTTCAGAAAGAAATTGAAGATTACTGGGGAAATTCTAACATTGAATTCCTGCCTTACTGCTTGATAGTATTTTAACAGAAGTTGTAAGTTTTGAAGTTGTTGCTGACAGTTATTTTCCTCTAAATTGGTTGTGGGGGCTTCATCCTCAACAAAATCTAGGATGCTATATTGATTTGCTTGATAATCTGTACTGAAATTTTGTGCAATGACTCTGTTGTTACCTAGAACTCTAGCATAACTTTCATTATTTGTAATGTTAGACTTATTTCTTTTGGTTTGAGTTTGGTATTAGGATGATGTAAATTGATTAACCACTACTTTGTTGGTGACCTGTGCATTTTTGTTGTTTAGAGTGGGATTTAGACTGGGGAAATGTGAGTTGTAAAGGACTTGTTCAACACTGGTTTCTTGTGATTGTTTGTGCTTTGTAAAACTGCTGCGAATTATATTACAATTATCGCTGTTGTTTTCAGAGACTGAGTTTTGATCAGGAAATTGTTGCGTAGTTACTTCGGTGTCAAGGTGGAGTTTAGAAAGTGTTTTTGTATTTAAATCTTTGTTGTTGTATTTGGAAATTGAATCTAACTCTGTTTTTTGACCAGAGAAATTGTTATTACAGTAAAGATTGGCAGGTTCAAGTAAAGGGCCGCCTGTGTTTTTAAAATTTTAAAATTTATTCATGCCATAACTTTTTGTGCTTTCCGTTTGAGATGGAAACATTTTAGAATTGTAACTTTGATTTTGAGTATTATCATTTATTTTTTCATTGGAAAAATAGATTTTGCTTGGATATTTACTAGAATTATTTTTTCCAATTTTTTTGAAATTCCGTTCAGATCGATCACAACAGCTTTCTGTTCAGCGTTTTCCAATCATAGCAGTCTTTTGTTTACTAACAGATTTGGATTCTTTTTGCTTTTGTGTACCATTGCTAAGTTTTTTAAAATTAATAAAATCATCCTGATCAATATTAGTTGAATTAAAATTACTAGAAGCACTCTTAATTTGTTCTATCTGAGAATTGATAAGGCTTGCCTAATGTTAGAATCACAGCACGATTTTGAGATTGGTCTAGACCTAAGAATTTGCTGTTCTGTCAGATCATCTATACTGCTTATTTTGAAAGTTTAATTAAGTAAACATAGAAAAAAATCTTACCTTAAGACTACCCAGACACAGATTAAAAAAAAGAATTAGTAACAATAATATAATTGAGGATTTCATAGCAACCCAGTGTGCTTAGAGAATAGCCAGTTGGTGCCATCTCTAGAAAACCATTCTTTATAACCAAAAAGACCTGGGTCTCTTTTTACGCGGACTTATTTAACACGATTTTGAAGTTACGCGATTTGTGTTTCACCGGAAGTCGAATCCCGATACTGCACTATTACTTTACATAATAAATTACGTGCATTCACGTTATATTGAAAGTAATAGCACATTATTGAAATTCGACTTTTAACTTGTAATTTCAATATTTTCAGTGCTTTATAGTAGTAAGATTTTATGCAATAATGAAATTAAAATCATGATTTCCACATTTTATGTATACACACATTAAATTTTACAAGATTATAATGTAAATTTGTTCAAACATTGAGCATGTTAATTTTGCATTTTATAAAAGAACATTTAATCAATTATTAATCATTTAGTGTCCGCAAGTTTATTTTTAAAAGATGAATAATAGCAGTGGGCACAATTAAAATTGAAAATTAAAGAGAAAAATAAGAATTTAATTTTTAGTTGTTAGATTAATTACTAATTACATTGTCACCAGAAAACCATTAATTACCACAACATGAGAGTGATGTTGGCGCTAGTTCTATTTCATCTTGTGAAGAATCTGATTTTTTTATCAGTTTGCAAACGTACCTATTTACCGGCAAATAGTGATAATAATTAAAATGTGTATAAAAAAATATAAATTACTGTAAATTATGCATAAAAATATATTGTTTTGAATAAAATTAAATATTATAGTTAAAAAAAGTTTGTCTTGTATCAATTTTTCTCAAATTTGAAATTTTTTATTAGTCATATTTTATTTCCTTATTTTTTTTTTGCACGAGTTTTAAAGTAAATTTTATGTTGGTGTTTTGCTTTTACGCGAGTTTTGAAAAATCACAGTCTGTATCCCTTCTTTTTCAAGGTTAGTTACGTCTATTTTTTCATGATTTCGTTTGCGCGTGTTTTCTGAGGAACCTATCTATCACATAAAACGAGACCCAGGTGAATTTATTTATTTTATTATTTTTTTCGTTTGTAAATATTTGTTATATGAGTTGTTAATAAATGTATTAAGTTGTTATAGCCAATCTAATCTCTGTTTGATCATCACCATCATCTCTGTGCATTTATACCACTAGATGTTTGATCATCATCATCATTATAAATTTACACCATTAAAGGTTTGGTGGTCATCATCATCAATATGTATTTTTCTTATAAATAATTGATCATCATCAGTATTTTCCTATATCTATGTTTATACATAGGCATATTTGGTTAATAATTGAATGAGTGCATCCCTGAAGAGATCACATTGAAATATTTTAAGTAAATTATAAGTTTGTATATTGAAAGAAAAGGTAACTTGGAACTGGGTATTTCATTGTGACAACTGTAGCATCCTATTTGAAGCCCTAGGTCTGACAGTAGTGACATGTGCCCCCTTTGTTATATGCAAATTCTGATTCAGTAACATCTGACACACCCAAATTTGCTGTCAAATCATGAATTTATGACATGACTTGTGAATTGTTTGACACATTGTATTCAAATCATCCAATTACTGAGTCATATTCACGTCATTGTATAGTGTACCCCACGGTTCTTATATATATATAAACTATATATGAACAATGCTAATGAATCAACATTGTCGCATAAAAAGCACTGTTTTCTTGTTGAATGAGTCATAATGTAAAGGTGAAATAAATGTAGCTCACTGATTATCTTGCATAATGGGATAATCATGAATATATAAAATATTATAACTGAGCAGGGTTAGCTGGCCTGCAAGTGTCATATGTTTAAGTAATCATGTATAATAAATAAAATCATGAACAATATTTTTTCTCTGCTTATGCACTAAATATTTTGATAATCTATAATATGCTTCATAAATGTTTTATTTAGGCAACTAAAATATATAACTACTAAATACACAAATAAATATATTGATCCACCAATGGCTTTATGGCAGTTTAATTTTATGTCTTTAGCGAATTCATAAAATTTGTAAGGTGACAATGAATTCAAAGATGAGTATATATTACTTGGCAAGGAAAATAAATTTCAATAAATAATACTTTACTTGCTAATGAGCTTTATAGTATGAGATATGCATTTAAATATTTTAATTGTAAATAAATTGTGTAATAAAATAGATTCATAATGATTCATGCAATAGGGAAATTAAAGTACTTAAGTTGTTAATAATAATAATAATAATAATAATAATAATAATAATAATAATAATAATAATAATAATAATAATAATAATAATAATTATTATTATTATTATTATTATTATTATTATTATTATTATTATTATTATTATTATTATTATTATTATTATTATTATTTATTTATTTATTTATTTATTATTATTAATCAGACAATACATATAAAAAAGAAAAATACTCCAAACAAGATAAACTTGTGCTAGGAGTCTTTCTTAAATTTTTAATTACAAACCAAAACAAAAACACCAACAAAAATAACAATAATGATAATAAAATACATTACTATACTATAAATACTAAAACAAGTAAACCAAAACAAATAATATAACATTAAATACAACCAAAAATATATACATATACTTATTAAACTATATATATATATATATTAATCAGTATATTACACATGAGACAATAACAAAAATTTTAAATATTTTTTTAAAAATATAAAAAGATAAATTATCAATATCAATTGAAACAGTCAGTAAAAAAAGAAATTAAAGAGCCTGAGTCCATTGTAACTCAATTGCCTGATACTGCTTTCTAAAGAAAAATCTGGAACCACCAGTTGAAATTTGTTAACCAAACGGGTATTTATAATTGATACTTTATGACACAGTAAAAAATGACGACGATATATATATATATCAATGATAATTCTAAATCTATATAGTTTAGAAACAGATAACACACCAGAATTGACATATATATCCCGCACAGAGGTCAATATAGGTCTACCAATAATAATAATAATAATAATAATAATAATAATAATAATAATAATAATAATAATAATAATAATAATAATAATAATAATAATAATAATAATAATAATAATAATAATAATAATAATAATTAATGGTGGTGATGATGATGATAATAATAATAAGTGAAGTAAGCATTAATTCATTGAGGTGGCTAAGACAATGAACATAGTTCTAATTTTATCATCTGCATTCTTATATAATATTTCTTTATAATTTACTCTCAGCTAGATTGCTATTATTAGAAATGATCTAAGATTAAAATTATTGATGCATACAATCATAAAATTATTAACTGTTTTTCAAATGGTTGAAGCTTTCATTTTTTAAGTATTCATTTCAAAAAAATTACAATAGGTGTCAGCAGTATACAGAACATAATGATCTATTGTCAGTGATTAACAGCACATTCTATTGTTCTGATATAGCTATGAAGGAGGTGACAATGTGTTATTGGCTGATGCTTTAGATTCATTTCCCATGCAACTAAATACCACACATAACTAGAGGAGATTGTCTTTGAAAACATTTTTTTAAAAAGACAGCTCTTAGAAAGTATATGATTTACATTACAACAATTAGAAATTACCGTAGAAAAGTCAATAGAGGCTAAAAAGATAATTATATCTGTAAAAATTTTAAAATATTTTAATAACAATTAATGATATTTTGCAACTTTTAGAATATTTTTTTTGATAACTACTTTTAAATACATCATTTTAATAATATAAAATTCTAATATCTAATATTTTATGTTAATTTTTTTAATATATATATATATTGTAAAGATAATACCAATGTTAGCCTTTACTATTGGAAAGACCTTTAGTTAGATACATATTTTCACAATTTTAAAATATTATTTTTTTATCATTTAGAATTTTAATTATTAGAAGGCTTAAATATTTATTATATAGCTTATAAATTTTTTAACATAAGTAAAAAAAAAAGATTTAATTCCACAAAACAAATCAAATATGTTATTATGGTAAAAACATTCATTACTAGAGTTTATTAAATATTTGGATCAGGTTGACACTGAAATAATTAAAAGAAAATTTTTACTAGTGTCTGTTACCAACTTTATTTTATATATCATTTCAGCTTAGAATCCACTATCCCTTAATGTTTTCATTGGCATGTAAGCTTTAAAGGAACATTTTTATCCTTAAATGATGTTCAACTATTTCTTTGTCAATATTGCAGTCCATGGTAAATTTTGATAGTTCCATGGCATCATGGCAGTTAAGCATAACATTTGTTAATGTAACCATTCATTTAGTCATAAAAATATTAAATGAGATGAAGTATTGTTTCCTGTATTTAAATAAATTTTCTACTCACAACACATATTTTCTTTGTGAAAGGTAAGATAAAACATGAAATTTTATCCAAAACAAAAGTATGTGTTCTTGTAGAAATAATTTCTGTCACTATGGTAACACAAAGAATGGTCCTTTCCTTTTTTCATACAATGGCTTGTGAACATGTGATTTTTTAAATCTTAATAAGGCATTGTTATTATACAACAAACATAATAAAATATTTCAATTTTTAATTTAATAAATAAAGTATCTCAATAAATTTATTAAATATGAGTTTGTTTTCTTTATTTAGTTACTTATACACTACAGAAGGGAACTATAGATGGCAACATGTCCTTAATAAAAATAATAATAACAAAACTATTCAAAACAATTAACATAAAATCATCATGACCAACTAAACATTCTATAAATAATTCATGATTAATTAAAACTAAACTGCCACAATAATGAAGTTAATGATTATATACAATTATGTGTCTTATACTTGTTTTAAACACTAAAAGTAACAAGACAGATAGATATCTTACAAGAATTATTTTCATTAGCATCCTTATATTTTATCCTAATCAGGCATTTATAAAACAAATCTATGCTATCATATCAATGGTATGATATTCAATTAATAAAATAAAATGACTCAATTCTAACAAATATGGATTTGTAATACCTCATAATCTCCATAATATAATCCTTACTATAAATTAAATATTTACTACTATATCCAGAATGATTTACATATTTAATTGTAGCCTTATCATAAATTACATCTTCCAAATTGTTAATCTCACAAATCCAACAAATATTACTGGCTTTACTCTGTGATTCAGACAAATTATTTTGTCCCCAAGTTAATGTACCTACATTTATAATTATATACTTCATGATGATGAAAGCATGTAGATTTCAAGAGTTTTATCTCAAATGACAAAATCTTAATCTATGACTGCTATTTATACTCATGATGAAATTAACTTTGAAAGAAACCTGATCATTTAAGTTAATATCATAATCTGAGTGATCCATCTGAGTTTCTAAACTTTCAAACTCTTGTTCCTTTCTATTCTGGATCTTCTCTCTCTTTATCATTAATTTATTGATACTCATTTAACTATGTTTCTAAAATACTATCTTTATTCTAGCATTGCAATCTATAATTTTCAAATTTTAATTTATATCTCTTGAATCCTGGTTTTGTTCCTTTTTTATACATGCTTCTAGATTATTGCTTTTTGTTTGTCTTTGACTATAAGTCTTTTTCATTTTGCTCTCTAATCAACTAAACTTAAATTTTTAAATTATTTATTTGATTTTGATCCATTCTTATTTCACAAACTAACAGTTTATGCAAATACTTGATCTCCTGTTTCAACCTATTATCTAACTACCTTTCTATTATAATTTTATTACCAGCATTTCCTGACTTGATTTCATTTCTAGATGAAGCTCATCTGAACTTTTCTTCATTTTTATTTCATTCTTGTCACATTTTTTTGATTTTCATCAATATTATTTATTAAATCTCTTGAAACTCATTTCCTCATTTTGTTCCCACTTTTCTTGAAATTTTATTGACCTTAATTATCTAAATCTTCAACATCGCCATTATACAGTTATTCTGATCAGTGATTGATGTGGTAGACACTTTATTAATTTCTCTTTCCTGTTCTAACATTTCATATTTGGACAGGGGGTTTTAAAATATTGCTGTCTTGTCTCAAAAAATCTGAAACTTTAACATTTTGCCTGGCAATAACCATGCAACATCTTCTAATATTTTGTGGACAAACCAAGAAATTTCAATGCATAATGGAAATTATTCTTTTATCCAGACGTCATGTGAAAAAAGTGAAGTCTGAAAGATCTAAGTCACAAATTTTTATTGAATTCAGGACCTAAAAAGTTCAAAATTTTTCAATAACCATTTTCTTTGTCATTTACATGATGAGCGAAATAAATAGCTAGGCAATTGCTAGTCAAAATGATTTCTTCTTATCATTCTAAAAAAAGATGGATAACAACAAACCAGAAAACATACTTAATTAATTCATTACTTTTGTATTTCAAGAAATCTTGCTTCTTACAATCAACTGTTAGTGGGAAAAGGAACAAACTGACTAATGGAATGTTGTATCAATATTTTATTAATAAATTTCTGGATTTCTTCAATTAAAAGTGATAGTAGATTGCAGATAGCTGATAATTTGGAAAATTATATTCATTAACTTCAAATAAGTGATGTTTTTTTTTTTAATTATTGTAAAAATAATTATTTTCTTCACTACAAGAAAAGATGCATATTCGTCTCAATGTTGTAAATTGTCGTCTTTAATTTATGTAAGAAAAAACTTTAATCAATATTTTTAAACTCAAATATCCCTATATGAACTTGTCACATAGAGAAACAAACTTTGATTCAAAAAGTAATGAAAATTGCTTTGTTATAGATGATGAATTATGTGCTTTATCAACGATACAACAATAACCATTAGCAAAATGGATTGCAGATCTATAAGTAAATAGAATAATTATATACCTCAAATTAAAGAAGTAATGAATGAGAATCCTTTGCATAAAATCATCACAACAGCTCAAATAAAATAAAATTGCAGCATATAAGAAACTAAGAATTTGTATCCAGTGCTTAAAGTAATGCAGTATGATTTTTCAATGCTATATTTCAATTCCATTCAATGGATAATGGATGAGTAAAACTAAATTATGGATTATTAAGGCATGTCTTAAATTTGATAAACGTTGAAGTTTTAAGAAATCTTATAAATGGATTAATATGTAAAATATAGATTGCCTTCGATTAACAAGTATGCTAATTTTAAGTTATTAATCTTTATGTTTTGTTCTAGAAAGGATTATGCTACAAAAGGAAAAGATTTGCGCTTTGCATCATCCATGATATCATTATTTTAAAAGTGTTGTACATTCCAATGAACTCTGAAATATTTTTCAAGCATCCATATTTAATTGGGATAAATTTTAAATCGTCACAACCGTTGGAGGATTATTTAATACGTTTTCTCGTAATTATGTCTTTCAAATTATTATTATTATTATTATAAATTTTATTAAACGCCCGTTATTATATTAAGTAATAATTTACTAAGGCTGTAACCTTAGAAATAAGCGTCTGAAAAATACGAAGGTAGGGACCTCTATAGGTCTTAAAAACACAAGTCAGTTCTTCATAGCATAAGCTTGTGTTTTTAAGACCTATAGAGGTCCCTACCTTCGTATTTTTCAGACGCTTATTTCTAAGGTTACAGCCTTAGTAAATTATTACTTATTATTATTATTATTATCATCATCATCATCATGTTTTGGATTCCATTTTATTTATAATTTATATAAATGATTTATTTTCTTTACTTTTAGAATCTAACATTTATGTTTTTGCAGATGATATTGCTTTATCTTATGCTGCAGTTTTATATAATTTTGTTGAAAAAATAATTAATGTTGATTTAATCCTAATTAGTAAATGGTTAGCATTTAATAACTTATCGGTTAATCTGAGTAAAACATAAGCTATTAATTTTTCTTATAAGTCAAATATTCATTCGCTTAACATTACTATTTGTAATAAGTATTTTTGGCATTGTAATAGCACTTGTACTTGTGCTAACATTTCATTTGTTGATATTTGCTATCTAGGTGTTTTTATTGATTCTAGACTATCCTGGTCAAACCATATTGACTTCCTTTGTTCTCGTTTACGTAAATTAAATTATATGTTTTTCTACTTATCTAAATGTTTTCCTCGGTCAGCTATGATTACATTATATATTTCTTCTTATCAAAGCTTATTATGTTATAATATATCAGTTTGGGGGAACTGGTTTTTTGCAATGACTATTTTGTCTGTTTTACAGAATTATACAATGCGTATTATTTTTGGTAGACCACATATCACATCTGTTAAAGATATTTATGCCATGTTTAATATACTAGATGTTTTCTATTTGTATAAATATAGAGTGATTCTTGTTATTTATTGTAGGTAACTTCATTTGGATACTAAATCTTCTGTTGTAAATACTTGTTTATCTACTAAATATCAGCTAGTTTTACCTAATTTTTTTAAAACATCCAGTAGGAAGCAGTTTAGTTATAATGATCCTAAATTATTTCATATGTTTATAAGAGATTGTTCTGTGAATTTAATGAACACTAGTTATTTGATTTATAAAATGCATTTATGGCACTGGTTATATTATGCTAAGCATTAGTTTTTATTATTATTATTATTATTATTATTATTATTATTATTATTATTATTATTATTATTATTATTATTATTATTATTATTATTATTATTATTATTATTATTATTATTATTATTATTATTATTATTATTATTATTATTATTATTATTATTATTATTATTATTATTATTATTATTATTATTATTAGTAGTAGTAGTAGTAGTAGTAGTAGTAGTAGTAGTAGTAGTAGTATGATGATGATGATGATGATGATGATGATTATTATTATTATTATTATTATTATTATTATTATTATTATTATTATTAGATTATTGCTGCTGACTTTGTAAAGTTAACATGTGTTATTTGTCTCTGATTTTTTAATTCTATAATTCTTATTTGGCTAATTTTTTTTCCTATTTGTGGTGGTATTATTATGTAGAGTTTGGAGATTTCATTGATGTTGTTTTGCATGTATTTTATTTTCTAATGGTTTTATATATCAATTTTTATTTATTGATTTCTTTTAACTTATTTTTAAGTAGCCTTTTTTTATTATCTTGGTTTAGAATTATTTTTTTTATCATAGATTTTTACCTTTGTTGAATTTTTTTTTTTTTTTAATTAATTGATTTTTTTTGTGTGTGGTTTTTTATTTATCTTTACTTTAGATTCTTAATTATCTTACTTTTTAATCTCTGTTGGAATTTTAATTAGTTTAAATATTTTTGTTTGTTTGTTTTTAAAACTCTAGATTTTATTTATTTCTTTTACACTCTAGATGTTATTATTATGGATAAATGTAATTCTTCTCATTTAGCTCTTCCTTTTGGTGGAAATTTTATAACTTGTCTGGGTTTTAATGGGAATGTTCATTTTAAATGTAGTACAGTAAGTGAAAAGACATTTTAAAATATGTCATCTACAAATAAAGCACTATGGAAGTATAAAAATTGTAGAGCAGGAACTAATTTAAATTTGACTTTAAATGATGGATCTAGTTCTCATTCCTTATTTGATTCTTCAGATAATAATTCTATTGATGTTTTATATAATTCAAAACTAATAGCTAATCATTTCAATCAATATTCTGTACATAGTGTGGAATTGCTAATGAATAGTTTTAAAAATAATTGCAGTTGTCATGTTTTTCAATATGAGAAATGTATCCTGAATTCTTTTGTTTTTAAAGAGATTGAAGATTGTGAATTTTAGATTCTCTTTATAAATTGAGACATAAAGAAATGTGTTGGTTTGGATTGTATTTCTGTAAAAATATTAATTAAAAATGTTTCCATTCTTTTACCAATTTTATCTTTTTTATTTAATTCTATTGATTCAGGTATATTTCCAAATTATTTAAAATCTGCTGTTGTTACACCGGATTTTAAGAGTGGAGATAAAGAATGTTTGGAAAACTACAGGCCAATTTTTATTTTATCAACATTGTCTCAAATTTTGAAAATGTGTGTAAAAACAGAATTGTTTCGTTTTTTCAAAAATATAATTTATTTTCAAATAATCAGTTTGGGTTTTTTCCAGAAAGATCTACAGAACTGGCTTTATCCGAACATGTTTCAGTCATCACTGAATCTTTAGAAAAAGGTTACAAAACTATAGGCACTTATTTAGATTTGCGGAAAGCATTTGTCTGTGTTCCACATGATATATTAATAATTAAGTTACACTATTGTGGCATAAGGAATACTATGCTTGAATGGTTTAAATCTTATTTAAGTAATAGAAGCCAATTTGTTAAAATTAATAATATTAATTTTTCTTTTAAAAAGCCACACCAAAAAAAAATAATTAAAATTTAAAAAGAAGGAGGGTTTGGGGGGGGGGGGAGTGATTCTGTATTAATTAGATATGGATTTCCTCAAGATTCAGTCCTGGGTTCCTTGTTATTTACTGTTTATATTAACAATCTGCTTGATCTTTCTCTTCATTCTAACATTTTTTGTTTTGCAGATGATATTGCTTTGATTACTTCAGCAGTTTCATATAGTTTACTTGAGAAACTTGTGAATGAAGATTTATTTAAAATTACACAATGGATGAACAATAATAGATTTCTGCTAAATATTAATAAGTGTATTACATAATATATTCTCTTAAAAATATGCCAGCAAAAGACTTGTTAGTTCAATTACCTTATGTGAATCAAACGTCTTGTCAGAAAATTACCAGGACTTCAACAATTTCTTACCTTGGCTTGGCTTTGGATGAGTATTTACATTGGGATAAGTATAATTTTTGGCTTCAAGTAAAATTAAGAAAATTTAATTTTCTTTTTTATAGATTAAGAGATTGTTTGAATAAATCTATCCTATTAAGTATATATAAGCAAATTTTCTTATGCAGACTTTATTATGGTATAACATTATGGGGTGGCACTGCAGCATATTTTTTGAAGGCTTTACAAACACTACAAAATTTTACATTAAGAATTATTTTGTTTAAACCTTTGGATTTGTCAAGATTTGAATTATATAAGTGTGCTGGAGTTTTAACTATTCATCAATTATTTTAGTGAATATTTTGTGTTATTATATTAATTACAAAGAAATGAATAAAAATAATTCTTCATCAATAATGGTGACTAGATCATGTGATTTTAATTTATTATGTGAACCAGAATACTTTAAAACTCATTGTAGATATCAGAAATATTTTCTTGGTCCAAGATTTTATAATATTTTTATAAGGAACATTGGATTTAATGTTAATAACCTATCAAGGAAAACTTTGAGAAAATTTATTATGGATTGGATTTTAATTGACGATAATAATGAAAAACTTTTTATTTCTATTTAATTATTTTATTTTATATTAATGTTTTTTACTTTATTTGCACATGTATTTTTGTTAAGCTCCATGCATGATTTTTATCACAAAGAGATTATATGTTTAATAAACTAAAAAAAAATATTATTATTATTATTATTATTATTATTATTATTATTATTATTATTATTATTATTATTATTATTATTATTATTATTATTATTATTATTATTATCATCATCATCATCATTATCAAGCAACAAATATTTCCGGTGTTGAAGCTTTTTTATAACAGTTAAGCATGGAGTAACACAAGGTTCAGTTTTGGGTCCCATTTTATTTATAATTTATATAAATGATTTATTTTCTTTACCTTTAGAATCTAAGATTTATGTTTTTGCAGATGATATTTCTTTATCTTATGCTGCAGTTTTATATAATTTTGTTGAAAAAATAATTAATGATGATTTAATCCTAATTAGTAAATGGTTAGCATTTAATAATTTATCAATTAATTTGAGTAAAACAAAAGCTATTAATTTTTCTTATAAGTCAAATATTCATTCGCTTAACATTACTATTTGTAATAAGTATTTTTGGCATTGTAATAGCACTTGTAATTGTGCTAACATTTCATTTGTTGATAATATTTGTTATCTAGGTATTTTTATTGACTCCAGACTATCCTGGTCAAACCATATTGACTTTCTTTGTTCTCGTTTACATAAATTAAATTATATGTTTTTCTACTTATCTAAATTTTTTCCGCGTTCAGCCTTGATTAATTTATATATTTCTTCTTACCAAAGCTTATTATGTTATAATATATCAGTTTGGGGGAACTATTCTACTTTTGCAATGACTACTTTGTTTTGCATAATTATACAATAAGTAATGTTTACGTAACCATTGTGCGTTTAATAAATTTATAATTACAACTTTAAATTACTGTAATAGATTTCTAAATATAAAATCGTTCCATTGACTCGTTGTAAATCGAAAGATTTCGCGAGTATTAATGAGTAATAAGAAATGTGGACTTAATCAGTGAAGTATTGAATAGCTTCACGCTCGCAGATCTAACCGCTTCGGCTTCACCTATTTAAATAGAAAGTAGGTTGAAGTAAAGAAGGGTTCCCCTCTTTTCTTCCATAGCGTAAGCTTGTGGTTAAAACACTTGTAGAGGTCCCTACTATCGCATTTATACGCATATTATCGAGGTTATAGCCTCAGTAAATATTACTTACGTAATCAATGTGCGTTTAATAAATTTATAATTATACAATATGTATCATTTTTGGTAGATCATGTACCACATCTGTTAAAGATATTTATCCCACGTTTAATATACTAGATGTTTTTTGTTTGTATACATATAGAGTGATTCTTGATATTTATTGTAGGAAACGTCATTTGGGTACTAAATCTTCTGTTGTAAATACTTGTTTATCTACTAAATGTCAGTTAGCTTTACCTAATTTTCTTAAAACATCTAGTAAGAAGCAATTTAGTTATAATGGTCCTAAATTATTTAATATGTTAACAAGAGATTGTTCTGTGAATTTAATGAACACTAGTTATTTGATTTTTTAAAAGCATTTATGGCACTGGTTATATTATGCTAAGCATTAGTTTTATTTTACTTATTTATTTTTTTGTTTATACTGTATGTTATGTTGTAATTATTTACTACAGTGATTGAATTGCCAAATGTGATTTTAATATTTTATATTATATTTATACTTTTTTTTTTGTATTTTATTATTGTTTTTAGTTGTTACATTTAAATTTCTTACACAAGATTTTTCTTGTATGGAATTTATCTCACTGTATTATACATTTATTGTTTGTTTCATAATGAATAAATAAATAAATAAATAAATTATTATTATTATTATTATTATTATTATTATTATTATTATTATTATTATTATTATTATTATTATTATTATTATTATTATTATTATTATTATTATTATTATTATTATTATTATTATTATTATTATTATTATTATTATTATTATTATTATTATTATTATTATTATTATTATTATTATTATTATTATCCTTTTAGTTACATAGTATTACAATGCCGTAGCAAGATACATGTTTAATCTTATTATTGTCAGTTCAATTTTGAGTGCTACAATATTCATTTTTTTAAAAGTACATATCTATACAAGCAATTTGTACATGATTATATCCACTTCAGAAATGTCAATTAAGCACATTATTGTCCAATAGGAGCATAATCTGGAACATACTTTCTTTAATTCTTTGAAAATATTAGGTATAATTTCATCATTGTTTTTTGATTTCCAATGTTGTGATATATCATGGAAGACATTATATGAATTTTTTTATCTCACAGCCTTTATATTCTAGTTTATTCTTCAAACCCAAAGTCCCATGATCATATTTGGGATCATTAAAAACTTAGTTTATCCATAAACCAGCAACGTCCTTCTTTATATCTTTGCTGTTTGTCTGAGCAGGGACCAAGTAGCTGCATAAATATCCGGGCTGGTGATCTGCTTATCCCTAAATTGAATTTTAATTAATTTATTCTCAAATGTGGCTGGATGCCTTCTGGTATTACCCAATATGAATGCACACCTAGTGTACCAAAGTGCATATAAGACAAACATTGAGGCCCTTATGACTGGTACAGACCTATCTTTGTAAGTTGACTTAATTTGCATCATTGTAGTATTTTTTCTGTATTTCCCCTGCAGAATTCATCTAGTCTGCTTCAAGGCCTTGCAGTTGAAAATTATAAGCTGTAAAGTCTCCTCAGCCATATGGCAAAGGCCACAGAATGGATCGACTGACCTGTACATTCTTCTGTGATGTAAAAAATATTTAGTAGGTAAAGCATTCAAATTCATTTTGATTATAAAATCTAGGAACTTAGGTTCTAGTTGCCATTTTTGTATTGTTTGATCAGATATTTGTTTCCTATTTCTAGTATTGATGGGATTTTCTCATTGTAATTATTTTGATGTATAAACTTATATATTTTCCAATATTTATACTTTTGCTCCGATTGATCTGGAATTGTTTTTCTTTCCTGCATTGGTAGATGGTGATTTCCAAAAAAACAATATTTTGGAGGGGGCCTATCTGTAGGTGTTATCTGCTCCAAGTGTCTTAATTTAGGAAATTGAGTGAGTATAGCAATTATAGCATTCATTGTTCTAAATGTTTGAAATGTTTGTAAGCTATGCAACCCCAATACATTCATTATAAGAGGGTGATTAAGTTTTGCCATTGAAATTGCCACGGTCTTTTTCCCCCAGATGATCTTGCAACATATGGAGTTAATGCATGCCTTTTTTTTTTGAAAATTCAACTACAGGCATGTATTATGTTGTCTTGTTTATTATAAGCTTATTAATCAATTGCACCTTTGCATATATGGACAAATATGCCTTTGAGAGTGATTCAGCTATGCTTTTGACTTCTTATTTGAGCTCGGCTTGGATCTGACATCTCATTCCAGTGGCCCTTAGAAAAAAAGTAAAGCCTATAAATGGAGCAGGTTTTGCTCAATACATTGGCCCACATGGCTTTCCAGTGAGTAGCATTCAGGCCATAGATTTTTCTGGTTTTATGCTCATTCCATATTGTTTTGAGAATTATTCAAGCACTGCCTGAAGCTGTGGTATTTGATTCTTTGATGTCAAAAAGACTGTGAAATCGTCCATGTATGCGAGACATGCAATTTTCTGTGTTGGACCAGGTATCTGAACTCCAATGATTGTGCTATTGACTTTTTCAATAAGTGGATTGATATAATAAATAAACATTAATGTACTCAGAGGAGACTCCTGGATAGTGATTGTGTTGGCATGAATAAGGGTGAATTTCTGCAATTCATAGTAATATACAGTTCTCTGCTCAGTATCAAGTTTGAAGTCAAATATAGCATACCTTTGGATATTTTAGTCTGCTTGAGCATATCCAGTAACACAGAGATTCTCAATGAATCGAAAGCTGAAGCAATATCTATCTGTGCCACTATTGTGCTGTATTTCTTCCTCAACCTTGTGGCTATCATCATGGTCTTGAATAACAATGCTGCTTGCAATGTTGAAGATGTATTCTTTGCAAATTGTGATTCACCGATGGTTTGGTAAAATATAGGGCTCAATCTTATTTTTTATAATTTTTTCCAATATTTTAATAGGAAGTGGCCCCATAGATATTGGTCTAAGCTCATTTGGTATTGGTATGCCTTTCTTTTTCTTATTATATGGCACTATTGCTATGGGATACATCCCTGTGGTTGGTTTAATTTCTTGAGCAACATGGTTTGCTAAATCCTTGAGGTATTTAGCTGTAAAAAAAACTTAAATGCTTGAAAATGAACAGTGGTACCCCATGGCCACCTGGGTGACAAGCATTACTGATAGTTCTCATTTTCTCTATTATATCATTTTCACTAATTGGTAAATTAACCTCAATCTCTCCAAACATTTTTGGCTGGAAAAAAAAGCAAGGCTCAACACTTAACTTATCTTGAAAATATTTGAACAATGGCATAATCATGTTTGACCAGTGAACATACCCTCCTCAGTCTGTATGGCCATTGGCACTTTTAGGTCTGGTACATAACCCAAACCCCACTTTATAAACTTGTGGGTCCATGTGTGCTGCTGTGCCATGCAAAGCTTACCTTTCTTTATCTGCAGATATTCTTTCTGTGATTCCCAGGCCTTGTTATAAGAATTAGTCAGCTATCTTATGTGAATTTGGGTGTTGTGTGTTGGAGTCATCATCATTAGTCTCTGATGTAGCTGATCAGCATATTGCAGAAGCCTTGATGGTGGTGGTTGATTTCTTCTTACATGATCAACATATGTATAAAAGTCAGGTATTGCTGTATAGGATCGCGGCTCATCCCTTTAATCTTCTGCAACAGAATATGTCTCTGAGAAGAGGAATTCTGTCACATTTGTTGAGATAAGTACTCTTATTGTTTTTGTTAGGTTGTGATTAACTACTTGCAGTTTCTCTAGATTGATCATGATTAACTGGGCATAATGATCATAAAAAATGGGCGGGATCAATTTTATTTCCATGAGGTGATGCAGCAATGGTGAGTAAAAGACAAGATCTATTAATGTTGCAAACCCACCACTATGAAAAAAGACAGCCCCTTCTGGCAGAAAACCTTGTCTACTAATCAATGGTATAGCTATTTTATGTAGTGATTTCTGTATAAATTCTTCATAAGATGAGTTGCAGTCCCCAACCAGAACAGTGGAGCTTGCATTCCTGGCAAGAATTGAATTTATATTATATAGATTCTATCTTTTGCTTTTGTACGGGCATATATACAAGCACTATATTCATTGTAATTATTTTTTTGAGTCAATGTTATTATTAGAAGGTTTGAATCAATGTAAAGTATTTTGAATTTTCAAAAAGACAATCTTGAGCAATTACTATTCCAGTTCCTGCAGATGGAGATGATGAATATCTGGAACATGCAGAGAAGCCCTTGCCTCTCAGGTAGGTAGCTGGATTTATTGCTGAGCCTGCATATATCTTTGTTTCTAATAATCCTGTTATATGCGCTCGGATTTGATTTATCCAATTTCTGACTTTGAATTTTTTATTGATTGAATTAAGTCCTCTGACATTTAAAACAGCAACTTTAAGTTTCATTAATAATTTTGTTTGAGTTTAGTCACTCATGTCTTTCTACTTTTTCTTCCTTGATTTCTATGGCATCTTAAAACACAAGGCCACTCTCTTCATCCACTGCTACAGCCCAATTATATATTTCCTGCTCACTGTGAGGATTCTCACCTTTTTATATATTCTATCTTTTTTTGGTGGTCACCCTGGTTTGTGCCTATATTCAGTGTTTATTTCTATTTGAGAAGGCAGCTCCGGAGTAATAGCCTCCATCACATCAGTCGATGTTTTATTAATAATTATTGGCCATGGTATGACGTTGGTTGAAATTTTCCATCTTCTATGTACATCAATCACATCTTCAGTTTCAGTCTCAAGTGCCATTATTTGTGTGTAATCTTTATTTACACTCTTTGACTGATTTTGTTGGTCACATTTCACATGTCTTACCTTTACTGCAATTCTCTTCTCCTCTTTTTCATTGTTTAATCTCTCTTGCATATAGAGCTGAGGCTGGCCTTGGTTATTATTATCTTGTATGTTGTCCAGTGGCTTATTTTCCACTTTTAAGCCAACTAATTCACGGTCATCCTCAATGTGTTTGATGTGTTTTATCTTCTTGTCTTCTATTGCTTCAATTATATCTTCTTTATCTGTTTTTGCTTTTTTTATGTTGTATGTCATCCATTTCTTTATTTTTCACTTTTACATCATCTAGTTCTCGGTCACCCTCAATGTGTTTGATGTTTTACTTTCTTTGTCTGTCCTTGTTTTATTTTCTGTGCCTTCAATTATATCTTCTTTATATGGTTGGTTTATTTCTCCACATTTTTTATTATATTTTTGCATACTGTCTATATCTATTTTTGATCTTTGGTGTTCATCAGATATTCTATTCCAGTCTCAGATTCCATTCTTTGACTGTTATCTTGATTTCCTTTTTCTGATTTTTTTTTTATCAGGCTTTATCTGTTTTGGGCTGACTTCAATTCCTTTGCCTTCTTTTTCATTGGCTAGTTTGCCTTTCTCAAGCAGCTGTGATAGTACTGACTGATCAGCAACTTTCAGCATACTTTGCCTCTTATTTTTTTGTATATCATCTTTTTGTTTATAATTTTTTTGCATGTCACCCATCTCTTGGTCACCCTCTTCATGTTTGGTGTATTTTCTCTTCTTATCTGGCCTTGGCTGATTTTCCGTTTCTTCCTTTGTATATTCTTTATCTGTAAGTTCCATTAATGCCCACTTTTTTTCCATGTCATCTATTTCTCGGCCAGTCTCTGGGTGTTTGGCATTTTCTATCTTCTTTCTGGGTTTGCTTGATCTTCCATTTGCTCTGTTATGCATTCTTTAATTAATATTTACCATGTTTTAACTGCTGACTGGTCATTGCTGTTGTGCTTTCTTCCACAGTCTATTGCCAAGTGTTCTCTACTGCTACACACAAAACATTTTGGCCTAAGTTCTTTAATTTGTATAGTCAGTATTGCTTCCTGATCCATTATTATGCTTGAGATATCTTCAGGTCTTATGCCTTTATTCATTTTGGTCTTGAAATAAAAACTGTTTGAAAAAGTAGTGTAGGCATGTCTGGGCGATATATTGGCTTCATATATATCGGTTGTCCAAAAGGGTTTTATTAGTTTTGTGAAATCGTGTACATTATACCCAAAATAGGTATTTTTAATATTGCCAGTGTGATAGTTTGCATCTCTCTACCTACAATCACAAGAGCATGATTTTTTAAAGTCTTAATTTTTTCTTGGGCATGATTTTCTAAAGTCTTAATTTTTTCTTGGAAAATCTGCACATTGCATTTCATTAATGAAGTCTACCGCCAGATATCTTGAGTTGGAGTGCTCTCCTATGGTTGATACTGAGCTCCACATTTTGTTCTTATGTAACTCTTTATATAATATTTCCCTTGAAAACTTGCAGAGAGAGAGCTTTCTATCTGTTGCTACCAAGACAATTGACTTATTTGAAAAACATCTCTTATTTGAAATGAATAATTTTTTTCAGTATGGTCTCATTAAATCTGCGATTTATCTCTTTTACTTCTTTTAACCAAACGTTTTACAAAGACACATCGGCATCATATTCATGCATATTTATATCATTCACTTCATTCAGGTCATCCTGATTGGCCTTTTTAAATCTTGGGATTTGTTTTGCATTTTGCAATTTTAATTCAGCTATGTTCGCATATGTTGTCTGTGATCTAATGTTGCTATATATTCGTGAAGTCTGATTCGTGCCAAACTTTATCTTGGATTCTGATGTGGACGCCATATTGACAATATATAGCATCTGAATAGCGATTAGGAAAACTAAAAATTATAAGCAATAAATCACTTACTTTGTGAGTAAAAAGTCCGTTTTCCTTGATAGGTGTGAATATTAACTATCTTCAGGTTATGTTTTAAGGAACTGTTTATTGGCAATTCCGTATTTTTTATATAGTTTTGTTGGAAACGTTTATCTAATGCGTCTAACTAAAGATATAGCAGGACCGCACTCATTATTATTATTATTATTATTATTATTATTATTATTATTATTATTATTATTATTATTATTATTATTATTATTATTATTATTATTATTATTATTATTATTATTATTATTATTATTATTATTATCATCATCATCATCATCATCATCATTATTATTATTATTATTATTAATACTATTACTATTACTACTACTATTACTACTACTACACCTACTACTACTACACCTACTGCTACTGCTGCTGCCCCTACTGCTGCTGCTGCTACTGCTATTATTATTATTATTATTATTATCATTATTATTATTATTATTATTATTATTATTATTATTATTATTATTATTATTATTATTATTATTATAGGACTGCCAATGAGTGGAATTGTTGCTAGTATCGTCATAAACCATTATGAAAGCCAAATTCTTCCTAAACACTTCACAAGAGAACCAACTCTCATATACACTTGATATGTTGACAACATTTTTATCACAGCCAAACCTTCCACCACTATTAACATACAGAATGAATTTCAAGCCATATCAGGATTAACCTAGTAGAATGGAGAAAAACAAAAAACAAGAAATAAAATATCTACACTTGATAATAAAAAGAGAGAACACATATCTAGATTATAAAATGATAATTAAACTGTGGCACATAAGAGGTTACACAAGTCCAAAGTCTAATACTCCCAACACATATAAATGGGCAAGTATGAATGCTTTTCTATTCAGAAATCACCATTTATGTAAATACACAGTGGATAGGAAAAATAACATCTATAAATATATAAAGGAAATGACCAACATAGACTTTATACACAGTACTATCCATCAGAGAATAAAAACATTTTATAGAAAACTCAATAATAAACAGCCTAAAGACAATATAAAAGACATAACTATTCAATTTATACTAATGTAACTTCAAAAATTACTAAAAAAATGACTAACAATTTCAAATTTAGCTTCAGAACACTTCCTAAGACTAACCGACTAATAATTAATTCCAAAAATAAAATAGACAAAGATCAGGCCCCTCATGTGGTCCCTAAAATATCATGCCCTCGCTTAGGCTGCCAGGCATCTTACTATGGTGAGACTTGGGCAAACATCAACACAAGAATTTACTGACACCGGTATGCATACCACAGGATTAAAAATAAAAATGAAGGAACAACAATTTTTTGGGACCACCAAGCAGCTACAGGCCATGTATTCGAACCCAATTCTGCCCAAATAATTTGCACAGAGAAGAGTGATGCCAAAAGAACGGTCAAACAAGCTTTTTACATAGCAAATTATCTCAGTGCCATTAATAGAAGAGAGACATGCTTTTCTCTCTCCAAACAATGGACTAATTAATTAAAAATTCAGGCTCATTTGCATATGTGTACGATAAATTACAACAGTCTTCATTTTAAAGCTATGAGTATGAGATTAGAATACTAAATCTTGAAAGCGCTAAGCAGGCATATTAAACATTATAGTTTAATTACAGCTTCTCTAAAGCATGTGGAAATTTGCATATGTATAATAATAATAATAATAATAATAATAATAATAATAATAATAATAATAATAATAATAATAATAATAATAATAATAATAATAATAATAATAATAATAATAATAATAATAATAATAATAATAATAATAATAATAATAATAATAATAATAATAATTTAAAGTGATCATGTAACATCTTACACTTTTATTTCCACACACTTAAGATTTGCCCATACATAAACGTTTGGGTCGGAAAGAATAGGTGGATTCATTCCATTCTTTCTAAAATACTATATCTCGTGTCTGGAAAATTGAGTATTCATTTATATAATCTCTTTAAAGCACGTGTGCATTGGCTTAATTGCTAATATTACTATTACATAAATAAACATAGCGCTATATAAAATATCTCAATAATAATAATAATAATAATAATAATAATAATAATAATCATAATAATAATAATAATAATAATAATAATAATAATAATAATAATAATAATAATAATTATTATTATTATTATTATTATTATTATTATTATTATTATTATTATTATTATTATTATTATTATTATTATTATTATTATTATTATTATTATTATTATTATTATGAAGATGATAAAGATGATGATGCCCTGCGTGACAGATGTGCTGGTATGCAAAATTAATCAGAGAAATATGTTAAAAGTTTTGGATAGCTCATCAAACACTTTAAAAAAACTTAATGTTGAAATTATATCTGATATTGGAAAGTTGAAGTTTAGGTATTATCAAGAATTTCTTAATGATAAAAATGTTTCTTTGAAATGATGAACAATAAATTTTTTGATTAAAAAATGTTCTTCTGATCATATTAAATATAATGAAAATTGAATTGAATTATGGAATAATGAAAACTATTTAGCTGAACTGTATAATGAGTATTTTGCAAATTTATGGATGCATGAAGTGCCTGAACAGATTTTGTTTTCTTATTCATGTTTGAATTCTTTTCATATTCTGATGTTTTCTAAATCTAGTTGTCTGTAGCAATTGATAGTTTAAAAAATGTCAGTTCTTTTTGACTAGATAGTATAACACCTAAGATGCTTAAGGAAAACATGGTTGCATTTTTGCCTGTTTTGGTTCATTTATTTAATTTATCTTTGCAGTCTGGCTCATTTTCAGAATGTTTGAAAGTTAATGTTATTACTTCTGTTAAAAGGGTTATTTTACTCTTAGGGTTAATTATATGCCAATTGCCATTATTTATGTTTTTTCTAAATTATTGGAAATGATTGTTAAGGATCAAATGTTGTCATTTCTGTTTTAAAATAAAATTTTATCTGACTATCAATATGGTTTTCTTCCAGGTAGAAGTACATTAAATACTTTAAACCATCATGTTCATTATTTAAAATCTTCATTGGATCAGGAACTTCAAAACATTGGCTATTTATCTTGATATATCTAAAGCATTTTATTGTGTTAATTATAATATTTTGATTAAGCATTGCTACTGTATGATTTTTATGGTTCTATTGGTAGTTGGTTGGAGTATTATTTAACAGTTTACTAATATGTATGGTATTGTCAGTGATATGGTCTTGATTAATTGTGGAGTTCTGCAAGGTTCAGTACCTGGTCCACTACTGTTTTTAATTTATATTAATGATTTATTTTCATTGAAATTACATTCTAAGATTTTTGGTTTTGCTGATGATATTGCTTTACAATGTAATGCTGTTTCTTATAGTCTTGACAAATTAGTGAATGAAGATTTGGACTCAGTTGGTAAATGGTGGGCCTATAATTCATAGTTGGTCAATTTAGATAAAACAAAAGGTTTTTTTTTTCCTTACAAGTGAACTTTTTTGTATCTTAAGATTAAAATTTGCTGTAAATATATTTTTCATTTTAATAGTATATGTACTTGTTAGAATATTCATTTGGTAGATAATTATTGTTATTTGAGAATATATATTGACTCCAAATTGTCCTGGAAAAATCATATTACCTATGTTTGTCAATGGTTATATAATGTAAATTATATGTTTTATTTTATTATTAAATTTCTTCCTAGGTCAGCTCTTATTTTTATATACATCGCCTATTATCAGAGTATTTTATCTTATAATGTCATTATTTGGGGGAATGCTTCTCCATATATTTTATCTTCTTTGTGTGTTTTACAAAATTATACTTTGTGCATTATCTTTGATAGATCTTGTTCCTCTTTGGTTCAAAATATTTATATTGTGTTTGGTTTATTTGATGTAAATCACTTATATCAATATAGAATTAATTTTGATTTTTTTTTGTGCTAAAATTTTTCTGAATTCTAGAGTTTACATACTAAATAATCGTCTTTCTAATAAATTTCAAATACCATTACCAAATTTTTTTAATGAATCTAGTAGAAGACAATATGTTTATTCTGGGTCAAAGTTATTTAATAGAGTAATATTTCTTATGTATCTTTCAAAAAATATTTATGTCAATGGTTGTGCAGTATGTGTTAATTTTGGTATTTATTTTATTTATTTATTTTCTAACTGTTCTTTTCTAATTTGAGTTTTTCATTGTATTTTTATTTTATTTTTATTTAATTTGTTATTTTTACATGTAAATTCCACACACAATATTTTTCTTTTTTCGAGTTTTTAAATAATTGTTATGTACTTTGTTTTATTTTATAGAATAAATTGAATTATTATTATTATTATTATTATTATTATTATTATTATTATTATTATTATTATTATTATTATTATTATTATTATTATTATTATTATTATTATTATTATTATTATTATTATTATTATTATTATTATTATTATTATTATTATTATTATTATTATTATTATTATTATTGTTGTTGTTGTTGTTGTTGTTGTTGTTTTGTTTCAATTCCCAAACATAAGCATTGGCAGTTTATTTCGAATCATTTATGGCCTTGCGGTACTGCATTAAAAAATTTTATGGCTCATTGGCTAGTTCATTAATACATTCTAATCAATTTCTTTTGCCAACATCATCCTTTATTAACATTTTTTCCTCTAGATTATTGTTTGTTATTTTATAATATTTGATATTTTGTTTAGACTTTATTGTTTTTACATAAACATTAGTAGGATGAGAACGAAGATTACAAAAATTAAGCAATTCTTCAGTACTGAAAATTTTGATATTGTTTTTATTTCAGAAACTTGGCTTACTCAACACATTTCAGATGATATTTTTATGGATAATAGATATAAAGTAATTCTAACAGACAGATCCTCTGATTTTGCTTCCAAAGATGGTGGCATGCTCATTGCCTTTAAATGTGAATTTTATACATAATTATATTCTTATTTCATCATCATCTTGTGAGGCTACATGGTGTAAAATATGTTTGGAAAATAGTGTCAAGTTACATTTGGGTACTGTTTACATAAAGTCAACATTATCCTTTTTAGAGTTTAATGAGTTTCTTTGTATTCTTGAAGACTTTATAATCAAATACAAATCATATATAGTTATTACTGGTGATTTTAATATTCCTGATTTATATTCAGGTAATACTATCATAGATTCGGTCTCTTTTTCACTTAAAGCATTGAGAATGATTCAGTTTTGCAATTTGTAAAATCTAAAACAATTTAATCCATACACCAATTTTAATGTTCACACGTTGGATTATATTCTTAGTAATTTTCCTGCAATTTAATGTTTAACTAATTATCTTCCTTTTTCCATTGATTTGCATCATCCTCTTTTAGAATTTTATATTAATATTAAATTTAATTGACTTTGTCCCTTTAAAACTATGAAAAGAAACTACAAAAAGAGAAATTATTTGGGTCTTTGTTTATAATTATATAATTTTAATTGGAAAAAATTGTATTCTTCATCAAATGTAGATTTCTGTATGAAGTTTTTTGAACAATCATTTAAATTAATAGATTGTACAGGCTTAAACCTGCATTTTTATATATGTAATATATGTGGGATTCGAACTCAGACTTACACACGACTACTACTCTTAGTGCCATCTCATATTGCTGACACACCTGATCACACACATGTTGAAAAGATAAATAATCACCAATATATGTATTTCATGCTAAACCAGCAATCATCATTTGGTCTAGATTACTGTCCTCACACATATATACAATCAGTGCTCAGCTTTATATTAAGATAGCCAGTCACAGAATCACTAATATGTCAACATGGGTAGAATAACAACCTTGGTATCATAGATTTTTTTCAAAAATTTATACAAAATACTGAAAGTCATATTTCTGATAATCCTTTGCAATTTTGGTCTCTAGTTAAGGATTTAGGTTTTACAAAAAAAAAAAAAAAATACCGAGTAATAATTCAAATCTGGATGATTTTTCTCATTATTTCTCAGAGCTTTATAAACAATCTAATTCTTTTACTAATTTAACTGAAAATAATGATCTAATTAATAAAAGGATAACATTTAATTCATTTATTGAAACTTATATTATTTTTGCTATTAAGCAGCTTAAATTACATTCTAGAGAGGGCTTTGATAACATTCCAGCTTTTATTTATAAAGAATGTGCTGAATATATTGCTTCTCCTCTTTTGCATATTTTAAATTACTCTTTAGCAAATGGTATTTTTTTTACATCTTTTAAAATTGCCAAAGCTGTACCTATTTTTAAGTTGAATCTAGAGATTTTCTAAGTGACTATAGGCCTATTTCAGTTCTACACACTGTTGCTCGAATATTTGAAAGATGTTTATATAATACAATTATCTTGGACATTTATAAGATTTTGGCACTAGAGCAGCAAGGCTTTTTGTTTAATAGGTCCACTAAAACTATTTTGCTAACTATTTTTGATCACATTTCAAATTTAACTGAGAATCAATCTAGGCTGGATGTTATTTATTTTAAAATGGCCAAGGCTTTTGATAGAGTTAATCATTAAATTCTTCTTCAAAAGCCTTTTAGGTTAGGTTTTTCCAAATTATTAATTAATTGATTTGACTTTTTCATAAGAATAGAATACCTTGTGTGAAGTTTAACAATAAATAGTCATTACCATATTATTGCTTCACTGGGGTGCCTCAAGGCAATGTTGTTGCACTATTATTATTTAATGTACACATTGATGACCTTTAAAAAAATGCATTAAATTTTCACATCTTCTATGTTATGCAGATGTTTGCAAAAATTTTAGGCAAATTTATTATATTAATGACTGTTTTTACTTCAAAGTGATATAGATAATTTCTTGAATTCGTCTGAATATAATTATATAAATATAAATATGGATAAGTGCTCCATTGTCTTTTACTCTAGAAAATCTGAAATTTTAAGGTTTTCCTACTATATCAGTGACTCTAAAATTATAATAAATGATCATCACCGAGATCCAGTAATAATATTTTCCAATGATGGGTCTTTTTATAACCACATTATTTTTTTGGTGAATAAATCTCTTAAAATTCCAGGAACTATTTACAGATATGGAAAAGCATTTAATAAATTTACAAAAATTAAACCTTTTATATCCTTAGTTCTTCCCATCTTGGAGTATGGTTCAATTATATAGAATCCTCCTAACAAGACAGATATCATAAGAATTCAGTCTCTTTTTGACAAATTTTTAAAATTAAATACTTTAAATAATGAACACTATATTGACTTAATGCTGAGACGAACAACAAGAGATCTTAAATTTCTTTATAAATTTATTTCCCATAATATTTCTGTATCTTATTTGCTTTCTAGATTAGGTATCAAGAAACAGAATTATAACACTCATACTCACAATATTTTTGAACTTAAAATTTGCAAACCTGATATATTAAGATTTTCCCCTTTATTTTCTTTACCTGGAACTTATAACAAAGATTTTGCTAATGAATATATTTTTAATCTGGATTTTAAACAATTCACTAAAATCATCTTAAAGAATTATTATACTTCATTTCATTTGATATATTACCTTTTTAGTTATTTGTGCATTTTATTGTTTTTCTATTTATTGTTATTTTGGGTTTTTTTTTTTTTAATGCTTATTTAGATTTGTATATAATAATTATCTTTCTGTGCAATCTATAATTGTCTAAATGCTTTTGATATGTACATTAAATAAATAAAAAATTGAATAATAATAATAGTAATTATTATTATTATTATTATTATTATTATTATTATTATTATTATTATTATTATTATTATTATTATTATTATTATTATTATTATGATGATGATGATGATGATGATGATGATGATGATGATGATGATGATGATGATGATGATGATGATTCGTATTGTTACCTTTAGTTAAGAGTAGACATTAGCTTTAAATTGAATGTATGTCTATTCAACTAAAATTCGCTGGGATGGTTTCCAGTGGTCCACAATGAATTTGAAAGTGATTAATTGTAGTTCCACACCACAGGTCAAGACCCTAAGCATAAGAGTATTTACAATGATAAGAGATAAATGACGAGATTATCATTGCTAGTATACTATAACTGTAAAGAGTTATGGAGGGAATAGATTGTACATTCCATTCCTGTGTGTGTATGTAAAATGGCATTGAAGGACCATGTTTTAGGAGAGATGTGATGAGAGAAAATAAACATTTAAGAATAAATAATTGTAACTATAGAGGGTAGTCTATGCAAAGAATAAAGAGATAATTAATATGTTAAAAGGCAGGGGGTGAATGGAAATTTCTTCTCTTCTTTTAATTAAGTAATAAGACTTTAATATTTCTTGTGAACCTAATTCTTGTGGTTCTATGCACAGATTACCATTCCATTTCTGTTAATCTAAACATCCAAAATAAAGAACTGGAATTATTGTAGTTGCCATGATACATCATATAGTTATATGAATTCGTATGACTTATATGTGAGTCTGCAGAAAAAAGTTCCTTTCAGCTTTTAATAATTTGTCATTAATTCGTTTGTGTAATAATTACTGAGTTCAAAAATAAGAACTAGACACACTATTTATAATACAAATTATTATTATTCATTTTGGAAAATGTTATAACTTGCTTCCATCAAGGATTTACAATTTGTCAGATGATGATAATCTCGAGTGACACTACAGCTAATTGATACAGTTACAATTTGGCACCATGGTAAATACATTATTACACATGTATATCTCTCTGTCATTTATCTTGACCTACATATCTATCTAGCTAAGTGGAAGGTTATATTAGTATAGGAGTTTGTTTTGATGATAATCAATATGGTTACATCAATAGGAAAAGTTCAGTTTGCTCAAAGCTCACCTGGGTGATGATGATGAAAGTTACAAGAATTGACATTTGTTTAGCTCAACATGTTGCTAGGTGGTTTTGTTGGGATGTAGAGGTATAGTAAGGTTATATATATACAGAAAAATTCACATAAATGATAGTTATTTTAGAAGTACTTTCGACTATACATCTTGTAGTCTTCATAAACTATATAAAATTGAATAATCAAAACTCTAAAATTCAAAATTCAAATTTTAATTAAAATTGTATTATATATAAACTGATATGGAAATGTGACTTACAATAAATCAGTTAATTTAAATTTATATTGGAGAATAGAATAAAAGAGCATATGCTTTTATATAATAGAATTAAAAAAAACAATCAGAAAAATATGTAAATAAACCTTCATAATCTCTTATATTTGATCATAATAAATCTTGTCAATATGGATCTAAATTTGATTATAAAAATATAAAATTATGCAAATTGTACATTAGGTAAAATAAAAGAGGTTATGTTGATTTTAAAAAATAGCCATATGTTAATGAATCGGCAATCATCAAAAGTTAAAATAACAGAATTGTAGAAGATCTGAATTGAATTATGGGTATTGTGAAAGGATGTCTCATTTTGATTATTCAATATTATATAGTTGATAAAGACTACGAGATATATAGTATCGAAAGTACTTTTAAAAATAACTATAATTTATGTGAATTTTACTGTATTTTGATATATATAAATTGATTTAAATATTACATATATTTTGGAAATAATAGACATCAATATATATATATATGTGAGTGTGTGTAATCATATAATTGAATATTTATAAATACAGTAATTAGATATATCTAAAGTTTAACTTTATAAATTTTATTCACTTAGGAGTGTGTGTTCGACCATCTTCATAGTCTTAGTCAACTAATATATTGAATGGCTAATCTTCCCACAATTTTATGATATTAATATTTGCTGCTTGTCTGTTAATTAAGCCATGATAATACAAATACAACTTAATTAACAGACAGGAAGTAAACATTAAGATCCCAGAATTGTGGGAAGATTAGTCGAAAGTGCTCCTAAGTGGATAAAATTTTTAAAATTATACTTTACATATATTTAATTACTGTATTTATAACTATTCAATTATAAGGTTATGTATATTGATTTGAAGAAATATAGGCATTGAATTATATATATATATATATATATATATATATATATATATATATATATATATAAGACTCACAGGTAGGAGGGCAGTTTAATTTTTCTGATACAGTCCAACTTCCATTTACACAATGACTTGTAACACTATTACTTGAATTAGTACATGTAAATATTTTTTTACTGCCATCAGAAACATATTGACCTGCTGTCAACTCCAATACTGAATAATGGCCTTGTTCCAATACAAAATAAATATAACTGTATGGTTGAATGTCAAATGAAATGCGACACCCTAATGTTAATGAATATATATATATATATATATATAAAGTATTATATTTCTTAATGTTAAATACAAGAAACAATAAGACATATACAAATTGACTACAAAATGTGTAAAAATAAATAAAAGACTATATGAAAAGCTTGGCTGTGCAAAAACTAAATTGAAAATTTTTATTGCTTTCTCTGTAATGTCAACATACTCAAATGGAATATATATATATATATATATAACACCAAAACTGTCTAACACTATATATATATATATATATATAACACCAAAACTGTCTAACACTATACTAGCAAAAAATAAAAATGCAAAACCATAAAACAATATAATACTAGATTAAATTCAAAATTTTACCAAAATCCTTACACAACCATGGTTTCATCTACTACAAATAGACCTTCTCAAGTGAAAATCAACCTAAAGGAAAACACACACACACATATGTATATATATATATATATTTTCCTTTAGGTTGATTTTCACTTGAGAAAGTTTATTTGTAGTAGATGAAACCATGGTTGTGTAAGGATTTTGGTAAAATTTTGAATTTAATCTAGTATTGTATTGTTTTATGGTTTTGCATATATATATATATATATGTTTTATATGGTTTTGCATATATATATATATATATATATATATATATATATGTGTGTGTGTAAATACTTTTAAGACATACACCTAAACAATACCAATCAATAACAAGAATTTATATCTGATGAGAAGCAACCAGTTTTGTGATACACAACATTACTAAGCAATTTTACAGCCTGATGTAGAAGTTAGTGGAGTCAATATTAGTTTTTTGTAATTCTAGGTATAGTTAATCAAATCGTATTAGTATTAGATGTATATGACTTTTGCTTTTATTAGATAAGAATCATTGTTGGAAAATTTAATGAAATAAGATTGTATGTATTATAACAGTCGGGGAAAGTCAGAGTCTTACTGTATCTGCCATACAGGGTGCCACCAGACTATTGGAACCTGGAAAATTTATATAGTAGGCAGATCTGTCTGAAGATCAAATTGTATATTAGTTTTTTGACCATTAGCCCTTGCCAATAGCTCAAGGAGTAGCAGTGGTTTAAAACTATGAAGATGTTTGCATAATACCATGCTGTCTTGGATGTGCATTTGGAATGTGATATTATTTAAAGGATGTGATCCTCATCCAGTACAGGAATGTGTGTCTGTCTGGTGAAGGAATCACATATATAAAATATCAAAGAGACTGGTCATGTATGGAGGGAGAGCAATTATTTGCCAACTTATAGTCCCATCCCTATCCATCGACCTAAAGGAAATCAATGTTGCAGGAAATACATCTGCATACATTGCAACACAATGACTACACTTTTGGGTCATGCATTCAGTTGGGCACATTGCCCTGTATTCTAAACATGCTTCATATTCCATTGATATAAACATCTTTATATTCCTCCACCAGCATTGACACAACCATGAACAAATAGTCTGAAAATCAAAACCCCCTTAAACTAACATATAATTAAATGAGTCAAAGTAGCCATCTGCACCCAACTTAAATTTAAGGCAATTTAATAATTTAATTTATTAAAAAAAAATATGTAGCTTAGGGTATTTAACTTATTTTAAAATCACACATTGTATTCAACTTATTTTTACATCAAATAATATATTTGACCTATTTTTAAAATCTAATAATTCACAAATATTGATATGTGTTCACTTTTATTTTTAAATATGTTTGCAACCACAAACTGCTATCCTATTACAAACAGATCTTATACTAAGCATATATATATATATATATATATATATATATATATATATATATATATATGTTATATAATATATATATATATATATATATATATATATATATATATATTGTAACCTAGTGTTATTGACACTTGGTTTACTTGGCATTATTTCTGCAGGAAAACAATGCTATTCTTTAAAGAAATAAAAAGATAAAATAACAATAGTAATAATTGATTAATAAAGTATGCTATTCACTCACTTTGGCATGTTTTGGGTGAATAACTAATAGATTTAATAACTCAATGTCATTTTAAAGAGAGAACATGAATAATTTAATTGAGATATTAATAATTAGAGCAAATTAATATGGTATAAAAGCTAAACAGTAATTGATTTTGGATGGGTAGAGGGGGGAGTGGATGAGAGTGTCTTATCATAAAGCACAATAACTTCTGGTAATTTCTTTTTGTAAAAAAAATATATATATATATATAATGTTTAAAGAATTATACATCACTGATTGTTAATTTAATGTATTTATTATTTTTTTTTATATTGTCAAATTACTTTGTAATCCAGGTAGATAATACTGAAAACTATATGATTGTAATAAGTTTTTCCTTTCTTTTGTTTATGTTATAATCAAATGATTATTTTTCTGGAAGAGGTCGCTAAAGTAAAAAAATAAAAAAAAAAAAACAACAAAACGAAACAACCAATTTCATAATCAAGATCTTTTTTTTTTTGGAAAAATATAGTCTGCTTTTAGTTTTCAAGGAAGGAACAGTGCTGAAATTTGGTAACTCAATTTTTTCATTTTATTTTGCAGAAATAAATGTAATCAAAGTAAAATTTTAATAATATAATGTGTGGCTAAATTTTTTTGATAAGATATCCTGATTTTCTTTGCCATCTACCTATTTAAAGACCTTTTATACTTAAAAGTTTATTGTCTCACGCTAAAGTTCAAAAATGACAGATGTAACTAAAAGAGTCACGAAAAATTATATTATATCTAAATTAAGGAAAAGAAGCGATTTCCAAGAAAGGATTAATTATTTATTAACTTTATGTCATTTATTGATATTTTCTTGGTATAGAAAGAAAAAAAAAATAATTGAAAGAAATATTTTGAAACCAAGGAAAATCAACTAGAAACATTTTCGTGCTCTTTCTCAATATTGTCTGCCTTTACAAGTAATGTAGTTACATACGTTAAAATATGTTTTATTCACCAAGAATTGTCTGGAAATAATAATAATGATAAATAAGATTAAATTATGCACCTGTATATTTTTTAAAAAAATATATATATAAAAAAAAAATATAAACTTTCTCAGAGTAAATATAGGAAAAGTTATATAGGGGCATTCTTACGGAGAAGTTACCGTTAAAAAAAATTTATAATTCCTAAAGTATGAACAAAACCAAATATCTTAGTGACTTAATGATAAAAATAAATGATATATTATATTATACATCAGTTGGAATTATTAAAACTTCATGTACACGTAAATTGACTGCAGTTATTATCATAATAATCTCTCGGAAAATTGCGCATTTTCATCCATAAGTAAGCTAGCTAATAAGTATACGTATCGTCAATAAAAAAAAATATTGTGTATGTTTATCGTTTATCGTCAACTGTTCGTTATGTTAGAATATGTATATTTTATTTTCTTGGATCCCAAAATTGTAGTAGTTTAATTCAAGTAAGAATTAATCTTCAATTCTGCTATATGTTTCTTTACCTAATTTATTAAATGCACAAAATAAGAGAAAACTTTTATTTAAAGGAAATAATACCATGCGTTTATTGTTTTTAAACTTGCTTCATGAAATACGACTGGATAAAGCTCTTCACCTGGACCAATTGCTCAACAGAAAACATTTTCTAATGAGAGAGTATGCACTTGTTAATTAATGATTGTTTAAAACTAAGTTATAAATAATATGTATTTTTTTTGTTATATCACATAGGTTAAAGTCTGTATGGTCAAGTGATATTTAATAGCCTTGTAATAACAAAGGTATGTTTTAATATAATTATTATAGGTTAAGTTGATATTTAACACGAAAAAAAAAAATCTATAAAATATGTTTTAATTATTACATACAATTGTAGGTAGAAATTTTGTATGTTAGATACGTAAAAGAAAAAAATATTTAGATATTTAAGGGGTAAAATAAATATTGAAAATTATCAGAAGTAACTAAAAAAAAAAAAAAAATGCTATAACAAAATATTTCTTGTTAAAGTTTTGAAACGAATTTATACTGTATTAATTGAGGAATTTATTCCTAATTATTCTTAAATAACACATCCACTTTATGTAGTTTAAGATAGTATGCTACCAACTATTTTGAATGTTCCTTTATTAAAATTAAAATTATTAT
Source organism: Epiperipatus broadwayi (assembly GCA_028023455.1). Classification (NCBI taxonomy): domain Eukaryota; kingdom Metazoa; phylum Onychophora; class Udeonychophora; order Euonychophora; family Peripatidae; genus Epiperipatus; species Epiperipatus broadwayi. Next base: position 2,607,107 of record JAQFVV010012442.1, on the reverse strand, counting down.
ACTTTTATTCTATGATGTCCATTGATTTCAGATGTTGATCAAAGTATACCCGGTAACATAAGTTTATTATAATCAGTGTATTTACTTATCCTGCCCAGATATAGCATTGGTATATGCTTAATATTCGCATAGGTAATAATTATAATGTATTTATTTTGTGGGATGAAAAATGATCTCCCCAAAAGCTTTGTTTTCCATGAGAGGAAGATTTTAAATATAATGTTCAGGTATGTTTATAGCCCAAGTGATCGATTCTCATAGATAGGATGATCAAGAATTTATCTAGCATTTAGTATGCTTCATTCGTTTAAATCCCAGGAGAGGATTGTATTTGGTGTGTGTTCGTTGTATGCCCAAGTAAGAGGCAAGAAACCACCAAAATATTTTAATGTAGTAGATTACTTTACAAACCTTCGTGGTTATTCCATATTCCTCATGTGAAAATAAAGATAGCTCCACCATGGAAGGTGTTGATTATTGTGCTTAATTTTGAAAGTTCGGGCAAGATAAAGGTTATATTGGAGGTGTTAGTTCCTCAAGATCCACTTTAGTATAAATAGTGCGTTAGTAACTAGGATCAATATCTGTATTGTGCTGCTAAATATTGCTAGTATTTGACAAGTAAATCAATGGAGAAAGTAATTAAAATTGCGTAATTTAAAACGCTTATTTACTGAGGGAATATTCAAATGCAATATTTAATTCTGGTTATTAATTAAATAATACTCATATTTAAAATTATACGTATGAATAAAATTTGTATCATAACTTAAGTTAGCATTAAGTTAAATGTAAGATGGTAAGTGTAACTTCTGATAACTGGCCTATAATTAGAATAGGTTATCCCATTAAAGACCATAGATAAAGTAAATGTATTAGAAATAAATTTAATATTTTGCGTATTGCATATGATTGGATTAATCATTTTTTAAAAAAAAAAAAAATGAACAAAAAAAATAGTTAGTCAATAATTTTGAATAAAAGCTTCTACAAGGTTATCAAAATTTAATAAACAATGTATTGGTAATGAAATGTATTTTTAGTTAATCAATCCATATGATTGCATACAGGAGAAGTAGTAACCTCTAGTCCATAACCAAAAGAGTATACAGATTAATGTCAGTTATATTTTATATTTTTGTATTACTATGGGATTATTGAATAAATGTTCATATATTTTTTTTTTGTGATAATAATAAATTATAGTCTTGTTAAAATTTGTTGTAGATTCATTTTTTTTTGTTTTTATATGCTAAATATAAGTGTTTGCACAATATTTGCAAAACCTTTTCTTGAGTCCGAAATCATTCCAAATTCTTAAAAACTTAATATACCAGATAAATAAAGTTAAGCAGATCGGAATATGTCATTATATTTTAGTTTAATGATAATTATTTATGGAGTTGAAAACTTAAGACTAAACATTCACCTTTGTATAAAAAAAAAAAAAAATGAATTTATTCCCAAACCATTAACTTTGGTTGCACATTATTCCATTCCCATTTAGTTAAATTGTCTAAGTAATAAATCTTAGTTATATTATTGTGTTGTCATGGATGATGGAAGGACACAAAAAGCACCCTTGTCTTTTTATTATTCTGACTGAGATTCTAAAAAAAAAAAAAAAAAGGGCTGTGTTATTCAAAATTATACGTCATTATTGAATAGAATTATCATCTCTTTAAATAATATAGCAGTTGATATGAGAGATGAAGACACATTGAATTTAAGTAAAATAAATGTTTCCTATAGCCGACCAGAATGCCAGTCATATGCGACAACACAATACTGCCGAGCATTTCCTTACATGAAACAAAGAACCCTGAGATTAATATTATTATAATTATTCTTTAAATTAATAAGTGATCAATTATTGTTGTTATTACAATCGTGGCATGGCTTAAGAGAATTAAATGTACAATTGTATTATATGAAAGGTATTTTAGATCATATTGGAAAATTAATGGATATGTTGCTTTATTTTGGTTGCCTTAAACACAACCTGAAAAAGTAGTGTCACAAGTGCAAATAAGATAAACTAATAAAAATTAATACTGGGTTAGAAATAAAATAAATAAACTAATTAAAAATAAAAATTAGGGTTAGAATATATATATATATATGTTAAAACGAAGATTTGCATAGGGTTAAATATATAAATATACATATTTTATTCATCCGAAACTTAATACACACTACTTATCACACAGCCATCCACAGTTATAACTCTGTGGATGGCTTGTGTGACCAAGTCGAAACGTCAGTGTATTGGTATTAAAAGTTTTTAACACGGATGAACCCGCAAAATATGTATTTTATATATATATATATATATATATATATATATATATATATATATTAAAAAGATTATGTTTAAATTTTAAATAAGACTTTCAAAATTGCAAAGTTTATAAAATAAATTTCAGATTTGATAAGGAGAGAAAATCTATAGTTCATATTTAAAGAAAAATAAAGTTTGGAGCTTTTAAATTAAAGAGAGTTTATAGTTCATTTTTATCCTTTATAATTTATACTTTCCTTTCTCCAGGCTCATTCCTTCATGATGAAGATCTGAATTTATGCAAGGGCTATTTTTTGCAGACAATGACAATTTATAAAGGCTTATGACGCTTTATGAAGATGGTTCCAGTGGGTCAATCCTGGGATCTGTGGAGATGGAAGCTACTTTGGCTGGTGGGTCCGAGGGATGTGTGATTAAACAATTACATTTGAATAGCGGCAACAATAACTCAAGTTTCTTTTATTTTGTAATGACAATAAACAAATTCAAAAATTCTAATCTTCTAATTAATTATTTCTTTTGAATTTTTCCTTTTATAGTCCTGAAACGTCTTATCTAGGAATGCTCTGATCCATCTAACATATTTCATATATGTATTTTATTGGTTCTGTGGTTAAGTAGATTATTTTACTCTGTGGTCTGTATATAAATCTTGGGCAGGAAAAGCAAGTCTTTTCTATCTCTTGACTCTTATCTATTTTGTAGTAATCTTTTTAGTAATCATTTTGCCCTAAGGACCTGTTTTTAATTTTATTTTTGTTAAAAACTTCGTTATTTTTAAGATAAAAAGGTTTTTATTGTTTTATTTTAAAATTAGAATCTGCTTCGATTCTAAAAATTCTTTAAGCTTATTTTATTTTCAATATTTAAATGATACTTATTAATAAATTACTCACACATTATTTGTGCATTTTTATTACATCTCTACAAAAAAAATTTAATGTAACATATAAATATTCCGTTTAATATATATAATAAAATAAATTGTACAAGAATATGTAGATAATTATAAAATACCATGTGAGTAAATTTTAGTCTAAAACAATATTTATTACTTTGCTAAGTACAACTAAAGTTAATATTAGCAAATGCATTAGCATATTCTCAAGCCTATAAACTTACATTAAACTAGCCCTATAAACTTAGATTAAACTAGTCACTGATTATAATAGATTTAAATATTTCCATGAGCAAATTGTCATAGAAGTTGGTTATATCTTTATATTAAACAAGTGCTTGCTAAGAGGAATGCTAATCTTTCTTACATTTACGAAGTTATTATTATGTGTCTTTTTTTTTTTTTTTCGTTTTTAATTATTTTTTCTAGCCAAATAATTTTAGCAACTGCATATTTAAAAGAATGACTAGATTTTTTTTTTCACGATCTACAATTAACTCTAAGAACTCCATGAATATAAGAGCAAATAACATTCCTCTTAGCAAGCACTGGTTGTTTAATCCAATGGAAAAACCAAGTGTTACATCAATTTACACATACAAACATGCAAAACTATTATAGTGAATGATTAGTTTAATGCATGTTTATATGCATGTGGATATGCCAATGTATTTGTTAATATTTATTTTAATCATGCTTTGACTAAGATACTCTTTACCAAAATCCTGGTTTAGCAAAGAAATATTTTTATAACAAAATTTATGATGTAATATTTAATAATTATTTACATATTATTGCAAAATTTATTATATATATATATATTGTAATGGGAACAGACGACATTACATTGTTTTTTTATTATAAAATAAAAAAGAAAACAAAAGTTCGCAAATAAAGCTTCTTTTTTTAAGAATTAAAAATTGAAAATTAAAATTCTATACTAAACTCGTATCTATATAAAATCACACAGATGAAAAAAATTATTAAAATAAAACTTTATTAAAAATAGAAAAGGTATTGTAAAAGCAAAAACTTAAAAAAAGATTTAGAGAAAAATATATATCTTTAAGTTTGAGAACAAATTAATTAATGTTATTGAAAAAACGGAAATGATTAATTTAATTAGTCAAATGTAAACTAGCCTTGGGCAGCTAAAATGCATAAGCAATGGTCAGATAGGAAAACAATAGAAACTAATGGCCAATGAAAGAAAAACAATGGAATTGGACCTCAGTGAAAAGACCATCACATCATCGTGACATAATGCCGACTGGATCTGAAAGGCTACTATAAAAAGTGAGTCAAGAAAATTTGGTCAAATTAATTAGATGAGATGTGACTATATGTGTTAGTGCAGAGTTGAAGGAGAAGGGATTGAAAAGATGCACTCTTCAATCTCTTCAGTTGTTATAAAAAAAAAAAGAAATGAAACATCGCTTTTCTTATACTGAGGACAACAGGTTCATTGGGAGATTTAATGTGGATTCCAAACAGTATGCAATGGATAAAAAGGAATGTTTTAAAAATCATAAGAACTTTAAAAACATTTTGAAACACTAAGAACTTTAAAATAGTAAATAATACAAATAGAATCCTATCTGACCAACGTAAATTAATATTAATAATGTAATTTGATGTATTTTTTTTATTTAAAATCATTTCCATTTATTTTGTTTTTGTTTTTTTAAGTTTTTATAATTATTTTTGTTTTTCGATAAATTAAATTATATAAATGTTAAACTTAAGTCGGGCATGAATGGCTGTATAGATTTGTAAAGTTATATTAGGGGAGGGTAATCTTAGGTTATTTATGTCATTGTTGAATTGGGTCAATGGATTGGATATATTTGTGTAATTAGTAGATATAGTATGAGTTTTGCTATGTGCAGAATCGCTGTATACACTGCACCAACTCTTTGCCTATGGATGGGATTGTAAGTTGGCAAAAAGGATCGCGGTCCCTTCCTATGGAATTTTTATTTTATTGCTCTTCTTGTCAATGTCTTCTCTATCTATACTCTTCAGATGTCCATTCCTGACAGTATAGTATATTTGTGATGTTGTATTTTTATGCTACATTGAATACATAAATGTATCAGATGGATTGACGCCAGTTTGACTGCGAACTTCTGCCTAAGGTTAAATAGGGATAGAATATTTTCTTTTCAAATGTGAATCTATGTAGCCTATTCATACTCGACACTCTAAATAAAAATGCATTAAATTTAAGTTGGGTATGGAAGTTGCATGGATTCATTATTGGTTAATTGTGTTTTTGGTTTTCATATTTGATCAAAATATATAGACATTCGGTAAATAATGATACCTTACGGTGAGTATCTAAAATGTATTTATTCGGATGTCTTTTAAGTTATTGGTGTCACTGTGGTATCTTACGATGAATACCAGTGGGTTTCTTGTATTCCCTATGCAATTGACAGTATCAATGATTTTGTATTTTGATCATTTATGTTTATTTTGAAATGTTTTTAACCGTGTAATCTATGTAACCGATCTATACTCAACATTTTAAAAACACATTTTATAAATCCGTCTGTGCGAACTTATAATATTTAAAATGTAAATTTATAAAAATTAAAATCTAAAATAAAAGTTAAAAAATAATGTTAAATGTTAAAGTAAACATGCTAAAACAATGTTAAATTTTATATATATGTGCGTAAATAAATGTTTGTATGTGAATTACTGGCAGTGGCTTATTTTATTCTTTTATATATATATATATATATATATATTATATATATATATCTTAGATATATATATATATCTTAGATAGGAATTTAATATAAAATATAAATCTCAGCTGTTCCACTGAGCTAGTGACAATGGGCTAATGATGGGATATCAAAATATATAAAATATTTTTTTTGACTTACATATCTGCCTACTTTATAAATTTTTCTAGGTGCAAATGCCTACATGGCGCCCTGTAGTGTAGATTACGGTAAGCTCTCCTTCATCTGGATCATTACAACTGGCCACCCAACTTGGGCTGATCTATTAATAAAAATCACGTATACCCTGAGCAAATTTCTTTTTTCAAAGTGAGATATTTTTATCTGTTTACATAAAGACGTATACTTTAAATCTTATAAAAGCACTGCCAGAAAGAAATAGGACATATATTAAACACGAGAAAGTATAAATAATTTTAAAACTATTTTTTTGTTAAAAAAAAGTCAAAAGGTTGCAATAAATGTTTTATTTTTGTTAATATATATTATGCTTTAACGTGTATAGGCACGCACAGCCACGTAAGTTTATGATCAAAATGTGGTACTTTACGATGAGTACTTTTGGGAATTACATAAGTGTAACCCTATGTATGCATTTCAATCAGTCATAAATAAGTTGGTGGTATTTATGATTGTGCTGCAAATATACACATTTAAACCCATTATTTTTTAAAACATATTTATCTCAATGCAACCTTCTTAATTAAATAATTTATAAAATTTGCTTGTCATGCCGTGTGTAAAAATAAAATGTATAAATAAAATAGAACGCTTGGAGGGATGAGGCATAGTCATAAATGGTCCTTAGGAAAGCGATAGCAAACATTTTTTTTTGTATATAGTCTTTATACTAACCGAATGTTTTGTAAATTTTGTTAATTGTGTACCATACTTACTAACCCTAAGTAAAATATTTTTTGTTCATTTTTTTAAGCAAGTTTACTGATATGTAACAGGCACAGATGACATTACATTGTTTTTTTATTATAAAATAAAAAAAAAAGTTTGCAAATAAAACTTCTTTTTTTAAGAATTAAAAATTGAAAATTAAAATTCTATACTAAACTCATATCTATATAAAATTGCACACATGAAAAAAATTATTAAAATAAAACTTTATTAAAAATAGAAAAGGTATTGTAAAAGCAAAAACTTAAAAAAGATTTAGAGAAAAATATATATCTTTAAGTTTGAAAATAAATTAATTAATGTTATTGAAAAAATGGAAATGATTAATTTAATTAGTCAAAGGTAAACTAGCCTTGGGCAGCTAAAATGTATAAGCAATGGTCAGATAGGAAAACAATAGAAACTAATGGCCAATGAAAGAAAAACAATGGAATCGGACCTCAGCGAAAAGACCATCACATTGTTGTGACGTAATGTCGACTGGATGTGAAAGGCTACTATAAAAAGTGAGTCAAAAAAATTTGGTCAAATTAATTAGATGAGATGTGACTGTATGTGTTAGTGCAGAGTTGAAGGAGAAGGGATTGAAAAGACGCACTCTTCAATCCCTTCAGTTGTTATAAAAAAAAAATAAAACACCACTTTTCTTGTACTGAGGACAACAGAATCATTGGGGGATTTAATGTGGATTCCAAACAGTATGCAATGGATAAAAAAAATGTTTTAAAAATCGTAAGAACTTTAAAAACATTTTGAAACACTAAGAACTTTAAAATAGTAAATAATACAAATAGAATCCTATCTGACCAACATAAATTAATATTAATAATGTAATTTGATGTATTTTTTTTAATTTAAAATCATTTCCTATTATTATTTTTTTGTTCTTTTAAGTTTTTATAATTATTTTTGTTTTTCGATAAATTAAATTATATAAATGTTAAACTTAAGTTGGGCATGAATGGCTGTATAGATTTGTAAAGTTATATTAGGAGAGGGTAATCTTAGGTTATTTATGTCATTGTTGAATTGGGTCAATGGATTGGATATATTTGTGTAATTAGTAGATGTAGTATGAATTTCACTACGTGCAGAATCGCTGTATACACCACACCAACCCTTTGCCTATGGATGGGATTGTAAGTCGGCAAAAAGGATTGCGGTCCCTTCCTATGGAGTTTTTATTTTATTGCTCTTCTTGCCATACAGATGCCATATTCCTGTATTGGACAAGAGTCAATGTCTTCTCTATCTATACTTTTCAGACATCCATTCCTAACAGTATAGTATATTTGTGCTGTTGTATTTTCATGCTACATTGAATACATAAATGTATCAGATGGATTGATGCCAGTTTGACTGCAAACTTTTAGCCTAAGGTTAAATAGGGATAGAATATTTTCTTTTCAAATGTGAATCTATGTAGTTTATTCATACTCGACACTCTAAATAAAAATGCATTAAATTTAAGTTGGGTATGGAAGTTGCATGGATTCATTATTGGTAAATTGTGTTTTTGGTTTTCATATTTGATCAAAATATATAGACATTCGGTAAATAATGATACCTTACAGTGAGTATCTAAAAGGTATTTATTCGGATGTCTTTTAAGTTATTGGTGTCACTGCGGTATCTTACGATGAATACCAGTGGGTTTCTTGTATTCCCTATGCAATTGACGGTATCAATGATTTTGTATTTTGATCATTTATGTTTATTTTGAAATGTTTTTAACTGTGTAATCTATGTAACCGATCTATACTTAACATTTTAAAAACACATTTTATAAATCCGTCTGTGGGAACTTATAATATTTAAAATGTAAATTTATAAAAATTAAAATCTAAAATAAAAGTTAAAAAATAATGTTAAATGTTAAAGTAAACATGCTAAAATAATAATGTTACATTTTATATATATGTGCTTAAATAAATGTTTGTATGTTAATTACTGGCAATGGCTTATTTTATTCTTTTTTTATATATATCTTAGATAGGAATTTAATATAAAATATAAATCTCTGCTGTTCCACTGAGCTAGTGACAATGGGATAATGACCGGATATCAAAATATATAAAATAAAATAAAAAAAATTTTTGACTTATGTATCTGCCTACTTTATAAATTTTTCTAGGTTCAAATGCCAAGATGGCGCCCTGTAGTGTAGATTACAGTAAGCTCTCCATCTGGATTGTTACAATATATATATATATATATATTATAAAGAAATAATTGTTAGCAGTGATATTTAAATTGCTAAAGATAATTATATTGTACCTTTATTTATTTATTTATTTTTTTTAAAAATTATAAAAAATATAGTAATATTATTCTGGTTGTTTAAATATTCATTTGATTTGTAAATTACAACATAAATTTCTCAATGTAATATATATGTATTTTTTTATTGACATTATTTTTATTTTGTTCTTTTAAAAAAATAATTTTAAAACTGCTAAACAATGGTGTTGAAGATTTTTATTAAATCAGCACATGAATATTTACAACAATAAGAAGCTGGCTATGGAATGCTGGATATCGTCATCATTCTTGTTGGTTAGTAAAAAAAAGAAGACATTACTTTCGTTGGTCATTTCTCCAAATTTTTCTTACAAATTTCCTTACAAAAAATTATTGGATTATGGATTAATACTAAGGATAATGTGCTAAGTACAACTTTTATCATTTGGGGCATTTGCCTCGCTAGTTGCTCATCAAACAACATGGTAAACTTAAGTGAAGCATCAAACCTCAAAATCAACTGGCATTCTTAAATAAGTTTAAAAAAATAGCTATCATAATTATAAACATACATTTTATTATAACTTCTTAATTTCTTAATAATCTAAAAATAATATTCAACTTAATTGCGTATATAATTGAATATCTAGAAAATGACTGAAATTAATGGTTTTAACAACAAGAAGCAAATCTCTTAGTTTACCTGTAATATGTACATATTTTACGTCACTTCATGCCATTTTAGGATGAATAAAATAAGGAAAGTGCTGGAAATAACTAGCTGATTGAAAATGACTGGACACTAATGCAGATAGATGGTAGTAAAAAATTTAACTTATTTTTTTTATTGTCTATTTTTTTATGTAACATTTAATATATCTTTATGAAAGAATATGCAACTAAAATCTTTAGAAACTAACTTACCAATTTATTTTCAATGTTAAAATTTTAAGAATGATGAAAGTCGATTTTAGTATATATGCTTGTTTATTTGTTTTAAAGACATTTTATAATTTAAACTATACGAATATGTTGTAATTATAAATATATATATATATAATTTTTATTTTTTTATTTTTTTTACTTTTTATTTGATTAGAATTTACATACAGGTGTACTAAATAATAAAAGTCATTTGTCAGTTTAAATTGGAAAGCAATAAATTATATTTTATTGCATAGGAATTGAATAAATGTACAAATTTATAGAACCGTGTTTATAAGTAATATCATTGTTTAATAATTATCTTAGTTCTTCAATTATTATTTTCACAATTTGGTTACATTTATTCATATCCATTAAATCTTATAAGTTAAAACATTTAATATTTCATACTTCTGTGCATTATATATATATATATATATATATATATATATATATATATATATATATATATATATATATATATATATATTCCGATCTGTGCCAATATTTCATATGCTAGTCACTATCTTTATTTATATGTAAGTCAGTTAACTTTTAAATTTATTTGTTGGTGCATACATTACTTATTGTTTATTGAGGTTAAAATTATAGTTATAACTTTAGTCCACTATTGTAAAGTTTTTGTCTTGGTATTGTTAGTTGTAGAATAGCCTTAGTATGTCAAGCCTTATTTATTACAGTTATTATTATTACTGGATGGAGTGGATAAATTCCCCATCTGTATTGTATTTATCCATGAGTTGATAGAACTTATATTTCCAGTGATTGTAATCACATATTCATAGGTACCTATTGTTGTTGTTTTTGGTGAGCCTCTCCATATATTTCCTTGATGTGCTGAGATAAAAAAGGTCCAGGCATTTTATTTTGCCTTAAATGTAGGTGTTATTTTGGAAGCCATCATGCTTTTGATATATTTATGCTAGTTGCATTATAGAGACCTCTTTTTGGGTCTATCACTCATGAGATTTAATTAAAACTAAATTTTCTAGCATAGTAGGTGAGGTTGATTGTATTTTAGTATGTAATGTCAAGATAAGTTTGTTTAAAGAATGTGATTCCTTTAGGTTGCACAAACCAACCAACAATATTTTGTAATTGTAAATGTTTGAATTTATAAGCATATGGCCAGTTAGTATAATCCACACATGTTATGTATATGCTATGTTCATCCAGAACTTTTTCAATGTAGATATAAATCACTTAGTTATTTTTAAATGTTTATTTAGATGATTTACATTATGTGGACAATGAATTTATAACTTATATGTGTATAAATGACTTCTAATAAATGGTTCATTCATTAAATCCATTTAATATTTGCTTAATTCAGTCATTTAGTTATTTGCTATTTATAATTGGTATTTATTTAAAAAAATTTATTAAAGAAATACATTTATAACATAGATTATTAATGCAACAGGATATCTCCTACTTCATAACAGCTTATACAGATCCTATGTGAATATAAATTGCAAATTATAAGTGTTACCATTAAACCTTATTCTTAATTTACATATAGAAAAATTGAGGATTTGTAAAACAAAACTATTATTATGTTTTCCAGATATGTATATATGTATGTGTATGCTATTATAAATCTAAAGTCGCAATGTTGAAATAAAGTTGTGTCATTTATTTTATATAAAAGAATGATTTTGAGTTTTATTTGAGATTTATTAATTTTATTTTTCTCCATTTTTAGTACATCAGTTCTACAAGATAACAGATATGCAAGTATTAAATTATTGGTAATTTCAATTGAATAGATATATTTTGGATTCAATAAAATTCCTTTTGTTCCAAATTATATTTGGTATATAATTAATTGTAAGTTAAATTAACCCTGAGAACTAATTAGTAGTGTACTCTAGTCAATGCTATATATTATTAAGTTTGTCTTATATAGTTAGCCATGGTAATAGTATATTTTAGTGAATTCATTTTGAGGCAGCTTATTTTATCTTAATATAAGTATAATATGCTATTAAATAGGTATTACACTTCTTATCTGTATTATATTTATATTGATTTACATATTTACCATTACAATTGTCGTCCAATGTTTGGAGCATTATTAAGAATCTCATATGTTTACATGCCATTACAATATATATATATATATATATATATATATATATATATATATAACAAATTTGTTATAACTAATAATGATCTTTCAAAATCTAAAAACATTTCTAAAAATAAGCATAGCAGTGTATTTTTGACATATTCACAAAAATATGTGATTGTTACATAAGGTTTATCAAATGTTATAGCTTAGCTTAATATTATAACTTAAGAAAAATATATGTTAAAAATTTTGTAAATGATAAGAAATTATTACAAGAGATGATTAAGCAATTTCATTTGATTAACTTAATATGGTAAGTAATTAAGTCTTAAAAATTTTGGCAGATTCAAAATACCTAGATATTTTTACTACTACAAATAAATTAATATCACATTATAGTATTATTTAATATTTAGAGTCCTTATAAAGACAAAGTTAATATACATCACAAACTCTTTCTGCCCCCATTTTTGTTTCACTTTTTTTGTATTTATTTATCTATCTTACAATTAGTTTATGTATCTAACAAACATATTTAAAAAACACTGCCTAATGCAATACTAGTAACTATAAATAAAATAAAAATTCATAAAACATTACAATACTAGCCAAAACAATGTAATTGTACTAAAATTGTTATAGAACCATGTTTTTTTTTTAAATTAAAATTCATGTTTCTGCATATGCAGGCAGTGAATTTCAAATTACAAATATCCAGGTTTAGGTTAAGATTAACGGAAATTTACATAAGTTACACTTGCACTTTTTACACCTTCATTTCCAACTTTTTTTCTACTTTCAGTAAAAATAAAATTTGGTAAATTTTATTTTTCAACGATAAAAAATAAAAATTTTATGATAATTTTTGTGATCAAATAAATTGAATGTTTTTGTCTTTCTCTCATTTTTTGATAGTTACTGGAAAAAAACATTTGCCCAGTAGGATGTATTTTGAAGATAATGTAATGGGGGGGGGGGAGCTAATGAGTAAGTATTTATTTTTCTATATTTTTTAAATATTACTTTATATTTATATATGTTTTAATTATTATTAAGCCAATTATAAACATATATCATATATTATGACCTGATTTAGATTTTTCTACAATATTTTGTCTGCATTTTAATAATAATAAAAATACCTGAATGCTAAAACTAAAAATTTTGACAGTATATAAACTTAGGTCGATTATACACTACTGCAATATAAATTTCAAAGCTGCATATTTTTAATTATATATATATATTGTAACAGGCACATACATACGTTACATTGTTTTTGTTATTAGTAAACATGAAAACAATAAAAGTTCGCAAATAAAACTTTCCTTTTTAAGAATTAAAAATTGAAAATTAAAATTCTATACTAAACTCATATATATAAAATCGCACAGATAAAAAAAAAATTATTAAAATAAAACTTTATTAAAAATAGAAAAGGTATTTTAAAAACAAAAACTTAAAAAGATTTGGAGATAAAAATATATCTTTAAGTTTGAAAACAAATTAATTGGTGTTATTGAAAAATAGAAATGATTGTTTTACTTAGTTAAATGTAAATTAGCCTTGGGCATTTAGATGTATAAGCAATGGTCAGATAAGAGAGAAAAACAATGGAATCAGACCTCGGTGAAAGGACCATCACATCGATGATGTAATGTCAATTGAATCCTTAAAATTAATATAAAAGGAAAAGTTTGGAAATTATTAGTTAGTTATTACGAGATGTGACTATATGTGTTAGTGCGGAGTTGAAAGAGAAGGGATTGAAAAGACACACTCATTAATCTCTTCAGTTTTGTTAAAAAAAAAAAAAGAAATGACATCATTTTTTTTTCTACATTAAGGACCAGCTACAGTAAAAGACCTCTGGATAAATAAAAAACAACAGCTAACTGGATACCAATATCTTCAGGACAGCATGGAAATTCCCTTTTCAAAATTCCAAACAACTACCAAGTATGGATCTTTCAAAACCGTAAGAACTTTAGATAATTCATGAAAATTAAATTAAAAACTTTCCATATTTAAAAAAAATAGAAATATATTCCTATCTGACCAAACTAAATTATTTATTAATTAGTAATAATTTTATTTGATGTATTTCTTTTTTGTAAAATCATTTCCATTTATTTTTTCTTTGTTCTTTAAGTTTTATTTATGATTTTTGTTTTGCGATAAATTAAATTATATAAATGTTAAACTTAAGTCGGACGTGAATGGCTATATAGATTTGTAAAGTTATATTAGGGGAGGGTATTCTTGTGTTATTTGTTTTGTAGTTGAATTTGGTCAATGGATTGGATATATTGGTGTAATTAGTAGATGTAGTACGAGATTCGCTACGGGCAGAATCACTGGATATGTCGCACACTTTTTTTTTGGCCTATGGAATGCGATTCGTAAGTTGGCAAAATGACCGCAGTCCTTTCCTATGGAGTTTTTTTTATTGCTCTTCTTGTCAGATAGATGTAGTATTCCTATATGATGAGAGGCAATTTCTTCTCTTAACCTTTTGTGCTGCCGTATTTCGTATTACATTGAATGCATCAATATATCAGATGAATTGATGTTAGTTTGACTGCAAACTTTTGGCCTAAGGTTAAATAAGGATAGAATATTTTTTTCCAAATGCAAATCTATGTAGTCTATTCATATTCAACACCTTAAATAAAAATGCATTAAATTTAAGTTGAGTATGGATGTTGCATGGATTCGTTATCGGATAATTATGTTTTTGGTTTTCATATTTGATCAAAATATATAGACATTCGGTAAATAATGATACCTTATGGTGAGTATCTAAAATGTATTTATTCGGATGTTTTTTAAGTTATTGGTGTCACTGTGGTATCTTATGATGAATACCAGTGGGTTTCTTGGATTCCTTATGCAATTGAAGTATCAATGATTTTGTATTTTGATCGTTTATGTTTATTTTGGAATGTTTTTGACCATGTAATCTATGTAACCGATCTATACTCAACATTTTAAAACAAACTTTTATAAACTTATCTGTGCAAACTTATAATAGTATAAAAATGAAAATGTAAATTAAAATCTAAAATAAAAGTTAAAAATAATGTTAAAGTAAACATACTAAAATAATAATGTTAAATTTTATATATATATATATATGTGTGTGTGTGCGTAAATAACTGTTTGTATGTTAATTACTGGCAGTGGCTTATTTTATTCTTTTTTGTATATTCTTAGATAAGAATTTTTTTTATAAAATATAAATCTCTGTTATTTCACTGAGCTAGTGACAATGGGCTAACGTCCAGATATCAAAATATATAAATAAAATAAAGATTTTTTTTTGACTTACGTATCTGCCTATTTTATAAATTTTTCTAGGTACAAATGCCTAGATGACGCCCTGTAGCGCAGTTTATGTTAAGCTCCTTTCTCCGGATCGTGATAATATATATTGTATCCGCCCGGTCACCGGGTTGCGAGCCGAAAGCACATTAAAGGCACTTCTATGAATCTGCTGTGTTCTTGTGTCTGGCGGATTACATAATGTTCTGTGAAGATAATTTCAAACACATATACACGTACGCTTTATTTATTTTATACGTAAATTCGGATTGAATCCAAGTAGTAGGCGCCAGGAGAACTTTTATAAGAGTCCGCCACATATGTGCATAAACTCACTCAACTATATCACAAAACATGCCCGTGCATCACTCCAGTCAGAAGCAAGAAATGAACACAGCCAATATCACCTTTCAAATTACATCGTATATGTGATCTTTCAATCACGATCAATCAGACTTATCATATGAGGACCCGCCCTATATCCCACAGAATAAATTAATCAAACTTAATATTAATCTAAGAGAGCATAATAAACATAAATATAATCAAATCCCAACACCAAAAATATCAAATGCATTCATTCATATACAAACAAATTTGATCGCTCCAGCCCTCATTCCCTATTATATAAATTTATGTTGAAATTCCAAGCAATTAATAACAAAAAATACTAGTTAAATAAATGTTTTATTTAATCTGTTTACTAACAATTCATGCAGGTATATGACTGGCAAGCCGAGATAATTTAAATATAGATTTCAAGGTGACTTCGCACATATTTTAAAGAATGTTAATCTGTAGGCAAACTTATTTGGTTAGGTTCTCGAATCGTTCATTAATGGTCATGAGTAACTTTATCATTTTAGCTTAATGTTTTAATAGTTCTGGTTATTAAAGTTATTTTACTTTGGTGCATAAGTGAATACGACAATTTAAAGATAGCTACCTGTGGAACATAGAAAGACTGTAAGGGGGATCCTGAGCGATGATTTCTTCTTTAACGAAGCATTCCAGCAATTTGCAAGGTCTCAAAAGCGTGTGTGGTCCTTATGTGAAGTTTCTCCGGTGTTACGAGCATCCTATTGGCAATCAGCTGAGCTGGACGCAGAGGTCCAGCGGTCAAGCCACGAATTTTATGTTCAGCAACGCATCTTTGTTAGATTTCTACATGAAAGTTAGATTTTATTTCTTCTCTGGTTCTAATTTTAATCATCCTTAAAAGCACTGTCTGGCCTTTTTGATCTCTTCCTTCCCACCCTCACACCTTGAATTTTTTTCACCCAATCACTCCCATGCACCTGTGAGTCCCTTCATCTTATAAGTCCATCGAGTGTTAACTCAATTCAGTGATTTCTGGGATCGTTTACACCACTTTGGAATTTAACTCAATTTGACCATTTTTTTCAGGTATTGTTTTGCTGGAGACAGAAGTCTGAGTTGTACAATAGCAGTGTACACTTTTTCTCACCTCTGTTTCTAAATTCGGCTTATTTTATCTAGGCGTACCAACGCATATCCTGCCTATTGTTTCAATTTCTCTAATTTTACATTTACTAATTACCCCCATTTAAAATAATTTTAGATCACTTGGAATTTCAGAACATATTGCAAATTAATTAATTCATTTTCCCCTTTTGTTCAAAATGATTCAAATGATTTAATAAAATGTCAAACTTGCGTTCAATCATTCCTCTCTCTTTATTTAATTAAAAAAAATGCAAAAAAAAAACTTACAACTAATGATTGCAGATTTATTCTTAAAAAAAAAACAAAATAATAAAAAAAAACTCTTTTACCTTTTTTATTTCAATAAATTTGACAGGTACTCTTATATAGCTGCAATCATGCTTTAGAAACGGCTGTTTCTCGTTTATTATTAAAGCAAGACCGCTTTTTTAAAAGTTTTGTTCCTGTTATTCATTTCGTCAATTGAATATATGTTTAATATAACCTCATATGCCTGGGTTCAAATCCCATGTAACGCTATTCTGTTACAATATATATATATATATATATATATAATTATTGAAACTAACATAAAAAAAGATTGTTTGTGTACATTTATATTGTGAATTGTCTGCATTTTTCCTATGATGTGACATGCATCTAATATTTTAATTAAGTGATATGAGACAAAGATAAATATATTTTGCAAATATAATGTACCTATTTAGATTTTTCTATAATGTCATTTCTGCATTTTGATCATAATAAAATTATGCAAATGCTAAAAGTAAAGATTTTGACAGTATATAAACTTAGGTCGATTATATATTATTGTAAAGTTTAAAGGTGCATATCATTTGGAAAGAGAGGTGGTAGTTGATGAAGTTATTACAAAATTTATGATCATAGTAACATGAAGCAATATGAACCTTCAAAACCCACAAAGATAGGATAAATAATTTTACATTGCACTGATTCTAAACTACTAACTTGTGTACCTCAAGCTTAACTCTACAATGAATTTAGTATTTCATTCACTTTGTATTTTGTTATTTTATTTTGTATATAGTGAAACTGCATTGAAGTTCTTTGTTATAATATTCAAATTGTAGTAATTATTGATCAATATTAACAACTTGTGATAAGGGATGTTATTAGGAATGACATATACATTGCAAATACTTGTATGGAAATACATTTTAAAGAGCTACTGGAAAAAATGAAAGGTACAAATGTCTTTATCCCATAAAGTTATCAAGTAATGGATTATCTTAAGTCATCATCATCATCAATCATTACCAATCTACTACAGGATGAAGGTCTCTCCAAGTTCTATCCATCTTTTCTGATCTTTAGCTTCTCAACTCCACATCATCCCTGCACACTTTCTTATTTCACCCATCCATCTCACATGTGGTCTCTTTCTGGGTCTTTTATAATCTCTTGGAATCTATATTAAGATTTCGATTGTCCATCTATTATCATCTCCTCTAGCAATATTTCCAGCCCAACTCCACTTCAGTTTATTAATTTTTTCAATGAGATCAGTAACATCTGCTTGTTCTCTAACACATATATTGTGTTTTCAATCTCTTTTTGTTACTCACAACATGCATCTTTCAATACTTCTTTGAGTGGTCTAAAGTCTCTGTATTGCTTTTCTATTACATATGTAAGAACTGGCAAAACACATGTATTAAAAACTTTACTTCCAAACACATAGGTACATTTCCTTTTAGTATCAAATTATTTCTACCAAAAGCACTCCAACCAAGTTTAATTCTATGATTAATTACATCCATTATGTTTCCTTCTATATTAATAATGTGATCAAGGTATTTGTAACTGTTAACTTATTCTAACTCATCATAATCCATCTTTATTTTCATAATTTGGGAAAATCCATTAAACATTACTTTAATCTTTTTAACATGTATCTTTAGAACAACTTTCATCTGATAACACTTGCAATATTTTCAGCAGCTCTAAATCATTATTTGCAAAACATCATCTGTGAAATCTAAATGACTTAAACAATCTCCATTTATTTTCAATTCTTTAGCTTCCTATTTTAATCCACAAAATACTTTTTGCAGCAATGCTGTAAAAAGTTTTGAGATATAGAATCCTCCTCTCTTACACCCATGTCAATGTTGATTTTCCTAGTATGATTCAGTAATCTAATTCTTGTAGTTGCATTTATATAAATATTCTTTAAAATATGACAATATCCTGGATCTATACCTTGATAATCCAATGCCTTAATCACTAAATAAATGCTGCTAGAATCATATTCTTTTTCATAATCTATAAATCCAAAGGATAATGGCAACTCATATTCATTTGTTGTTTCTATAACTTTTCTCAATACCTGATTATGATCTACAATACTAAAACCACTTTTAAATCCAGCTTGTTCTCCTGGGTTAGTAGAAATCTAATGTTCTCTGTAGACGAGTTGTAATTATCTTGGTAGAAATTTTGTATAAAACTGATAAAATGCTGAAAGGTCTGTAATTTCTAATATCTGTATCACCTTTTTTAAATATTAATACTGCATTCTTCCAATCATCTGGTACATGTTTATCACTTAGATATTTTGTATATAACTTTGCTAAAAAAATTATATTTTTTTACCTGCTTGTTTTAATATATCAATTATAATTCCTGCATTATCTGGAGCTCTTCCTTTCTTCATACATTTAATTGCATGACTCACTTCTTCATTTCAAATTATGGGCAATTCGGAAGATGTAATAAATATAGGAAGTATTTGTTCTTTATTACTATATAATTCTTGATAAAAGCATTCTATCTATTTTATAATGTCATCTCTCTTTTTAGTAATAATTCCATCTTTTTTCTTATTGCAGATATAAATTTCCTACGAATACCAAAATGTTGTTTTACACTCTTGAGACGTGTATCCTCTTCACAGATTTCCTTGTTAGTTCATATTCAGGTCTTTTCCAACCATTATACAAAATTCGAGATATTTAATCCTTTTTAATGCATCATTTTTTATATCTTCATATTTCTTCTTTTCTTCATAAATTCTCTAGTCTCGGTAAAAATTTTATTGGCCAATTGCTGTTTTTTCCACCAATATCTTTGTTGCAGTTTTTATAAGTGTATCCTATTATTTTCACATTAATTTCATTTAAATCTGAATCATGTTCAAAATCTCCTAATACTTGAAACCGATTTGTAAGTTCTAATTTTAATTCATTGAAATGTTTCTGAAGATTAGGGATATCAACTGTAAATATTGTTTTTGTTAATAAATTTTCTCTCTCTAGTTTTGCATTAACATGTATTTTACATCTGACAATTCCTGTGTTAAATTTACAATCGTGAAATATGTATTTTCTGCTAGTCAAAATATAATGCAATTCTGCTGTATCTCCATTTGGATGCTTCCAAGTCCATTCCTTTTAACATTTTTTTAAAAATAGAATTCATAATAAAGTTTTTTTTTTTTCTGCAAACTCCACTAGTCTATGTCCTTTCTCATTTCTATTACCTTAACCAAAATTACCTACATCACTTTCATCTTCCATTTGTTTACCAATTCTAGCATTAAAGTATCCCATAACAATTTTAAAATGTTGTTCACTCTGATCAAAAGCGTTTGTACATCCATATAAAATTCTTCTACTACTTCATCACTATGAGAACTTGTTGGGGCATAAACCTAAATTATCTGCATTTAGTATCTGCTATTAAGGTGTATAACTAATCTTGCATCTCTGTCTGATACACCATCAATCTCCACAATGTTGTTCTTCTACTTTTTATTTATAATTAATTTTTATGCACTTGGATTTTCAATATTTGTACATTTATAATAAAGTACATGTCCATTTTTTAAATCAATTATCTTTTCATTTTTTCTTCCAACTTTACAAAGTCCAATAATGTTCCATTTAATATAAGACAGTTCTTCTAATTCTTGCAATCTTCTTTCACATGAAAATGATCTGCAGATATAAGTACCTAAATAAAAAGTCATCATCAAATGGCAACCTGGGTCTGCAATCAGAGAATTCCTATCATCCTCCACCTTGGGCTACCAACCACTGCCTTGGTTGGTGATTTTACAGCCTCCTGGGAATATGTGGCATGATTTTTTTGTCTGTCATAATTGTATATATCAGAAAAATATCATTTACATAAACATTTATTCTGCCTTATGAAGCAACTGAGAACAAAGGCCATGGTGTTGCTTGATATTAAACTCAGAGGTAAAAAGCCAATAACCTCACCATGCTGATAATTCATGTTGGTGAGCAGCCCATCCATGTTCATATACAGTGTGAATATTCACATAGTAATAATAGCTGCAATGACAAGAACAAATGAAGTGGACATTAGGAATTTGCCCTGCTCAGTTTTTTTAAGACTTGCTAGAGGGGTTCATTTATGTCCTATTAGAGGAATAAAAGGCTCTTATTTCAGTTAAAAGCAAACTCCTTTCTGCTTAGGTAAGTGTTATTATAGGTAAGTGTTATTATATACTATTTTTTAAAAAATTTATGGTGAATCCAACTAACATACTAACAAAAATATAATTATAAGTAGTATGCATGATAATTTGGAATTTATGAAATAATATAAAAATAATTATTAGAAATATTAAATTTTAATTTTTTTAATTATTTTGAATATCAATGATTACATTTTTCTTCAATGTAATTACATTCTTTGGTGTTTGATCTTTAAAACAATATATATTTTATTATTGTTTATTAATAAACTTAAAAGTTCTAATAAAATTTCTGGCTTAGCATAATTTTTTAAATATTCAATATGGCTTCTTGCAAGAGAAAATGATAAAAATATAATTTGTAATAGATGACACCATGGTTGTGAAAAAATTTCAATAAAATTTTATTGTTTTGGTTTATACTGTAGTGTTATATAAATTTATATTTTATACTTATATATTTGTTTATCTTTATATATTCTACATATCTATTTTACTATTTGTCTATATATCTACTTACAGATAGATAGATAACTGAACATCTATTTCCTAGTCATTTATGTGATCTTACACATGGAGGACAGCTAATTAACAGTACTTGGGAGGTTATATATTAAAAGATTGCATTTACCTTACTTTCTTTTTAACTTTTATCTATCTATCTATCTATCTATCTATCTATCTATCTATCTATCTATCTATCTATCTATCTATCTATCTATCTATCTATCTATCTATCTATCTATCTATCTATCTATCTATCTATCTATCTATCTATCTATCTATCTATCTATCTATCTATCTATCTATCTATCTATCTATCTATCTATCTATCTATCTATCTATCTATCTATCTATCTATCTATCTATCTATCTATCTATCTATCTATCTATCTATCTATCTATCTATCTATCTATCTATCTATCTATCTATCTATCTATCTATCTATCTATCTATCTATCTATCAATCAATCAATCTATCTATTTATATATATATATACAATTATATGTATATAATTATCTATTTCTTTCAGTATCTTTCTGTTTCTCAATCTCTCTCTCTATATATATATATATATTATAATGATCCAAACGAAGTGGGAGATCGCATCGCACCGCACCGCACTACCAAAGGGCGCCATCTAGGCATTTGAGCCTAGAAAAATTTATAAAGTAGGCAGATACGCGCTGTTAGGATTCCACTTTATTTACATATTTAGATCGTTAGCCCATTGTCACTAGCTCAGCGGAGACGCCGAGATAAAAATCTATAAATTTTATATCTTAAATATAAAAGAATAAAAGCCACTGCCAGAAATTAACACATAAAAAGATTTATTTACGCACATATAAAATAATATTTAAACCCGAGGAATAAGTTTAACATTTAGATTTTTATCTTAATTTTTAATTTTACATTTAAAATAACTTGCTATAATGTTTAATATTTTATTTAGAGGGTCGAGTATGAATGGACTACATAGGTCTGCATTTGAAAGGAAAATATTCTTCCCTGATTTAACCCTAGGCAACAAATTTCGCAATCAACTGGCGCCAATCCATCTGATACATTCATGTATTCAATGTAGCATGATACGACAACACAAAATACTATATTGTCAGGAATGTACATCTGAACAATAAGTAGAAATAGAGAAGACATTGACTCTCCACCAACAGGAATGTGACATCTGTGGGCAAGTAGATCAATAAACTAAAAACTCCAATAGGAATGGACTGCGGTCTTCTGCCGACTTACAAACCCATCCATAGGCAAACAGAGGGTGTGTGGCATATATCTATAATCCTGCCCATAGCGGATCTCATACTACATTTACTAATTACATAAATATATCCAATCCATTGAACCAATTCAACTACGAAATGAATAACCTAAGATTTCCCTCCCTTAATACAACTTTACAAAACTATATAGCCATTCGCGCCCGACTTAATTTTAACATTTATATACGTTCGCACAGATTTATTTAAAAATGTTGGGTATAGATCGATTACACAGATTCCACGGTCAAAAACATTTCAAAATAAACATAAACGATCAAAATACAAAATTATTGATACTGACAATCGCAGAGGGAAACTTATAAGTAACCCAATAGTATTCACCATAAGATACTTGCGTTGTCACCAATAACTTAAAAGACATCCGAATAAATACATTTTAGATACTCACCGTAAGGTATCATTATTTATCGAATGTCTATATATTTTGATCAAATATGAAAACCAAAATCTAATTAACCGCAAACGAATCCATGCAAGCGTCTATAGACAACTTAAATGTAATGCATTTAATAATTTCTACAATAAAATATTACTACACATAAAAAAATATTAAAAGGGAAATGATTCTTTTAACAATCGGGAAAGATATAAAATTAACCATTATTAATTTGATTTAAAACTTACAAAAAGTCAGATAAGAGTCCATTTTAAATAAGTCGGCTTGTTTATTAATTTGTTCAACTTGACGAAAGTTCTTGATTGATTTTAAGAATTGTTCCTTTTTATAAAATTTAAATTTACTTAGCAATCTTTAAAGTTCTTAATTAAGGTTATGATTTTAACAATTGTTCAGTTCTATTGCTTACGGTAGAAAAGTCCCTGTTCCCATTGGCAATTCCCATGCAGACTTTCCTGGAAGACCGGTCTGATGTTTTGGAGGTGGCAGTTGCTGGTTCTGTCCTGGTATCACAGTCTTTGCATTTTTTAAATAAGTGGGTGAGGACGACAAGTGCGTCTTGTCGCCAGACCCACCAAAATCAAGTTGGAAAAAGCCCTCAACTCAATATTTTTTTCTTTTTATATCATCCACAAGGATTCACTGAACAAAACGTCACCAATCTGTTTTTTCGTTATGGTCCGGGCCAAGGCCTAGTGCTTCCATTTGTCAAGCCAAAATCTCTTTCTTCTCTTATCTAACTTTCCATCTGACTTTTTAATTAAACAGCTTTTAGATAATTAATAAACAACCATTTCCCTTTATAGATTACAGGAATTAATTAATACCTGTTTTTATTTTAACTTACGTTATTTTTTTTATTAAAATATTTTTATATTTCAATCTTGTATTTTTTATTAAAAAAAATACGTTCAAATACTTTTTTTTTTTTGTTTATGAAAAAAATATTTTTAAAGTTTAACATCTGTGCGAATATATATTTAACAATGTTTTAATTTTAGCGTTTAGTTTTTTACTTTTATTTGCGAACTTTTAAGTTTTTATTTTAAATTAATGTAACGACATATTTATATATCGTTACATATCAGTAAACTTCCTCAAAAAACAAAAAACATTAAAAAAAAAAAAAGACTTTACTTAGTGTTAGTAATTACGTTATACAAATTTGTTATATATGAAATTTCAAAAGGACAAAACTTTTTTTTTCCTTTTTTAAAAGACAAAACAGTAATTACAAATATAATGATAAAAAAAAAGTTGACTGATGATTCCTTACTACCAGCTAAATTTCTGCCCCCTCCCTTCCAAGTTTCATTTCTCCTACTTTTAAGTGTTATTTAGGCAAGTTAAACGATTGGATTTTAAACAAGACTTAAAAAAAAAAAAATTATGATTTATATTTATTATTACGTTTTATTTATTAGTTTTTATTCCTCGTATTTCTCTTTACATATGCGCAATTTTTTCTTACTGGCAGCACTTTTTACACAAAATTCATAACTTTATATAATACAAACAATATTTTCTGATTTCAGAAAAAATATTACGGGCTTCATTTATTTTTAACATTCTCAGGGCACTCGTGTTTATTCAAGATAGGAAATTTCAGCATCAATTCCCCTTCTCAGGGTCAATCTCTGAGGTAAGGCCACACTTGGGACGCCAATTATAACGCTTCATACGCCGCACACTTCCGTTTGCCTATGGAAGGAATTATAAGTCGGATACCGCAGTTCCTTTCTATGGAGTTTTTTTTTTTTTTATTGTTCTTCTCGTTAGATAGATGTAATATTCCTATCTGATTTAGTTGTTTTTTTTTTACTAAGTTTACTGATATGAAACGGAAATCTCCAATCCCTTTCCGTTTCACCATCAAACCTAATGACACTCCCATCTGTGCTAAGTTCGAACCTATTTAAATGTTAATAAATATAAAATTTGTTCATGTCCGTATAAACAGTATTATATATTTACGTGCGAACGAACGCTATAATTAGATAGGATTAGTAAAATTATAGCGTACTAAAGTTATTTAATATTTCTAAAAATGTTTATTATATTATTTAAGTTAAGAGTAAATTATTAATTTTGTTGTTTAATATTGTAATTTCGTATGTGGATATATAATCTGTGCTATATAGAAGAAAGACATGATTTAAAATATGTAAAAGCCGTTATCTAAAAAATACTATTAAATGTTTCTTTAAAATTGTTAAAAGATTTCTTGTTTTAAATATATTTCAGAGAAAAGTTTCTCGAAAATATATTTAAAAGCTATATCAAAATATATTTGTAAATTATTTTTAATAAATATGATAAAAATGTTTTCGTTTTAAAAAAATGTTAAAAGGTTGTTTTTAAATAGAAAGAGTTTCTATTATATGTAAGATTAAAAATAAAAGCTGGTCAAGTAATTAAAAGATTTTTGGTTGTAAACAAGTGTCATTAATGACCACACCTGGAATACGTAAAAAGTAAAACTAGTTAAAAATGTACTAATTAAAATCCTCTTAGATAAGATTTAAGTTATTTTAAAATCTAAAGTGGACAATTGTTTGCAACGAAAAATCTTAATTATAATAATAACTTATGGAATGTTTCTAACATAAGTTATCGAAGATCTGAATTATAAATTGAAAAACACTTAATTAAATTCCTGAGTCTTGAGGCGGGAGATTCCGATAAGGAAAACATATAAATACTCTGTATTTTTTTAGCAATGGGGACAGCCATATTGTTAGTGAGAGTTGTAGCCAGTATTCACAATTGTTAATTTGAACATGTCTGGCTAAAATTGGGCATCTTGTTGCTGTGACTCCGTGGGAGAACAGGGTTTCTCTTGTCGAAATGCCTAAACCACCATCATGCCGATAGAAGAGACGAGACTAACATAAGGAGAAAGATGATGCCGCCCAGTCAAACTAAACCAAACCAACAGCCAAGAACTTGCAGATAAATCATATCGGTACCGTTTTATTTTTCAAACCGCAGAGCTCTGTGTAATTCTGTGTAATTCTAAATGTAATAATATCTATCTAAGTTAGCTAACTTTCCTTTTAAAATAATGATAAAGCTAAATGTAATCAAAAACTTAAAATCCACTTAATAGTTTAATATGTCAATTGCTATCCAAAATTTAATGTGTTAAAGTTTAAATAATCTGACTTATTTATATTTTCCTTTCATTTAAAGTGCATTATGTGTTTAGTTTAAAGTTATATCACTGCGGTTGTGTCTATATTTCTTTGTTTATTTTAAATGCTTATTATATTTTATATGCCAATATTTCGAAACAGTAGGCACTTATTTTTATGTTTTAAGAAGATATTATTTGAAAATCTTCGCGTAATTTATTTATAGCATCAACTTTC
This sequence comes from Epiperipatus broadwayi, assembly GCA_028023455.1. Lineage (NCBI taxonomy): Eukaryota > Metazoa > Onychophora > Udeonychophora > Euonychophora > Peripatidae > Epiperipatus > Epiperipatus broadwayi. Next base: position 2,580,151 of record JAQFVV010012442.1, on the reverse strand, counting down.
TACGCTGTTTCGAAATCCTATTTTTTTTTATTATTTAAAGGATTTAATATGTGAAATGTGGCTCTTTTATAATCAACCAGTTAAAAACTTAACCTTATAAGTTTATTTAGAATTAAATTTAACATTGATCGTATTTATAAGTATATTTGACATTTAAATTCTTAAGTCCATAGAAATATACTTTCCCTCCTTAAATATTTATTATCTATAAGTAACTTAATAGATCGAACATGTCAAAGTACAGATGTAATAATATTCCCTTTAGTAGCATAGAAATTTATTATCAGGCTACACAAGAGTTGGTCCCAATTTGATAGAGCTAATATGCTATTAACTCGTATTTCATAGTATGAAATATACTATTCTTTGCTTGGCGGATGTGATATTATTTTATAAAAATATTCTCGTTTTGCTGCTATACGTAATATACGTATCTTAAGATGGAGCCACGGCGTTGCCAGCACATCTTCTCTTATAGGGTAGAGCAGTAGCGAAGCCTGAGCCAAGGCCAGGTTAGCACGTAAGACCCCCGCCATTCCTGAACACAATGTTCCTTTTCACGCAGCATTGCGATCGGTTGCAGGGTACCGGCGTTTGTCGCAAGAACCCTGAAGTTATTTCATCCATCCGCAGAGCGACTTTTCCTATTATTGTTTACCTGTGCCATAGCGCATTGGTAAAATCTTATTTCAGCCAACTCTCCCACCTTTATATAACGCTTTCAGCATTCTGAAATTTTCTCTCGAAAGCCATGTTCGATCGATCATTACTTGAGCTGGTTTATGCGCTCGTTATTAAAGTATATTGGGTATTTTAGTAAAAAAATCCATGATCAAAGTTTAATATAATTATTTATATACCAGCCACAAATGTAATAGGATTTGGCTTATCGAGATTTATAGACATAACGTAGTGATTAATTATGTATCAATTGTAAACAATTCCTAAGATGGGCACATGTTAAACTCATCTATGAAATTTAATGATTACTTGTGGAAAGTGATTTTGAATTACCAAATGTTTTACATTCTATGCTGAATGCTATTGTAAATAAGTGATATAGCTATGAGTTGTAAATAAATATATAATTAAGTTAATGTATTTCGTTCTCTGTTTCGTTATTGATCTAATTCAATCCAATTCTAATTATCCTTTATAGTCTATATATGTGAAAACTATGCATTAAGTTAAATTAAATTAGTGATATTTTAGTCAATTAAGAACCTTTCTTTTAATTATCAGAGTCTCATTGCTTCTCCGTGACCTATGTCGGCCGTGTGGAAAGAGATCTACTACGTGTAATTTCAAGGTGGTCATTCGTAAGGTCGTGAGTCTTGGAATCCTGGTTGACGAGTTGAAGTGCGGTCGGACTCGGGATGTTACAGTCCTAGTCTGGTCAGCTTCGGTCTCTTTTGCTTGGATTCTGAATTCTGTTACGTGAATGTACAAACTCGTTACAGTGGCGAACCAACTCGGGCCGATCTTTAATAAACCACATATACCCTGAGCAAATTTTGTCAAAATGAAATATTTTTATCTGGTTACATAAGTCGTATACTTGAAATCTTATAAAAGCTCTGCCAGTAAAAGAAATTGCGCATATATATTAAACACAAGAAAGTGAAAAAAAATTTTAAAAACTAATTTTTGTTAAAAAAAAAAAAAGTCAAAAGGTTGCAATAAATATGTTTTTTTTTTGTTGATATATATTATGCTTTAACGTGTATAGGCGCGCACAGCCACGTAAGTTTATGATCGAAATGTGGTACCTTACAATGAGTACTGTTGGGAATTTACTTCAGTGTAATCCTATTTAAGCATTTTAATCAGTCATAAATAAGTTGGTGGTATTTATAATTGTGCTGCAAATATACACGTATAAATCCATTATCTTTCAAAACGTATTTAGTTCAATGCAACCTTCTTAAATAAATAATTTAAATAACTTGCTTGTCATGCCGTATGTAAAAATAAAATGTATAAAATAAAATAGAACACTTGTGGGGAGGGGTATAAACATAAACGGTCCTTAGGTAAGCGATGGTAAACATTTTTCTTTTTGTATATAGTCCTTTTGTAAAATTATTAACCGGATGTTTTGTAAATGTCTTCGTCAATCGTGTACCGTAATTACTAACCCTAAGTAAAATATTTTTTTTTTGATCATTTTTTTTTAAGTAACTTTACTGATATGTAACGAGCACAGACGTTCGTTACATTGTTGTTTTTTTTATTTTTATTTATTAAACATGAAAGTAAATTAAAAAGTTCGCATTTAAAAATTTTCTTTAAGAATTAAAAATTGAAATTAAATATCATCTTAAACTCATATATTAAATCGCACAGATAATGAAAAATTATTAAAATAAAAATTTATTAAAGAAAAAGTATTTTAAAACTAAATTTTAAAAAGATTTGGAGATAAAATTATATCTTTAAATTTATCTTTAAACATATTTTTGATTTGGAAAACAGGTTAATTAATCAGAAATGGAAATGATTGTTAATTAGTTAAATGTAAACCAGCCTTGGCATTTAAATGTAAAAACACCGGTCAGATAAGAAAACAATAGAAACTTTCAGCAAATGAAATAAATCCATTTGGAAATCGGACCTCAACGAAAAGGATCATCTCATTGATGACGTAATGTTAAGTCAATCCTTCGAATACGTATAAAAGGAAAATTTGGAAATTATTAATTAGTGACTAGTTATTGATGATTATTACGATGTAACAGCTAGGTGTTAGTGCTGAGGGGATTGAAAAAGATGCACAGCTTCAATCCCTTTAGTTCTGCTAAGAAAGGAAGAAAAATGAACCATCGTTTCTACATTGAGGACCAACTACACTAAAAAATCTCCGGATGGATAAATAAATCGGCCAACAGGATACCAATCTTCGAACGACGTGGGAATTCACGTTCAAACGGCAAGGAATATATGAAGATGAACTATTTAAATAACCGTAAGAACTTTAAAATTTATGAACAGTAAATTAAAAACTTTCCAGATTTAAATAATTGCAATATTATTCTATCTGACCGATACTATTTATTAATTAGTTATAATTTTATTTAATGTATTTATTTTATAAAATCATTTCCATTTATTTATTTTTTGTTCTTTAAGTTTTATTATGATTTTTGTTTTCCGTTAAGTTAAATTATATAAATGTTAAACTTAAGTCGGGCGTGAATGGCTGTATAGATTTGTAAAGTTATATTAGGGGAGGGTAATCTTAGGTTATTTGTTTCGTGGTTAAATTGGGTCAATGGATTGGATATATTGGTGTGATTAGTAGATGTAATATTGATTCGCCACGGGCAGAATCGCTTCATACGCCGCACACTTCCGTTTGCCTATGGAAGGAATTATAAGTCGGATACCGCAGTTCCTTTCTATGGAGTTTTTTGTTTTATTGCTCTTCTTTAGAGATAGATGTAATATTCCTATCTCATAAGAGGCAATTTCTTCTTTTAACCTTTTGTGCTGTCGTATTTTATTACATTGAATACATCGATATATCAGATGAATTGATGCCAGATTGACTACGAATTTTAGCCTAAGGTTAAATAGGGATAGAATATTTTAATTTCAATGCAAATCTATGTAGTATTCATGCTCGACCCTAAATAAAAATGCATTAAATTTAAGTTGTTTATAGATGCTTGCATGGATTGTTTATCGGTTAACTATGTTTTGCGTTTTCATATTTGATCAAAATATATAGACATTCGATAAATAATGATACCTCACGGTGAGTATCTAAAATGTATTTATTCGGATGTCTTTTAAGTTATTGGTGACAATGCAAGAATCTTATGGTGAATACTATTGGGTTACATATAAATTTTTCTCCGCAATTGTCAGTAATCAATAATTTTATATTTTGATCGCTTATGTTTACTTTGGAATGTTTTTAACCGTGTAATCTATGTAACCGATCTATAGCAACTTATTATAACAAGCTTTTATAATCCCATCTGTGCGAACTTAATTAAAATGTAAACTTATAATATAATAGAAATTAAAATGTAAATTAAAATCTAAGGTAAAGTTAAAAATAATGTTAAAATGTAAAACTAATACTAAAATAATTTTAAATCTTATATATATGTGCATAAATAAATGTTTGTATGTTAATTACTGGCAGTGGCTTATTTTATTCCTTTTTTTATATATACTCTTAGATTATCTTATTAAATCTCTGCTATTCCACTGAGCTAGTGACATGGGCTAACGACCGGAATCAAAATTTAAAAGAAAAAAAAATTTTTTTTTTTTTTTGACTTACGTATCTGCCTACTTTATAAATTTTTCTAGGTTCAAATGCCTAGATGGCGCCCCGTAGTGCAGATTACGTAAGTCATTTTCTCCGGATCGTTACAATATATATATATATTGTACCGTTTATTTATATATGGTACAAATATATTGGCATAAGGGTAAAAGCTGAAAAAAAGTAAATTTGGTGATCTTATTAAAAAGACGAATTTTTTTTTTTTTTTTGATTAGTATAATTTTTTTTTAAATGTACAATGAAAGTTAAAATTTTCGTCCACATTTTTTTTATGTAATTAAAAATAAAAGTTAAAATTAAAAAGAATAAATTACAAGCAGATTAATAATCCAGATAAATTAAAAGAATTCCAAAAGTAAAAAGATTACAATTAAAAAATTAAAAGAATTCCAAAAATAAAAAGATTACAATTAGAAAAATGTTTTTAAATAAATAAAGATGGGAGAATTATGCTAAAAAAAACTTTGTAACATAAATTTCATAAACAATGTGCAAGATTATCAATGGGTATTTTTGACAAACAAAAAATATGCGAAGTTTCAAAAATGAATCGAGGTATAAAAAGAAGAGGACAACTTTAATCTAGGTCTTTCTTTACCTTCTGCTTCCATGTCTTAGAGTTGGAGGTTTCCGTGTGCATAACCTGTGGCAGTAATATACTTCTGCACAGGTATGCCACTTGCTGTACTGAATCTATTATGCAAACATGGAAACAGAGCTTTGTGAATACCACTTTTTACAATAAAAGGGTCACCACAACCGCACTTTTCACACTTTTCCTCTAGCTATAGAATAGATCGATAATTGAAGATGCCATCAGGAAAGATTAATGGAAATTCCTATGAGCTCTGGATCCCATAAATCTACACCAATTTACAGGTAAGTTAAGAATAACTTTTCCCAATTGTGAGAAAGTTTACAAACAATTATTAAAAATAATATCAAAATAATTCCGATTAAGATTTTAAAGTTTTATTCTTCAAGAAACTCTTGTTTACCTAGGAAATATAATTGTTGAACTGTTGTTTTTTTTTTTATTGACTCATATCTGGATTAGCGTGTGTGTCATCTTTCCAATTAATTAATTCATGTGTTTTTTTTATATTTTAATTTGATAGAATAAAAAATATTTATTTATAATACCCCTATTCATTGTACATTATTAATGGTTATTAATAAATTTATTAATGTTAATTATTAAAATTTGAAAATATAATTTACCTATGCCAATGCTGTACTGAAACTCAATCCTCTGATATTTCCAGATAATTTTGTCATAACTAAATAAATGAAAGGGGTTTAGCTAGTGGATTCGGAAGCAGAATTTTGGCACCTTTCAAATAAATTAAAATCTGGCTTACATGATTCCATTATTTTAGTAGTTACATTAGGTAAAAGGGTGTTGTGGGATCAGGAAAAGTAATTACGTCCATTAAATCTTCCTGAATTGTCTGATGAAACAAATTTAATAAATAGGATGTAATTTGGTCAGACAGTACAAGTAATTAACTCGTATAAAAACCCTGATAGAGCAGTGGATGTTACTATATATATATATATATATATATATATATATATTGTACCAGGTTCGATCCGTTGCCGAATCTCACTCTACTCGCTGGGTTTAGTTGTGTTTAAACCTTATTTCTAATAAATTTATATTCTTATATTATAAATATGACATGAATGAACCGGCACGTTTGAGCAGAATGGAGAATACTATTGATAGCAGAGCTGTCAATAATACCCATGATCAGATCAAGCTATGCAGTGCATAACATGATCACATTTCCAGATCATGGCCCACCTCATCTGCTAGAGTCAAATCCCTACTGTCCAAACAATTTATTTGTTTCAGAGTAAACCCTGGGTGCCAGCTAGTCTAAAACTAACATGTTCGAAGAGTAGGCCCATAATCCAGCACTTGAAAAATCCTTTAACTAGCTCAGTCTATTTTTTTAATTCAATAACAAGTTATTCCTTAACTAGTGACAAAAAGAATTGTCTGACAAATAAAGCTTTAAGTTTAAAAGACAAGTTATTTTAATTAACATTTAATCTACTAATTTTAAATACTTATAAATCTTAATTAAATGAACAAGGGTTTATCATCATTTCAGGCTCAAACATATATAATAGCAATATAATATAACAAAGAATAAATTAATATTTGACATTTAAATACAATGAAATCTGTATATACTAACGCATAAACACACACAACATTTTAAACACACACATTAATAGTTCATCTATATGTGCTATAGAGTTCATATATTTGACTCTTAGAGGCTTTACAAATGTGATGGCTACTTTAGAAATGAGTATAAGAAAATGTTATTGCCTAAGATTTTAGTATGTGGGTACTTCTTGCTGTTTGCTGCTTCTTATGAAACATTTCTAACTGGTTAGATTTGAAGTTTCTCAGGGAGGTTTAATGCTTATTCATTGGTATTATTTTTCGAGACAGTTAAATTTTGACAGAGGATTTCCTGTTGTTATGCAAGCATTATTTTCACTGGCAGGTTTTGCTGTTTCATGGGACTCAGGCTAGAGACAAACATATGTCTCTGATGTTTTAACACTGCATTGTTGGTTTTGGATACACTGATTAAAGAATTCAGCTCAACTGTTTTCTCAACTGTTCACTCTACACTGTTTTCTAAAACTGATCTGTCTGATAAAAATTGACTATTTATACATAAGACATGTTGTCATTTTGATATCCTCCAGCTATATCTGTTGTCAAAGTTATTTTCCTTATATTCTTTTGAGATAAGCTTTTAATCCTGTTGTTGGAGATATTAATTAGCAGCCATGCAAACATTTTGTTATTACATTTTTGATTAGTAATCATCATTGTGATCTTAAATATAATTTTCCTTTATTTCATTTTAACACCCATGTATTTATGCAATGTTTATAATTGCACATATATATTTTATTAACAAGCATTCATCATTTATGCACATGTATATTTTATTAACAATCATTCATTATTTAGTTTTTAAGATGACCTTTTTTTCCTAACTTACATAAAAAGAGATTTCCATTTTAAACTTTAAGTTATATTTCAACTAATAATAATAAACTCTTTACTTCTTTTTATAAAACTTTTAGTTTGACTTTTCTAAAGCAACCCCACTCCCCTCTTTTAATTAATTAATTGTAACTTTTATTTCAAAAACTAATAACTAAAAACTCTTTGACTTCTAATTTTATGTTTTGAAAACAAATTGCAATAATAAAAAAAAACTCTTAAACTTTTACATACTATTTTTTTACGAATAATTTTTATTTCAATAATTTTAAACAAAATTATTATGTACCAACACAATGTTGGTACATTACACTGCCTTCCATTTGAGAGTAAAATGCATCATTTTTGATCATTTTATCTCTGAGAACTTTAATTCTTTATTCTGAAATTATTTTTTTTAAGTTTATTATCTAATATCTGACACTTTACATGCTAAGGGCAATCTTCAATTATATTTTACTTCTTTTGATGCTGGCAACATTGCTTACAATGATCTTAGTCCTGGATAACAACCATGAGGACAGCACTTTTTTGTGATGCAAGGATCTTTTGGAATGAGGAAGATGCAGATTTGCTGCTTATACCAACATACACGTATGAAAACTGAAGCTTCAGGTGCTGGTTCTCTTGACCAAACTTTGACAAAAAAACAGTTGCTGTCAATGGCAGGATTCATCAACTGTCCATTTTCTCTCATGCTTTGGAACTGAGGTACAAAATATGGGGATTCTCCCCTGAAGAAGTGACTTTCAACTTGCTCTGGTTGTTTCCAGTGCACATTTTAAAAGAGAGATGATCCCTGATAAGTCTGTTATGGGTGATAAGTTTTATCCAGTTGACAGCTTTCACTTATCCTTCTCTAAAACTTATTTCAACACTACCCTCATTCCCTTTAATTTCAAACCCTTATCCATTTCTAATATAACTTAGATTGACTTTATATTTATTTATTAACCTTCCAATATTAATTTTAAATTCATACGACCAATATTATAAACATTTGTTTATATTAATCTTACAATATTATTTTTTAAACCATTTATTTAACTTCTTTATTAACATGCATGTATTCAGAAAAACTATTTTATTTTATTACAATCCTTTATTATACAGATATTTGATTTGATTTGATTACCTTAAACCATTTATTTACATTTTTTATTAACTTGCATATATTCAAAACTATTTTATTTTATTACAATTCATTCTATATTATTTTCTACAGATATTTTACACTTATTTACTTAATTTGATTTCATTCTATGTATTTCCATTATTTTATTCATTTATTTAATTTTACAAACTTTATTTTTAAATCATTACTTTGACCCATTTATTTACAAACATTTTTCTTAATTACTATGTGCGTGACAAAATAAAATCTCTTATTTTATGAAGCCTCCATTATTATTATTTTATGTAAACAACTCCTCATTTTAACATTACTTTTAACTTTAACTAGCGACATTCTGATTCAGATTTATTACCTACGTCAAAATAATTATTTTACTCATAGTCCATTTCTGGTTCTTTTTGTTCCCATTTACTTTAATATTCTGTTCTTTAACTAACTCCTAAACTTTGTCAACTGGTTCTTTTTTTCAACCTACTACCTCTATAATATAAAGTAACTTTCCCCTCTTATCTATTCCTTGCTTATAATTTATTACTTTTACTCTTTCATGCTCTGTCCTATTTTCCACCTCATAAATGAGAAAACCTTTATATCTAGATGAACTACGAATTACTTCAAACTGAGAATATTTTTTCCTACACTTTCTTTTTGTTATAAATCTCCATTTAAAATGAACATGAACTTTTACTTTAACCTTTTTAAATTTTTGTAAAAACTTTTCTACGCTATCTTCTATCTTGAACTTATGTTTCTCTTCTATTACTTGATCTATATTTTCCCCACACTTTCTGTCTTAGCAATATCCTGTTCTGCTTTAATTTCTATCTCTTTCATGACATCAACTTCCTTACTTTCTTTGACTAAATCTACTTCTATGATCACTTGATTTATCTCTACCTTTCCTGTAATTTCACATCTTATTTCTCTTATTTCCACAATGAGTTTCTTAATTTTTCCTTTGACATGATTACTTTCTTCCTTCAATTCAGCTTTGAGCTTTTGTTGGCTTTGTTTAAATTTCTGACACAATTATTTTTTAAGTTCTAACTGACCTTGCTTAAATTCATGAAACATCTTTTCCATCAATTCTGCTTTGAGCTCTTGTTGACTTTTCCTGAATTCTTGTATCATATTCATCATCATTTTATCAACATCTGCATCTCAGATACTTCTTCTTTCTCTTTCTCCATTTTAATACAATATTTAAATATGAGTTGTTTATTTATTTTCTTACATGGAACATATGACCGACACCACCCCCTTGTTCTTTTCTCTACCCTTTCTTAATGTTTTATGTCCATCCAAAATATTCAACTTTAACAGAATGATTTATGTTAACTAATGTAAATGTCAAAATCTTTTTTCATTAAAAGAAAAAAAAAGTTTTGGTCAATTCTTTTTTTAAAACTAAACCACTATAAAATACATAATTTAGTTTTTCTTTAAATTATTTTTATTTATTTTTAAAGAAGAAACAAAGTATTTAATTACTTTTGTTTCTCAGGTCCAGCCCTATATTGGGAGAAGCCATTTGTACCAGGTTGGATCAATTGAAGAGCACCCTTACATATTTTATCAACAAGCATTCATCATTTATGCACATGTTTATTTTATTAACAGTCATTCATTATTTAGTTTTTAAGATGACCTTTTTTCCTAACTTACATAAAAAGAGATTTATATTTTAAACTTTAAGTTATATTTCAACTAATAATAATAAACTGTACTTCTTTTTATAAAATTTTTAGTTTGACTTTGTCTTGTATTGGTGGTCGAGAGGTCGGCATGACCGCCTTCCACTTGCAAGCAGTTGCCCGGGTTGCAGGTTCATGTCCTGGCTGATGCTATGACACTTAAAAAAAAGAAATAATAAAAAACTCTTTTGACTACTAGTTTTATGTTTCAAAAACAAACTGCAATAATAAAAAAAAAACTCTTAAACTTTTACATACTATTTTTTTTAAGAATAATTTTTATTTCAATAATTTTAGACAAAATTATGGGCCAGTACAATGTTGGTACTATATATATATATATATATTGTAACAGTCAGAATCGTCTATCTTGCTAACACACTGCAGAATTCAAACTCCAAACACGAAACTGAACATTCTAGGAAGGGTTGCCTTCTAGATATACGAAGTTTGAATCTAAAGTCAAAATTTCACAGCGCCGCCTATGTGATAACGCATCTGATGCTACTACTAGTATAAACTTTTACCGGTGCCTGGTGGTCAGGGAGAAACAAAAAGACTCTATACTAAGATAAGTTTAGGTTGCTAATTAACGTCTATGGATTTACAAAAGAAATGCAGAATAATATATATAGAGACCGAGACAGTGATAAAAATCAAATAAAAATTAAGAGATCAAATTTAGTTTTAAATAATTTCACAAAATTTATTTATATAAAATATATATATAATGCCACTGTCTGCTTATATGAGACAGGGACGCATTTTAAATAATTGTGGGCATTATATTCCAATAAATGACAAAAAGGTTTTAAAGCAAAGTGATATCTTCTATTCCTTGAGCTAATAGCATTACAATAATGTGCTTGACGAGATAGGAACATGTGTGAGGTGCTTTGAATAAATATACAAGTTTAAGAAAATATTTGAAAATTAAGTGTTACAAAATATTTATTGATTTCGAGAATAGTACGGATAAAAGCTTACTAAGCAACAAATTGGGAATGTGATCAAGGCATTTATTTGATGATAATAATAATAATAATAATAATAATAATAATAATAATAATAATAATAATAATAATAATAATAATAATAACAACAACAACAATAATAATAATAATAATAATAATAATAATAATAATAATAATAATAAGAAGAAGAAGAAGAAGAAGAAGAAGAAGAAGAAGAAGAAGAAGAAGAAGAAGAAGAAGAAGAAGAAGAAGAAGAAGAAGAAGAAGAAGAAGAAGAAGAAGAAGAAGAAGAAGAAGAAGAAGAAGAAGAAGAAGAAGAAGAAGAAGAAGAAGAAGAAGAAGAAGAAGAAGAAGAAGAAGAAGAAGAAGAAGAAGAAGAAGAAGAAGAAGAAGAAGAAGAAGAAGAAGAAGAAGAAGAAGAAGAAGAAGAAGAAGAAGAAGAAGAAGAAGAAGAAGAAGAAGAAGAAGAAGAAGAAGAAGAAGAAGAAGAAGAAGAAGAAGAAGAAGAAGAAGAAGAATAAAGTTACATTGGGAGGTCAGTATTGCTGACAATGAATTTATTAAAGTTGAAGGGTGTGACACATTTAAGTCACGGATGCTTTGTAAAATAAATATAAAAATAAACTATATTGAATATCCAGAATGATTACAGAGAGCATCTCATCGCTAACCCATAGGAAAGTATTGTTATGAACAGCTGAAACTTAGTGACTGGGTGATGATTGCGTTTAATTCCCAGGTGTGTCATTTGTGTACACACTGCCTGGAAACCGCAAGAAGTGAAGAGAATGGCCTGGCCATGTAAAGAATACTTGGAAAATTAAAACAAAGCGGTCTCAACAACCAATTCATTTACCAGCAATACGAGACTAGTGTATATAAAACATACTGAATGGGTTTTACTTGGATTAAGAGAAATGCCCAATCAAATTCCCAGAATTTCATTTTCTGCAAATTCTCGATGTCAATAATGAACTTTGTAATTAAAGTAGAACATGGTAATTAAAAATAAAAAAATGCATGCTTGCGGGCTTGAAAAGTAAGTATAGATTTATATACGCAATCATGCATTAGTGGCACACTTAAATCATTGACCTTGCACATACTCTCATAGTAGATTAAAATCAATAACATTTATATTTTAAACTATGTGATTATATTATATATTAAAGAAAAGTATCGCCCTCGAACAAGTGATTTGCAAGATAATAAAATTGGAAAATTATTTAAAAATTTAAAATATGTCTTAATAGTGGTGTCTTATTTTCAACAAAGGGAATAATTCACTCGGACAAAGACGATTCTGACACATTATCATAATAAAATAACAGAAAGCTTAAGAAGTAGAAAATATTAACCCAAGGATAGAGAGCAATAAAAAATGTTGAGTATATTTAAACACGTTATAGAAATACATAATGAAGTTATGTGAAATATAAGAAAAACAATTTAAATAACTATAGCATGTTAGTTATCACAAGAGCTCTTGGGTTAATTTAGAGTTACCTCTGGAGAAGCATTTTTAGGTAGATTGATGGTTGGCATGTTTTTATATGAATTAACAGCAAAATATGAAATTGTTCATATATATATATATATATATATATATATAATCAGTGTTGATTTTATATTAAGATAGAAAAACCTTCAAACTTTAATGGACAAAGTTCAATCTCTCCATTCTCCAACTTTGTAGCCAACCATTTCATTTAAAATATAAGGGAGAAATGTTTGAAACTCCTGTAGATGTCAATATTATTGTCATACCCATGTTCATCTTAAGACAATCTGATCCTTTATACATAGAACTTTAGTATGTCCATTTATTTATACAGAAGACATATATATATATATATATATATATATATATATATCTTTTAATTATTTAGTTACTGTATTTACAAATATTCAGTTATATATGTACGTATATTGCTTTAACAATACAGACATCGAATTATAATATATATATATAATCAACTAGAATAAAACTACAAACATTTAAAAATGCCTAGATAAAATTGAAGATTAATATCCTTTGCTACAGTCGGTTTACGGCATATTCCTCCATCGTAAATTGTTACTCAAGATGGCAGAATATGTCGTAAACTGACTATAAAAAAGGATATTAATCTTCAATTTTATATAGGCATTTTTAATTTTTTGTGGTTTTATTCTAGTGGATTTTTTTATTATACTTATATTATTTAATAGATAGATAGATAGATAGATAGATAGATAGATAGATAGATAGATAGATAGATAGATAGATAGATAGATAGATAGATAGATAGATAGATAGATAGATAGATAGATAGATAGATAGATAGATAGATAGATAGATAGATAGGTAGGTAGGTAGGTAGGTAGGTAGGTAGGTAGGTAGGTAGGTAGGTAAGTAGGTAGGTAGGTAGGTAGGTAGATAGATAGATAGATAGATAGATAGATAGATAGATAGATAGATAGATAGATAGATAGATAGATGGATGGATGGATGGATGGATGGATAGGTAGGTAGGTAGGTAGAAAGATAGATAGATAGATAGATAGATAGATAGATAGATAGATAGATAGATAGATAGATAGATAGATAGATAGATAGATAGATAGATAGATATATAGATAGATAGATAAATAGAGAGAGATAGAGAGAGATAGATAGATAGATAGAGATAGATAGATAGAGAGAGAGATAAAGAGATAGATAGATAGAGAGAGATTGATAGAGAGAGAGAGATAGATAGATAGATAGATAGATAGATAGATAGATAGATAGATAGATAGATAGATAGATAGATAGATAGATAGATAGATAGAGATAGATAGATAGATAGATAGATAGATAGATAGATAGATAGATAGATAGATAGATAGATAGATAGATAGATAGGTAGGTAGATTGCTCACTCGCTAGCTAGCTAGCTAGCTAGATAGATAGATAGATAGATAGATAGATAGATAGATAGATAAATTGCTCACTCGCTCACTCACTAGATAGATAGATAGATAGATAGATAGATAGATAGATAGATCGATCGATAGATAGATAGATAGATAGATAGATAGATAGATAGATAGATAGATAGATAGATAGATAGATAGATAGATAGATAGATAGATAGATTGTAACAGTACACACACTCTCAATGAAACAAGTTAAGGCAGTCACATCTTACTATAGTCAGATTTAAGGTCCTCGTATAGGATGTCATGAATGATGTGATTTAATCTTAATATAAAACTATATCTGTTCCAAATAAATAATTTATTATTAATAAATTATTATATCTAAACCACATCAAATCAGTTTTTACCTTAATTGCTTTAACCATGATGCTCAGATTTCAAACTCAGGAAAATTTAACAATTGACTCTTTTCACAGGTTCCTATCAATATGCGCATATTATCGAGCCTATAGCCTCAGTAAATATTACTTGTGTAATCAATGTGCGTTTAATAAATTTATAATTACAACTTTAGAATAATAATAATAATAATAATAATAATAATAATAATAATAATAATAATAATAAATCTCATTAATTATTTAAAATAGGTTTCATGAAGTTATTATAATAATCAACAATGATTATATATTAAATGTTTGATCCTATCTTATAAAATCAAATAAATAAATAAAATAAAGTCTTCATTTAGTTTAATAATAAACATAATAATTATTTATTTAACAAATAAATAAATTAAACCTTATAATATATATATATATATATATATATATATATATATATATATTAAGCATAAATTATCCCACATGGTTAAGAAATCCAGTACTGTTCGTATTTCAAAATAGCCAGGTCAAAATGAAACCTGGCTATTTTGAAATAGGAAGTCTAATGTATTTTATATATTAATTAACAGAGCGCAGTACTGGATTTCTTAACCATGTGACATGATTTATGCTTAATATTTATATATATTTATTTCAGTATAGCGTTATGCACAGGGATTATTTTATATATATATATTTAAGAATTATTTATATATCTACTATCTTATCCCTTATATTTTAAATATATAAATATATTTTATTTACCCACAGTAGATATATTTTTTTAATGTATAACACTACATGATTTTATAATTTATATTAAATATATATATTTCAAAACATTAAGACTACTTTTTTAAAACTATTATATAATTAGATTTTACAAATAATAATCTAATTATTTGTATATGTTTTTATCCGTTAAAATGATTCTATGTAATTGTGATTATTAATTATAAAAAAAAATATATAAATATATTTCATTCCAATGTTAATCTTTGATCCAACTATAATAAACAATGGTTATTAGAGTATTTCAATTAGTACAAACAACATAGTGTCATGTCATAAAAGAAATAATATGTAAATTAAAAATAATTTAATTTCTTAACTGGAAGTTTACTCAATCCCTTTTATATTTATATACCTTTCCCATGTTAATATTTTTATCCCATATCTAAATTTTAATTAAATATATTAAAAAAATATTTTAAATTATTAATCTTCTCTTCTTATTTATTTCTTTAATGAAATGAATTCAATGATAAAGAAAATGAGATTAATGTTTATCAATTATATTTTTTTTAAAATTAAATGGTATTTATAAAAGTTAATGCAGTAGTCCTAGATGTTCCTGGAATTTGCAAATGAAAATCCTTCAAAGATACAATTTTTAATTCCTTAGTTGTAAAGCTTTGTAGAAGATAATATGAGATTGCAAGTTGATGTTTAGTTTTCTTTTTTGCATATAGATAACATCTTCTTTTATACAGAGTTCTTTTATAAACAATTATAATTTCATTTCAAAGATATAACTTAAATATAATTTTAAAGGCATTTGGCAAAAGTTGTTATTCACATACATATATTTGACTAGACAAATGCATTTTATATATCCTACAATAAAATTGGTGTTCTATTCACTTTGCATTTTTTTATAATATAATGTTCATTAATTTAATTTATTTGAAGTTTTTATAAAAATGTTTTTTTTTTAAATGATATTTATATTTAGAATTTCAAATAGAACGATATTTATAGAGTACAAAAATATATTCAAATTAAGTAATTTTAAAAATTACTTTTCTTTAAGAAATATGAAAAATTTATTTTAATAAGCTTTCTTATTAAATAGTTCAAAAATATGGATTTTATCCTATACACTGTTCTTTAAATTGAACACATTATAAATCCTTGTGAGGATATTACTGAAAAGATAAAATCTTTAATCTTCTCATAAAATATTTTATTTTTTTCTATTTATTGATGCATGAGCTTGCTAAAGTGTATCATATTATATATTGTGATATTACAATTTTATATTAAATCATTAAGTTGAATTCATTCCCTTTAATTCGATAAATTGCAAGTGAACTTAGAGGTCATCACCTTGTAAATTGTCTCTATAAATGAATTAGTATTTCAACAATGGTTTTTCATTCTAAAATATAAAAAATTCTAATTTACTATATATTATATTTATCTTCATAAAAATAATAGAAATAAAAATATACTGTAACATATGTTGATGTGTGTGTGTGTGTGTACTGTATTCTGGTACTATATATATATATATATATATATATATATATATGTGTGTGTGTGTGTGTGTGTGTGTGTATATATATGTGTGTGTGTGTACTGTAATCCTCCCCCAACACCAATCCTACATCTCCTATAAACAAATACCCAGGGCACCAATTCTATTGATGATAGAGTAAACTACTAATACTGTCAAACTATAGCTTAGCTCAGTGGGGACTACAGAGATCTATAATACAATAAATGCAAATAAAATACAGGAGGAAACATTATGAATCAATAAGAATAATAAATTAAATTGATAAAGTACCATCCATTTAAATTAAGAAACTATAGTTTAATTTTATCTCCTCCAATCATCAAAATGCATTAATCAAACTTTACTGTATAATAAGCTTCAATTAAATAAAACCAAGATGTGGTACTAATCAACATTACTGTATAATAATTTAAATTAAATAAAACAAAATATAACACTAACCAACTTTTACTGTATAGTAATTTAAATTAAACATAATAAAAAAATACCACTAACCAACTTTTACTGCCTAGTAATTTAAATTAAACAACCAAATTAATATTTGCTTGGAAACAGTAAGAGAATATCTCAGGGATTTTATGACATAACTGATTTAAAGATTTATACTCTACAATAGTTACCAATTACCATCATAAAAGGTAATAACATAAAATTGAGTATTGTTCTAATGAAATAGTAGTTAGACAATGAAAGAAATAGGGTACATTTGGGTTTCAAATCATCATATAAATAATAACTAAGTAAATAAACTTTCCCAGAGGATCATCAAATAGTTAAGCATTCCATATAGTGTTTGGATTGAGAGAACAATATCATCAGATTGAAATATATTCATTACTAAATTCATGAAATAGTGCAATCATATAATATTGGATATGTATGAGTGTGTGACAAATAAGAATAGGAATGCATGTAAAACAACACCTCTTAACAAAGTTTTTTTTTTTTAAATAAATAAAACATTTATTATATTGAGTAGTCAAAAATAAACAGTTTATACTTCTAGTTTATGCCTGTACACATTAGTGGCCAATTCCAATATTCATTACTAAATAAAATGACATTGGAGTAGTTAACATTACAATAAATTACTTTATACTCAAACATATACAAATTATCAGCTAATTCTAACATGCTTATCAAACATTTATCAACAAACTACATTGAAGTATTTACGTTAAAATAAACTTCTTTATATTCTTACTTCAGACATATACATGTTACTAGCTAGTGCTAATAGGGTTTATTAGATATGTATTTACAATCTAATACTGAAGTAAATAAAAATTAAATGAAACATATTCATACTTTTGCTTCAACTATGTTATCAGCCAATTGCAATTTTCTGTGACTACCAAACCAACACTGGAGTAGTTAAAAAAATCAATATTGGTCTAAACACATCAAAGAGAGGTCACTCAATCCTTTATAAATCAATTGAAAAAATATATTAACTAGATGTACTTTTTTTTCTTTTCTCTACTGTTGGTTAACTCATTCAGATGAGGATGAATTATTCTGAAGACTTGGTGATTAAAATTTAGAATAAATTAGTGTGATATGATTTGAAATATTTACTCAAGACATACAAACCTGTAATATATTTCTTCCATATTTTCAGGATCAATAATATATTGTGCATACTTCTATATTACACCACCTGTTATAATATAATTATAACAGCTGCATTCCATTGGTTTGCTTATGAAGTTAAGAAATAAAATATTATACAGATGATGCCATAGACAAACCAATAACTTTAGGAATACTTCTACTTTAGATGTCCTATAAAAGAAATCAATCCTACCTTTTATTTTTATTGGCAAACTACATTACACATATTTATAAATATATAATGGGAAAACATTACAAAATGGAAACATGATGGTCAAGGAGACTTTCTTAACTCCAGTAATCTAAAAAATAAAACATAGTGACTCTTTAACCTTACTCAGAGGTCCAATGCTGATGTGGACTCAGTCTCATCACTGAAAAACAAGGGAAATATACTGCTTCACTATATATAGTATAATCATCATAACACACAACTGTTTAATCCAAAAAATATAATCCACTCATGACAAGTATTTAAACAAACTAGGGGAGAGTTCTCTCAATCCCTGACATTATAATATATATTCTAAATATTTTTTTGATCATATCTTTTTAACACACTTCATTCTAAACATAAAAAAAATAAATTCATTCTTATATAAATTCCTAATTCTCCCACTTTTTATGTCATATCACATCATCCAAAATCGATTGGAGAAATATAAGTCGATCAACTTAAATTTCAATAATTATATAAATGAATTGCACAACAGGCACACACACATGACAACACACAAACAAATTTCAAATCATATTCAATACCTAAATATTATAACAATACTAACTAACTAATTGAAAATAAATCACACTTTCCTGGTGAATTGTAAATATTCTAAATCTGAAGTATAATAATTACTATTACATAAACCTTATCATTTCTGGCAAAGCAAAAATGAAACAAGACTTTTGTGAATTTGATATTAACTAATAAATCTAAATAAAATTTTGACTTATGACAAACTACAAATCTTTTGAGTTTAAAGCATAACAATTGTTATTAAATAGACCTCTTAGTCTCTGATAATGCAAAGATAAAATAATACTTTTACATATTTACTCCTGTTAAATTGATTGCCAGCTTCATAATAGCAAATAAATATTTCTACCACTAATTTAAGCATATAGAATACATGTATAAAACAAAATTATATCAGAATAATATTAAATTACCCAGTATAATATTCTCCATATTAAACATATCTGAGATGATCTTGAAGTAAAAGAAAATAATAAATAAAAAGTATAGAAAGACAAATAAATTGAATTACCTATCTATCATACACTAACAACAAAGAAAATAATTAAATCTTCTTTAGCTAGGAAAATAAAAGTTCATTTGTACAGTCTGTAACTAAAACCTCTTAAGTATGTATAGACATAATGCCAATAATTATAAAATAGATAGGTGTTAGTAGACATGTAGAATATTTCATGCAGGATGGACAATTTTTAAATCCACTTACTGAGCAGTTTCTAAACTTTTTAATAAATCTAATTGAAATTGATGACAATATAGTATCCAAAGTGTTTAATATTTACTTTTTATAATGATGAATTAATATTTACTACTGCATATTTTAGTTACATTTTCCTGTTTAATTAATTGGTGTTTTTATAGTTTTAGAACTCAGCTATCAGTCTTGCAAATTTCAATAAGGAACATTAATTTTCCACCAACCATGACTGCAATTACATTTATCTTGGAGTTTATAATAATTTATCAAAGGTCATCCATTAGGCAAATAGTTGATTAATTCATAATATTCACTTAAGTCTACATAATTTTTTAAATGACAATATATTTTGATAATAAATTAAATACGAGGGAGGAAAATAAGAAAATATTCACAATAAATATTCATGCTCTTCAACTCACATTTATATTATATGCACATAAAATATGGGTTAGTTATCCATCCGTTACATAAGTCACGCATTCCCTTCCTTAATCCTAGAGATAGAAATGGTTCACTTGTTCAATAATAATAATAATAAAAATGATGATGATGACAATGATAACAACAACAACAGCAACAATAATAATAATAATAATAATAATAATAATAATAATAATAATAATAATAATAATAATAATAATAATAATAATAATAATAATAATATGAAGAAGAGAATAAGAAGAAGACATGTTATACTAAGTTAGATACACACATCCTTCTATTTGAATTTTATTTTTCTATAGCCAGAAGAATTTTTTAATCTTGAGTTTACAAAATATTTTGTTAAAAAGTTCACCTTAACTTTTCCCACATAGTAGCAAGATTAACACTCTTCAATTTTTTCTTTAATATTAAAGATTAAGATTAAATAATTTAACCTGGAGTTATAGACACATGTATGCATTTTAAACAATGATATTAAATCTAAGTTAATTGGAAATATAGGGAGATGTACCATGTTTGAAGTTGATTACATTTCCATCCTTTTGTTTATCTTCAAAAAAAATTTTTTTAACTATTTTCATATAAAAAAATGAATACTTAAAAAAATTATACTTTTGAATTTAAGTTGCTTGGTTTTAGAAGAAGAACCACTTTGTAGAGAGAGAATACTGTAATAAAGAAGACTATTTCTTTATATTTTTATATCCCCTTTTATTACTGATTATTGTTTGGACATCCATTTCCTTTACCAATCAAAGGTTACTTCCCCCAAAGATCAACTCTAAAATATGTCAGTCCCACTTTCTGCATTGAGATAATAAGCTGAAAATATTGAATAAATTTTATCTTTTGAAAAAGTAAAAAAAAAGATTTTGTCTTCTAAATAATATTACTTAAATTAAATCAATAAAGAATAAATACATTCTAATCTCTTAAATAAAAAATAATTATTTTTTTTGTTTAATAATTCACTGATAAATTTACTTATTAATCAGTCAAAATTTATTTAAAGTGGTTATCAAAAATATGTATTGTAATTTTAAATATTTCACTGTAAACATAGTATTTGGTATTTTACTCAA
Organism: Epiperipatus broadwayi; assembly: GCA_028023455.1. Lineage (NCBI taxonomy): Eukaryota > Metazoa > Onychophora > Udeonychophora > Euonychophora > Peripatidae > Epiperipatus > Epiperipatus broadwayi. The sequence continues at coordinate 2,558,822 of JAQFVV010012442.1, read as the reverse complement.
ATACTTGAAAGAAAAGTGAAGTTGTAATATGGCACAAACATACATGCACATACATATATGCTGCACTATATGTACTAAACTAATCTGATCAACATAGAAGCCTATAAAATCATGAGTCAAATATACTGTACTAACTTTTATGGACTAGAACATCAATGAGCAATTAAATCAGAAAATCACTAAACAAATATCAACTACTGTTTTACAGACAAATAAAACAACTTAAGCTATAGACCAACAATTACTGTGACAAGCCTCCCTTTTTGTCATTAAATATTATTCAGAAATTTTAAGTATCTTAAAACTTCCAAATATCTGCAAGTACTTTGTAAGCAAGGTTTTGGATTATTAATGAAGAAGTTTTGAAAATTTTATGTTATTTCATTTTTTAGTTAAATGCAATCAGCTGTTACTGATACAGTGCTACATACTTACAATCAGTTTCTTGTTCCTATTCAGAAGGTCACAACTCTCCCTTCTTTATAATGAAAATAAAGAAATACACAAGTAACAACAAGAATGTTATATTAGTAATTTACAAGTTTTTAAAATAAGATTAATTCTGAACTTGGAAAATTATGCATACAAAACATTTACACTTGCAAACTTCTAATTAACTATTATACTTATTGGATATGGTATCAAGCAATGATCATTATAGGTATTTTAAATCTTGTCTTTGCATTCTTTATCTCTCTTTGTCTAATAAGTTTCTCTCTAAGATATTTCATTTCCACTTTCTTGGGTTTAACTCTAGTTTTTATGATATTTTTACTTTATTTCTTGTCTTCTTAATACAATTTACATTGTTCAACCTTTCTATCTTTCTCTTAAGTTTCACCTTAGCTTTATCTAAATTTCTTTCTGGGTTCATATCTTTCTTAAAAAAACCTATACCAAATTTCTTTGTATTCTTAGTTTTACATTTTACCTTTACTTTACCAACTTCTCTGCCATGATTAACACCTTTTATCCTATGCTCCACACTAGATATTATATGCTTAATATCCTCATATAATACTGTTCTGCAAACATTGATATTTGTGTTATGATCTAAGTAAGTAAGAACACATTTTGGAACTATGCTTTCACTGTTATCTTTGAACTTATTGCTTGTGATGTCAATAACTTTTAACAATTCATTTTTTAAAATTTCTAGATATTTCAAGCCTAAAGTGATTATTTCTGTTTTCACTGATTTGTTAATTTCTTCATCTTTATCAAGGTTTTTCTTGAGATTTTCAAGCATATCTATAACTTCATTTTTGCTTTATTCTGGGTCCTGATTAACTACTTCTCTAAGTTTCTCATGTGCTTTTTAATTCTTCACTGACTAAACCAACATTTTTATTAATTAATTTAACAATCTGCTGATTTTCTTTTTATGTTGCAATACTGAGTCATCATTGTTTAATTTAATCTGCTATAGCTGATTTTTAACACTTGTTTCCATCACTTCTGGTTTGAATACCTGGCTGCTAATATTCTCTCTAATCTCCTGCAATTATGATTTCATTTCTGACAATATTTCTGACATTTGTTGGATATACTCATCTAATCTCTTACTCATGATTTTTAATACTTCTGATTTAATTTCTGACATTTGTCTAGATAAGTTGGCCGAGTTCTCATTCGTTTTCTCAATCATTCTTAGGATATACTCATCCATTCTTACAAATGTGATATTTTTACCCTACCATCTCCTCTGCTGGTTAAATTCATGGTTTCATTCCCTGAATCAATATTGGGAAGTAAAGCAATTGTGTCTGGGAATCACACCTTTTGGGACCTGCCCAAATCCTCACACATTCTTTTATATCCAATTTTTAAATATATTAATGTATTATTCATAAAGAAAACAACATATATCAACCCTACTTTCCTCTCAACCAAACAATTCAAATTCTCCATCATCATTCAAAGACACATAATGTCATTATGATATGAGTATTCATATTCTCCCACATAATATTTGGTTTCCACACATGAAAAATGAAAAAAAACTATTGCACTTTATAATCAGATGACATCAATCCAAACATGCATGACATTATCAAATTAGATTTGTTTACTTCATTTACAAATGTGTCATAAACTGAATTAGTTTTGACATAACAAAGACAAAATAATTTGAATAAGATATGATTATGAGGCTATGTGTTGAATGACTTAAAGTACTATAACTGGTATCCACAACCCTATTCAAATTTCATTTATCAGGCCAAAAACTACTATAAACAATGGACTAGAATGATTTACCCCACACTCATCATTCAGCAGAAAATTGATTCTCATGTTTTAAGGCACAAAATTTGAAACCAATGATTCAAATGTCATGCACCATATTTTGAAACCAAAAACTTATTGTAACTTCCCCCCAACACCAATCCTACATCCCCTATAAACAAATAGCTGGGGCACCAATTCTATTGATGATAGAATAAACTACTAATCAGACTCCACACTGATTTACTATTGAGAGTTTTAGAAGACTGTCCAAGTGTAGCTTAGCTCAGTTGGGGCTAGATTTCTATAATATGAAAAATTCAAATAACATACAGAAGGATATATTATGAATCAATAAGAGTAAAACACCTACTGGGTTTATGATAAATAAGTCATTGAAATTGATAAAGTTTGATCCATTTAAATTAACAAATTATAGTTCAATTTTATCTACTCCCATCATCTAAATGCAGTAACCAACCTTTACTGGATAATAAGCTTAAATTAATTAAAACCAAGATGTAGTACTAATCAACTTTACTGTATAATAAATTAAATTAAATTAAATATATCACTAATGAACTTTTGCTGTATAGTAATTTAAATTAAACATAATAAAAAAATACCACTAACCAACATTTACTCTACAGTAATTTAAATTAAACAACCAAATTAATATATGCATGGAAACAATAACGGAATATCTCAGGGATTTTATTACATAACTGATTTAAAAATTTATACTCTACAATAGCTACCAATTACCATCATAAGAGGTATTGACATAAAATTGAGCATTGTTTTAATGAAATAGGAGTTAGACAATGATCAAAATAGAGTACATTTTAATTTCAAATCATTAACTAAATAATAACTAACTACATAAACTTTTCCAGAGGATCATCAAATAGTTAAGCATTTTATAAAGTGTTTGGATCAAGAAAACAATATTATCACATTAGAACATATTCACTATTAAATTCACGAAATAGTGCAATCATTTCATATTGGATATGTATGTGTGTGTGGAAAATAAGAATATGAATGCATGTAAAAGAACAACTCTTAACAAAGTTTTTTTAATAAATAAATCATTTATTATATTGAGTAATCAAAAATAAACAATCTATACTTCTACTTTACACCTATAGACATTAGGCCAATTCCAATATTCATTACTGAATAAATTGACATTGGAGTAGTTAACATTACAATAAATTTCTTTATACTCAAACATATACAAGTTATCAGCTAATTCTAACATGTTTATCAAACATTTATCAACAAACTACATTGAAGTAATTACATTAAATTAAACTTTTTTATTTTCTTACTTCAGACATATACATGTTACTAGCTAATTGTAATAGGCTTTATTAGATATTTATTAACAAACTAACACTGGAGTAAATAAAGATTAAATTAAACATATTCATATTTTGCTTCACTATATACATGTTATCAGCCAATTACAATATTCTGTGTCAACCAAACCAAAACTGGGGTAGTTAAACAATGCAATATGGGTCTAAACATATAAGTTAGAGAGGTCACACTATGCTTTATAAATCAATTGAACAATTCTATTAACTAGATGCATTTTCTTTTTTTTTTCTCTACTTTTAGTTTACTCATTTAGATGAGGATGAATTATTCTAAGACTTGATGATTAAACTTTAGAAGAAATTAGTATATGATTTGAAATATTTACTCAAGACTTACAAATTAGTAATAGATTTTTTCCATACTTTCAGGATCAATAATATTTTGTGCATGCTTTTATATTAGACGACCTGTTATAATATAATAAATATAGCTACATCTCATCAGTTTTCTTATGAAGTTAAGAAATAAAATATCATAATGCAAATGATGTCATAGAGCAACCAACAACTTTAACACTACTTCTACTTTAGATGTTCTATAAATAAATTCAATCCTACCTTTTATTTTTATTAGCAAACTACATTACACATAGCTATGAATATACAATGAGAAAACATTCCTGAATAGACACATGAGGGACAAGCAGACTTGCTTAACTCTAATAATCTATACCTCAAAATATAATGACTTCCTAATCTTACTCAGAGGTTCAATGCTGCTGTGGATTCAGTCTCATCACTGAAAAACAAAAGAAATATATTGCTTCACTTCATATAATATAATCATCATAATACACAACTGCTTAATCTAGAAAATATAATCCACTCATGACATGTATTTAAACAAACTAAGGGAGGGTTTTTTCATTCCATGACAATATATATCCTAAATGATTTCTTTCTTCATATCTCTTTAACACACTTCCTTATAAACATAAAAAAAAAAAATTCATTCTTACATAAGATGTAATATGTTGGACTATTTCCATCATTTATGAGTGAATATTGAATGTATAGAAAATTTTAAACTTTATTTAAACTTTTCAAATACAAACAACTTGTTAGTAATAACAACCAAATAGACAATACAAGTTAGTAATTACACAACGTTTCGAGTAGTATTATTCTCCACTCTTCTTCAGGTGTTTCTGGCCTATATTCACAGTGACAATATTCGCTTAGAAGTTGAACTCGCACCTTTAGATTCTTGTATATTGAATTTAAGGCAAACACTCTACCAACTGAGCTATTCTGTCAAAGGCTCAGTTGGTAGAGCATTTGCCTTAAATTCAATATACAAGAATCTAAAGGTGCGAGTTCAACTTCTAAGTGATTATTGTCACTGTGCATATAGGCCAGAAACACCTGAAGAAGAGTGGAGAATAATACTACTCGAAACATTGTGTAATTACTAACCTGTATTGTCTATTTGTGTGTTATTACTAACAAGTTGTTTGTATTTGAAAAGTTTAAATAAAGTTTAAAATTTTCTATACATTCAATATTCACTCATAAATGATGGAAATAGTCCAACATATTACATCTTATAATATACCATCATTACAAACCTTCAGACAAATATTCTTACATAAATTTGTAATTTTTCCACTTCTCTTAGCATATCTCATCATTCAAAATTGATTGGAAAAATACAAGTCAATTGACTGTAATTTCAACAATTATATAAATAAATTGCACAACAGGCACACACATGACAACACACAAAAGAATTTCAAATCATATTCAATACCTAAATATTATAACAATATTAACTAACAAATCGAAAATAAATCTCTCATTACCGGTGAACTGTAAATATTTTAAATCTGAAATATAATAATTACTATTAAATAAACCTCATCATGTCTGACAAAGCAAAAATGAAACAACACTTTTCTGTATTTGATATTAAATAATAAATCTAAATAAAATTTTGATTTATGACAAACTACAAATCTTTTGACTTTAAAGCATAACAATTATTATTAAATAGACCTCTTAGTCTGTGATAATGCAAAGATAAAATAATACTTTTATGCATTTACCCCTCTTAAATTGATACTAGCTTCATAATAGCAAATAAATATTTCTACTGCTAACATAAGCGTATAGAATAGATTTATAAAACAAAAAGTTATATCAAAATAATAATTATCCAGTATAATATTCTTCATATTATACATATTCATGATGATCATGAAGAAAAAAAAAATATTAAATAAAAAAATATAAAAACAAATAAATTGAATTACCTATCTATCATACACTAACAACAAAGTAAATAATTATATATTCTTTAGCTGGAAAAATAAAAGTTCATTTGTACAGTCTGTAACTAAAGCTTCTTATGTCTGTATGGAGATAATGGTGATAATTATAAAATGGATAGATGTTAGTAGACATATAGACAATTTCCTGCAGGATGGACAATACATATTTTTTGAATACAATTAAAGAGCAGTTTCTAAAGTTCTTAGTAAAAGCTAATTGAAATTGCTGCCAATATAGTATGCAAAGTGTTTAATAGCTATTTTTTTATAATGATGAATTAACATTTACTGCTGCAGACTGTAGTAACATTTTACTGTTTAATTAATTGTTGGTTTTATAGTTTTATAACTCAGCTATCAGTCTTGCAAATTTCAAAAGGGAACATTAATTTTCCACCAACCAACGTTGACTGCAATTACATTTATCATGCAGTTGATAATAATTTATCAATGGTCATTGAAAAGGCAAATAGTTGATTAATTCATACTATTCACTTAAGACTACATAATTTTTAAATGACAATATATTTTGATAATAAATTAAGTATAAATGAGGAGAACAATAAGAAAATATTGACATTTAATATTGATGTTCTTCTAAACGCGTTTATATTATATGCATATAAAATGTAGGTTAGTTATCCATCAGTTACATAATTCACACATTCTGTTCTTTAATTCTAGATACATGAATGGTTAGGTATATTTCTTGTTCAAAAATAATAATAATAATAATAATAATAATAATAATAATAATAATAATAATAATAATAATAATAATGATGATGATGATGATGATGATGATGATGATGATGATGATGATGATGATGATGCTGATGATAATAATAATAAGGCACATTATATTACATTAGATACACACATCCTTCCATTTGAACTTTATTTTTCTATAGCCAGAAAAAATTTTTAATCTAGAGTTTATCAAATGTTTTGTTAAAAAGTTCAGTATAACTTTTCCACACAGTAGTAAGTTTCACACACTTAATTTTTCCTTTAATATTAGACGTTAAAATTAAATAATTTGAACTGGAGTTACAAACACATGTATGCATTTTAAATGATTATATTAACTCCAAGCTAGTTAATTGGAAATATAGGGATATATAACTTGTTTGAAGTTGATTACATTTCCATTATTTTGTTTATCTTCAAAAAAAATTTCTTAACTACTTTCATATAAGAAAATTAATACTTACAAAAAATTATACTTTTGAATTTAAGTTGAATACTAACTGCATAGTTATGGAAGAAGAACCACTTTGTAGAGAGGGAAAAGACTATAATAAAGCAGACTCCTTCCTTATATTTTTATGTCCCCTTTTATTATTGATTATTGCTTGGACATCCACTTCTTTTACCAACAAAGGTTACTTCCCCCAATGTTCAACTTCAAAAAAAGTCAGTCCCACATTATGCACCGAGATAATTAGCTGATAATATTCAATAACTTTTTCTCTCTTGAAAAAGAACAAAAAAAAGATTTTTTTTCTTCTAAATAATATTACTTAAATTGAATCAATAAAAAAATAAATACATTCTACACTCTTAAATAAAAAATAATTATTTTTCAAATATAGTGGTTGATAGTGTACTTGTTTTGTTTAATAATTTACTGATCCAATTACCAATTAATCAGTCAAAATGTATTAAAAGTAATTATCAAAGATATATATTTTAAATTTAAATGTTTCATTGTAAACATAATATTTGGTATTTTAATCAAATACCTGAGAGAAAAATGAAGTTGGAAGATTGCACAAATATACATGCACACACATATATGCTGCACTATAAATACTAAACCAATGTGATCAAAATAGAAGCCTATTCACCCATGAGTCAAATATACTGTACTAACTAAGCTGTGGACTGGAGTATCAATGAGCAAATAAATCAGAAAATTACTAAACAAGTATCAACTACTGTTTTAGAGACAAAGAAGACAAATCTGCATCAACTTAACCTATTTACCAATCATTTCTGTGACAAGCCATCCCCCTTTCTATCATTAAATACCCTTCAGAAATACTAAGTTTATTCAAACTTCCAAATAATATCTGCAAGTACTTTGTAAACAATGTTTTGGATTATTAATGAAAAATTTTTGAAAATTTCATATTATTTTATTTTTTTAGTTAATCACAATCAGCTGTTACTGATACAGTGCTATATACTTAAAATTGGTTTTCCATGCCTATTCAGAAGATCACTATATATATATATATATATATATATATATATATATATATATATATATATATATATATATATATATATATATATATTTTGTAACCTATCAAATTCTCAGGGATTTTAGAATCGTGGGATGTGGAGAAGCAGATACTGACTTAAAATTATTGGCATTTTATGAACACTATTCCAGGGATGGCAATATTAGTTAACTCTAGCTCAAGATATCCAAGCCAATAATCACTCTTTCAAATTAATAAAAAAAAAAAAATAACAAATATCAACTTAAAAGGTATTCTAATATTGCGACTGGAGAAAGGTTTTTATGACAACCCGCAGCATCTAGCAATATATTATAATCCTACCATACACTCAATTTTAGTGCTAATAAAATTATTATATAAACTGACATATGTGTGATATGAGTTTACAGTATATAAATTGTCGTGTCTTTAAATTTGAATCCATTGTATAGTAATTACAGTTATATGAACGAATTATTTAATTTATGTATTGAAGTATTGATATCCTTTGAATGTGATTGGATTTGAACATGATTACATTTGAATGTAATCAGATTTCTGGAATTTGTGAGTTCCAAAATATTAAGACACAGACCAAATTTTATTAAATTATAAAACTTCAATAATAATAATAATAATAATAATAATAATAATAATAATAATAATAATAATAATAATAATAATAATAATAATAATAATAATAATAATAATAATAATAATAATAATAATAATAATAATAATACGAAAATATATTACAGTATTTACATATTTTCGTAGCTCTCAATCCTTTTAAATTAAAGCCAAAATAAATAAATAATGTTACATTATCAATAAAATGTGATTCCCAGTTGCTACGGAATCATATTCTTATGCTAACCGGCTAACACACCATTAGAACCATAAGTACGCCAAGAAATTATATTCCAGATAATAATAAAAAAATATTAACTACATTTTAATGCTAATTCTTACAAACTTCAAACCTAAACAACATTTCTTAACATATGGTTAGTGACAATGGCCGCAAAAAATCTTTTAATTAATAAAATATACTTGTAAACTAAGCATTATGTAGAATAAATATATATTCCCTATTAAATCATTTCAAATATCTTAACACTATAAAACATATGCTTCCCTCCTTTCCATACACAAATGGTTTTAAGCGTTACACACAAAAAATAAAATATATTAACTCTCCTATAACCGCATTTACACAACCATGTTGATCATAACCAATGTCCCCCAACAAGAGTAATATTTATTGTTTTTACCAATCCAGTGGAGATAGGCTTCAGCTGTCAGCTGGATGTAGATGCACATTGTTTAATACAAATTAATTTTCGTATCATGTTATTTCTATTTAAAATTTTTAAATCTATTGTTTTTTTAGCGAGCTTCACAAAGCAAAGTCAAATGATATACATCAATATAGTAAGTCGACTTCAATTCTTATGTGCTACAAGTAAATACCGAGCTCTTAAATTAATATAATGACCTTATAATCAGTATAAACACTATTTCATAATTCTCCCTACAAATAACATACATCTGTAATGAAAGAAACATACAAATCAATATAGCAGCATTGGTAATAACCCAACAATAAGAGAGCACTCTTTCCCTAGAAGCTGGCATATGCTAAGATTTAGTCACTACACATATATAGAAGAATGGGCTTGCATAATGCACCACTATGAAATGTAGAAATCATCTAACAGTGTAGCATGACTATGGAGCAAAGAATTCACCCTATAGCTTCTAATAAAAAATATATAATAAACTATTTGGGGAGCAACTATGCTTTTTTTTTTAAGTGTCATAGCATCGGCCGGGACGCAAACCCGCAACCCGGGCAACTATCTGCTAGTGCAAGGCAGTTGCTCTGACCTCTCGACCACCCATGCAAGACTAGACAAGATGGTAAGAACTTAACCAATCTTGAATATACTAAGGCCATGTACCAACTCTCGTACATATCAGAGATTAGTTTTAACTTACAGCTGTTGCATTGATGTATAAACCAATAATTTTGCAAGTCAAATAGGGCTACATATAAAATAGCTTCATATTGGTAACAGTAAAAAAAAAATTAAAAAATAAACATCGTTCACATAATAATTCTACTTCTCCAAACTGGGGCAAGCCTATATTATATCTCAAAAGATATACATTAAAATATAAAAAAAAAAAAAACATGCTAATTTTATTATAATCAAAATTTAAGATAATAACCCATTTTAACAAACATCTTTTACACTACACCCTCCCATGCAACTATCTCAATATTATTAAGGAAATCCATATTCATACAACAATTCAAGGCATATTTAGGCCACCATACTAATCTTAAATTTAAACAATCTAAATATTTATTAACTTTAACTCATAAGCGTAACAACTAGTATCATAATGTGTTAACTAAATGGATTACAAAGCAACTAATCATGAATAATAAAAATTATACTTATAGTTTCTATAGCAAGTTCGTGCTGATCCTTATAGATACATTCATCCCGCAAATAATTCCATGTGCACATTAAATCCAACAAGTGAATCCATGGTAAGTTATTTAAATTAATTTTATAAACTAATCTACTGGATTTCAATGTAACATTTGACTCAGAAAACACTCAGTTACTATTTCCAAGGGTTTCCTTTAGGAGATTAGCACTGTACCATTATAATTATTTTAGTTATCCAAATGAAGTAGTAATTTGTCAATCAACTGTTTTTTTTTTTCCTTTAGACATTTTCCATTTATTAAGATAGGAATTCATTTTCTATTTTCATGTAATTTAAATAAGTTTTATCACAATTTAAAGGCATAATGATTGAGTTTTTTCCCCAATAAAATCACATTAAATTTCAGTTATATTCACAACACTTCTTTCATTGACAATTTTGTTTCCTATGGTGCTGGTAATAGAAATATTATTCAGGTGGGATCTAGCGTATACATTTATAATTACACTTTCATTTCCCCTCTTTTCTTGAATATTTTTTTTATTTTTTACTTTATAACAACATTTATCAAACATCATAATTAATTGATTGAAGAAAATTTATAACATAATTTATGATTTCCGTATTTTCTTCAAAGTTACTTTTGGTCTTCAGCAAGTGCTTTACTATTTCCAGATCTGGTGTGACAATGTCGGCCATTTTTAAAGATCACAATGATGATTAATTTTTGGAAGAAATAACATATATATGATGTAAAAAGTTTAAGTACACATTATATTTTAACAATAATATCCCATTTGATTCAATATTTTAGAATCAAAGATTGTGGCCAGTACAGACAAGAGAGAAAAATAGTTTTATCATCTTGACTTGTCCATCAATCTCTGATTCATGCCTCCTCTCAATTAAATCTTTATATCCTAATTTTAATTGGCTATCCACTATTGTTTTAAAATTAAGTGTGTACATCCAGACAGACATCATGTGATTCTTATGGAATGTTTTTCGCTCTGAATGAAAACTGCTTGAGAGAGCCAAATAAAAATATTTTTTTTATAATGATAACAATAATAAAAAATACATAGCAGACTAACTTTGAATTCAAGATTTTGAATGAGAACTTTCTGATATAGACTTGAAATTTAGATAAAAAAAATTCTATCTCAATAGGCTTTCGAGTGATACCACACATGCCTTATTAAGGGCTATTTTTATTATTAAAATTATTTCATACTGTTCTAACATACATTCTCATACACAGGCGATTCTGCTCAATCAATTCTAATGCTTAGCTTAACCCTTAATTTAACACAAAAAATTATTTCTCTATTGATATTTTGCAGCTAATCTTTACTTCCAAATAGACCCCCCCCCCAATTAATTTTTTTACTAATGAACAATTATATGTATCCTGTAAAGTATTTATTCTTTCCATTATCTATTCTACTCATTAACAACTACCCCTTATATATACTCAATAATAAATAATTACATATTCATTTGACTGCTTATGTCACTTTATTTTCCTTTTAAATTTTTATTAACGAATAAGCTACTTTTATTTTGAGCATTAATGAAATTGGCTATCTTAATATAAAGCTTAGCACTGATTGTATATATGTGAGAGGATAGTAATCTAGACCAAATGATGAATGCTGGTTTAGCATGAAATACGTATATTGGTGATTATTTTTTATCTTTTCAACATGTGTATGATCAGGTGGGTCAGCAATATGAGATAGCACTGAGAGTAGTGGGTAGTGTGAAAGACTGAGTTGGAATCGCGCATATATTACATATATAAATGCAGGTTTAAGTCTGTACAATGTATTCATATTGGTGCCCTTTTCAAATGTTAATAATTTATTACATTAACGAACTATTACAATCATAAAACCATCTAGTATTCAGTAATGAAATGAAAACAACCAATACCAATATAGGTCATTAAAATAAATCAAAACATACATAGAAAATCCAGTAATTACAAAATAATTGACTATATCGTAACAATGTAATAAAATAAATTACATGCATTTTTTATACAATTATATATATATATATCATCAACCATTATCAATCCGCTGCAGGATGAAGGTCTCTCCAAGTTTAATCCATCTTTTCCGATCTTTAGCTTCTCTTCTCCACATCACCCCTGCACACTTTCTTATTTCATCCATCCATCTCACATGTGGTCTCTTTCTGGGTCTTTTACAATCTCTTGAAATCCAGTTTAAAATTTCAACTGTCCATCTATTATCATCTCTTCTAGCAATATGTCCAGCCCAACTCCGCTTCAATCTTTTAATTTTTTCAATGAGATAAGTAACACCTATTTGTTCTATTACCCATACATTACATTTTTGGTCTCTTCTTGCAGCACTGCTGTAAAAAGTTTTGGAGATATGGAGTCATCTTGTCTTACACCTTTCTCAATGTTGACTTTCCCAGTATCATTATGTAATCTAATTGTTGCTGTTGCATTTTTATAAATATTCTTCAAAATATGACAATATCCTGGATCTATACCTTGATGATCCAATGCTTTAATCACTTAAGAAATGTTTATAGAATCAAATGCCTTTTCATAATCTACAAATCCAAAACATAATGACAACTCATATTCATTCGTCCTTTCTATAACTTCTCTCAACACCTGGATATGATCTACTGTACTAAAACCACTTTTAAATCCAGCTTGTTCTCTTGGTTGGTGGAAATCCAATGTTCTCTGCAGACGAGTTGTAATTATCTTGGTAAAAATTTTATATAAAACTGATAAAAGGCTGATAGGTATGTAATTTCTAATATCTTCTTTATCACCTTTTTTAAATATTAATATTATTACTGCATTCTTCCAATCATCCGGTATTTATATATATATATAATTTTTCATTCATTTTTAATTGACGGCATATTAATCAAATATGTAGAATTCTTGTAAATATTCATACAATTATTTAAATTATTTTTAATATAATATATTTCATATATTTGTCATCTTTTTTGATCTTTGATGTAATTTAAACATTTAATACTTTTTGTAGCATCTATTCTATGCCCATATTTTAAATAATGAATATAGAATGCAGATTTATCATCTTTTCTATTAATTGCATTATTATGTTTTTTGACTCTTACTTCTAATTGTTTGCCAGTATGCCCAAAGTAGACCATTTTACAAATTTCACATGAAATTTTATGTACAATTTCTTTTTGTACCGTATATCATTTCTTAACCTATAATTACCTATTAATAAACCAAGATTTTTATTGTTTGACCAGCCAATATTTATATCCTTCTCAATATTTTTTTTGTTATACCTCAATGTATTATATATCCTAGGACAATATGAAAGTCTAATCCATTTCTTATTTGATTCATTATTACAATTATCAATACCATAATTTTCTTTTAAATGAGTGATAGTTTCAAACCTGTACTCTATGTTCCATTCAAGTCTTAGTAAGTAATGTAGTATAGTTTAATTGTAATCTCACATTCCTTTAGTTCTATTCCTTCAAGCTTCCAATTCATTTATTAGGGACACATACAATCATTTTAACCCTCTGAATATGTATATCATGAGCCCCTAGCCTATCTCACTCAGAGAGATGCCAATTGATTGAAAGCAATAACTTTCAGTGCTCTTTTTTAAGTTAGATTTTTTCTCATGTGTCAAAGCATTGACCGGAAGTGAACCTGCAAACTTGGGACAACTACTTGTAATGCTGCTATGCTGACCACTTGACCACCAATGCTTGCATTTCTCCTGTTTCAGCATAAGCTCTGAGAAAGCTCAAATATGGATATTCATTCTTTTCATGACTATTGGTTATAAGCAAGAAGCTACCCCCCCCCAGTTACATGAGATCACTATATACTTACTAGTACTTTTCCTACAGTCAGTATTTTTGCATTCTTTCTGCTATAATTATACCACACACAGAAATCACTGTCTACGCAATGTTAAAATATTTTAATTTTGACACATGTACAAGTAGTGCATTTTAAATGGATTTTAAAGTTTGTTATCTAGATTTATGTTTATTTAATCATACTATTTATAAAACATTTATTCATTTTACTTAGGTGATTTTGTTTTCTGTTGCTGCATTTCCAACTTTTGGAACAAAACATAAGATCTCATTTGCTTAATTGAGCTAGTCTGATGCATTCGTGTTTGTATATTCTGTCCACTCTTAAAATAAATGTCTAGTTCCAATTTTCGGCCTAGTGGCGCCCTTGTGGTCAGTAAATATGAAACCAAAATCTTTTCATCCTGTACAATATATTTACATCAAAATTATCAAATCTCTTTACCCTAATATTATTTCATTACTTTGTTTATCTACAATATATTCTCATTGTATATATATATATATATATATATATATATATATATATATATTTATATATATATATATATATATATATATATATATATATATATATATATACATAATAACAAAACCCATACATCTCACTAGATAGAGTACACTACCGAATATATATCTATGATACAGCAAACATACGTGCCTACGTATTTATATTTAATTAAAATAGTTTTGACTTAAATATTGTTATTCAAAACTTCTGGATTTGTTTTCATACTTGTAATATATTTCCAATGTGTATTTATGGTCATCTGAATGACTCCAAGTGCCTATCTTATATGAATATAAGAATTACATGAAGTGAATATATTACCAACAAGAACACTATCTTATGTAACATGAGAGGGGTTTTGACCATCAACTAGCTCAGTCTTATGGTTGAGTGGTGTCACAGCTAGGAGTAGTTACGAATGGGGTTAATAGTCCTTTTTTTGAACACACATAAAAATAAATAAATGGATCTACAAATAAATATCTCAATAAGATTTGTTTTCAGTTTCATTATCAAATCAGTTTTTATTAAAGACTTATAAAGATCAATATTATTATTTGATCTTTTAGATAAAAAAATAAATAAATAAATAATTCTTCAACACTCTACTTTTCTTTCTCTATTTAATATTATAAAAAAAATGTAATTACTACTTTGTCATTTCGATATGCACACATACGCCATTCTTTCTAATAGATGTATCGCATATAAATCAAGTAGTGAAGGTCAATACTAAGAAAGGTTCCTGATCTTCATGTCCGTTGGCCGATGAGGTTCAGCTTAGTTTCACATTGGGAATTATATTTTATTCCAAGACATCTTGATATTATTGGGCAAGGCAGCTACAGTTGGTTGGAATTAGGGGTTTGAATCTGACAAGGTATGTTCTTAACCCATCATTTCTTTTGAATTTGCCATTATGTAAGAAAAATATTAAAACCTTTAATATTCTGGATTTACGATTTACGCTTCACCACTGTAACTCTGCAGGGCCAAGACCAAATGCATTGTGGGTGACTCTTTTATAGCCCCCTCCATTTGTTCTAGAAGTTTCTGTTTGATTTCACTTTCTGTTTCCAAAGCTGATCAACCAGATCTGGTTGATGTGTGAAAACTTTTATCATAGCTTTTATTGTACATAAAAGAAAGTGAAATCTCATTTCTGTGGGAAACTTCTAGTTTTTTTTAAACGTGAAACAAAAATCTTGTTTCTCTCTTTTCAACTACTTAATCCATTCATACACACATTTGTCACACACACATATATATATCATTTCAAAATGACAGAGTCCCTCTCCCGCGTTTGTGTAATTGTAACCACCACCCCCTGATAAAAATTAAATATTATATATCTACATATATGTTTAAATACCGATTAGTAATATTATTTGTGACTGGGTTCGAACCCATTCTGTCACAATATATATACCTTGCAATTTTAGTTCTTCATTCCAACAGTCACTGTCCCAACACTGAAATAAAAAGCAAAAATATTCCCAGTCATTAAAAGTATATAACTAATAATAAAATATAAAACAAAATTTATTACAAAAAAAATTTAAAATCATCGCCTTAATATGCATTAAGAAAGTGATGAAGTATACTATTTACATTAAAATAGTGTTTTGTTTATTGTTGTTTATCACTCTCATTGTATTTTTTCCCGGTTCATTATACAAACTTTTCAATGAGAATCCTTTATGAAAAGTTCAGTTAAACATTTTACACACACAATATCTACATGGTTTATTGTTTGAGATTTTATATAATATTTGATGCAAGTCAGATGCTCTACGAACTGCACCAAACCAAGCAGGATTCTACCCAAATATTTTGTCAATCAAACATGAAGGTATGGGGGAAATGTGGCTTTAACAAACATATCATTCCAATTTGTGATAAATGCAATTGCTAGTAAAATAAATTCTTAAACCTTAAAAGCAAAATTACCTTCAAGCTATATTTACATTACAGTTTTACAATCATGTTGAATATTGTAAGATATTTATTTAAACTTTTGTTGCTATGTGTTTTTGGCATCTCAAGGAATTTTTCTGGGCTGTGATGTGTTGCACTATGGGTTCTCTTTTACTGAAGTCAGGAATCACTCAGCCAATATGCCCAGAGAAATCTCTTAGCCACCCCCCTTTTCATTCCCCACCCCAAATTTTTCCTATATTTTTCTCTATCCTCCTCCTTCCCTTTTCCACAAAATTATATTTGTCCATTCTATGGTCTTATATCTAGATCTCTTTTATATTTTACCAAAGCCAGCATAAAAACAACTATGTGTATATTCCCTTGATGCTAATAATATTGTTCATTTTATTTGATCCTTAAACAATAAATGACTTTCCTTGCTATTATCATATATTATCACATACACAATATTCTGTTTACTTCTATACATATTTAAACTTTTTACTCTCCATAATAGTTCTCTATCTCTTCAACTCCCTATTTTTTATTAATGCATCTATTCTTCTATCCCATACTTTGCCACTATAACACTCAACAATTATTCTAACATGATCATCCCACCTTTTGTATATGTATACTGAGAAAGTTTTGTTTTCCAATCTGCATACCACCCTACTTTTCTCACCCATCAGGTTGTCTGCCGTTTGCTCATAACCCAATTAAATAATATTTAGGCTATTCTCTCTACCTAACATTTTCATTTTGCTTTTTGTATCTCTCATTTTTCTGACCATACAATTTCTTCATTAATTGCCTCTTTTGCTATACACCCATCTGAATCAAGTAATCCAACACCTCCTTACTACCACATAATGCATCATTATCTTAAGTTAACATTGCTACTGCCACTTCCGCATAATTCTTGTTACATCATATTTATTATATGAAAACTGTTAATATTTTTATTTGTGTCATTCTTTTAATTTTTTCTCCCATTCATCCAAACAATTTCTGTAATTACTTAAGTTGATTCCCAAATAGTAATACCTATTCACCACATTTAACTTTATAGCCTCAATAAGTTCTTTATCTTCTCTTTCCTCAGCATTTATCATAATTACCTTTGATTTTTCTTCACTAAATTTAATTCCCATCTCTTTACCCAACTTTGCTCATGTTTTCTCTATAACTTTCATACTTTCTCTTCTTTATGTGCACAAAAAGACATCATATGCAAATAAAAAATCCAATAATGTATATAATCTCTTGCCACCTATTCTACCCCTCTTCTTAGTATTTCTATTGCTCTCTCCCCCCATCTCTCAAATATAACAAAAACAAAGTATGACAAAGGACATCCTTTCCTTAGTCCCACCTCACTTTTAACTCTATTTTTTTCTAATTTCATGCAAGAATGTCACCTATTTTAAACTCCAATAATTAATATTATGCTAAAATATTGTTCATCACAATTCCTATTCAGTTCCCATTTAATTAATAAATATCTTATCTTATAACATTATAATCACAAGCAAATATTTTCAGATTAGTTTCTAGCTGAAGAGCTTTGGATCTGAAAGTAGCAGTACAGGATCTTTGAATTAAATGCACTTACTTTTCAGCACTCTCCATTACACTTTTTGCTCAGCTCACTTATAGAAGTTATTAGCCCAAATTAAATCAACACTTAAAATGTTTTTAATCCTAGCTAATTTTCCTACATAGTCATATAGATCTGAAACCCATTCAATATCTACATATTTTGGGGTCTTTGATTTTTTTAATAACTAATCACCATTATTCTCAACTAATATTAATATAAAATCATCAAAACATATCTTCACTTTTGTATGCTTACATAAACTGTTAAAACAATAGCATTTTTCTAGAAAATGTGCAATATAATCTCTATCCAATGTCTAATTATACAATATCACCAGAAAACGTTTATATTTTATGGTTTCATTAGTGAATTGCCTTTATCTGGGAAATAGTGTGACCAGACTTTTGAATCCGATGCATCTCCTCTCCAGTACACATCTTTACTTTTTTACTTAATAAATATATTTGCTCACCTGAAAAACATCCTGACATTTTTAATCCAAGCTAATTTGCCTTACAGTCATACAAACCTGAAACTATCAAATCATGGAGAGATTGCTACTGTTAGATGTGAAAGTAGTTAGAACCTAATGATTTTGTTATATTTGGTGTTTTAATAATCATAGTCACCATTAAAAGTACTCTGGATTGGGCTAGTGTTAAACCAGTAAAACATCACCTGCTCACTTTGTCTTATGCTTTCACAAGTTGTTAAAACAATAACAAATTGTTCACACAACACTGATAATCAGTGTAATCAATAGATGGTTAAAGATTGTTCATAATATTCCCTTCCCAGTCCCTACTTTTCCAAAATTTGCAAACTAGCTGGCATTCAGTTTAAGAGCAGTATACCTTGATCTGTGGATTACCCACCTTCATGTTTTTTTCACAACTTGCAGCATTTACAGATTACTAGAAGTTACTTTAGAGGACATTGTGTACAAAAGTATTATTATTGCAACAACTTTTGCAATCATAAGTAGAGTTGATCATGTGATGTACCAATGCTAGCCAGATGATTATGGCAATTAGTTATTAAAAGATCAAAGACACCAAAATAATTGGTTATTTAACTGCTTTCAAATTTATATCACTATTAGCTAAGTAGTTTGGATTGAAAACATTAAGGTTTTTTAGTTTGGTCTAATAATTTTATAGGTAAACAAAAAGGTAACATGATTTCTAGAGAGAAAATGCATTAGATATAGAGATGCAGATGTTTCTGGATCAGATGCAAGACTTCTCACTGATGAATACCATATGCTAAAAACAAATTGGAAGATATTTTGTAGATAGGCACTGAATAGGGATTGTGATGCACAAATTTCTAGAAACTATTTATCATTAGAGCATATACTAGATTGCACTATTGAATGGAAATAATTGTAACTATGTTAACAGTTAATGTGATCATCATACTACTAGGTTGTAATGGTTTTTCTACACTATTTAAGACATTAGGTTTGGTTCATTCAATCACACATCTAGCAAAACATTAGTTAATTTTTCAACAAACATTCCTGCTTTGAAATATGATAAATATTTAATGAGGTGTAACCAAAGGTTAGCACTATTAAATTATTATGGGGAATATATAAATTGTGGTCAGTGAGAACATGATAAATTATCTCTCCAACTGCCAGCAGAAATATTTTTGCATCAATGCATGATACCTTGTGACATAGTTTAACCATTCACCATTTAAAGAACTAGTTTATCTATGTTATGAGATAAAAGTGACTGTGTTTTATAATATGATAGACCAAATTGAAGGTTCTCATTATAAAATCTTGTAAACCAATTGTTTTGCAACACATGGCTTTAATGTCACATACAGTTTGCATAATATATAATGTTTCAGTACCATGTTTTTACAATTTAAAACAATTTTTTGTCATAATGCAATTCTATCATGGGTTATCACAGCCACACTTTATGTCATAACTGCAGATTCTAACATGATAATACATGCAAATTTTAATCATAAATTAAAGCAGCTAACATCAGCAAATAATGTAAATTATTCTTTCTTGAGCTTGGAGTGATGATTTGCTTAAAACAGAACTATTTATATTAAATGAATGACAACCTAAACCTAACGTGTCTATGTCACCAGATTGACTTACATTCAGGATTTGTTAAATTATATGTTTAAAATGTTGTTTATACTTTGAAGGAAGTGGAATGACAAGTTTAATTGAAATTAATGGCCCAAGTTACAATAATAAACTTTTAATTGATTATATAAAATTATTACCAACTAAAGTATAGCATGATAATGATAACACATGAACACTCTCTTGTCATATATCTTTATAAACAGATTTAACAAACAATTACTGACTGAAATATTTTCATTAGAGAGGAGATAAATAATAGTAATGCTAAAGATTTATAACATTATTTAATGTTCTTAAAATTCGAGATCATTCTTTAGGTATTATCATATTTCAGTGAATTTTATCTGTTAAACCATGGCTATGATGATGATAGTTTTTGATGTCCATTCAAAATT
The DNA here is from genome assembly GCA_028023455.1 of Epiperipatus broadwayi. NCBI lineage: Eukaryota > Metazoa > Onychophora > Udeonychophora > Euonychophora > Peripatidae > Epiperipatus > Epiperipatus broadwayi. The sequence goes on along the minus strand of JAQFVV010012442.1, from coordinate 2,537,814 downwards.
CATAAGATGTCTCAAGCAGTAGTTTATTCCTTGTTTGATAGCTGATTTTGTCCTGAAGCTTAGGACAGTTGAAGTTTATGTATATAAAGCATATACATAATGGAGACAATGTTGAAGATGTTTCTCTATAAGTCAATAACTTCTTTCTGGGTCTTAGTGATGGGCTACAGCACTTACATCCACAATCGGTCAGAGTGAAGCAGATTGCAGCTTCTCTACTCCTGCATGGTGTTGGAACCAAAATACTCAAATAAACATAGTAGCTAAATAAGACAAGCTGGATTATTTAAAGCACTCAGCAGAATTTGTCGAATAATCAGAAGAATCATTATAAAGAAGGTTACAATCCTTATTTATATCTTTTTAACCTGACTTATCTCCAAACGTAAGATACATCAGTAGTCATTCGAATCCTGACATCTATTCATTGTAGATGTCCCTTGTTTTGGTCCATATGTTGATTTGCCCAATCTTACCACTTACAAATTTTTACCTTTAAAAGGATTAATAAAATAGCAGCCTAAAATTACATTAGATATTTATCTCCTTACTTAATTAATCTGGTTGAAAGAATTTTTTTTCTAAGAATTTCAATTCCACTTTCTAAATGTTAATAAAAAATGTATTTTGTTTTAACATACTTTTAAATAAATTTATCATTAATTATACCATATAAATTTATTCGATCATATATATATGTATATACTAAAGCAATCAATCTTAGTTTAAGATTGAGCTTCATATTTCCTTCTACTAACCTGTATTTAAACCCTATATCCCATCCCACTCCTTTTGTCATATAAATATATATATATATAAACCATTATACAATTACAAATATCCAGTTTTGGGTTTATATATATATATATATATATATATATATATATATATATATATATATATAAACCCATATAACTTGTATTTGTTTTTTCATATATATATATATATAGAGAGAGAGAGAGAGCGAGAGAGAGAAAGAGAGATCAGGCAGGAAAGACAGCCATGGAATGAGGTAAGGAGGATGATAGGGCAATGAACTGAAAAGGTATCAGATCAGAGCCATATGTACCTTTTTGGGATACTCAACATAAAATGAATTGGAAACAAAATATTCAGATAATAAAAGTTTGTTAAAAATTACAAAGAAAAAATGTTATGAGAATTTGTATATTCAAGGAAATTTAAACAAATATGTAAACATGGTTAAAGGTCCAGCACAATTGGAGGTGAAGGGGATAGATTATTGGACACTTTAGAGTTACAATTTTAAAAATAGAAAGGATTATTATTATTGTTTTTTTTTAATTTTATATATATATATTGTAAGGGGGAAAAGGACTGTAATAAGTTTAATTATTTTTATGTGTATATTTATGTTTTACTAATTATATTTTATGTATGTATTTGAACAATTATATTTAATGTAATAAAAATAATGTCATTGGGAGATGTTGTAGTAACTAAATTGGTCATGTGATTGTGTAAAAGGAAACATCTTAAAAAGGTTCCATTAACGAATAAAAAAACAGATTGATGTATTAAATAATATTTTTATTTGTAGTGATTTACCTATTTTAAATTCATTGTAAATTGACCAAATTAATCATATTATATATGGCCATATTTTATTTTTGAGTTTTTTTTTATTACTCATACTCTTTAATGAAGGAAAAACAGTTTACATAAGATGCTGAATTCAAAAGAAAAGTTATATTGTGCACTGAAGAAATTGGAAATCGTGCATCTGGTAAAGGATTTACAGTTGATGAAAGAAATTTTCATCATTGAAGAACCATGAAGAAGAGTCGTTTATGTTTAAAAAACACAGAAAATCATTTTTGGGGCCTAAAAATGGAAGATATTTTGCAAATGATGCGGTTCTTATATCTTATATAAAGAAATTACATATTAAGAGTTTACCAATAATGAGAGAGACAGTTATGATTAAAACTAAAGTATGTTCTAAAATCTTTATTTATTTATTTTCAATTTCCAATTTTAAAATCCTACTGCAGCTTAAATTTAAGAATGGCTTAAATTCAAATTTATATGGTAGACAATAAATCTCAAATAGCACAATGCCAGAGAGGTCATGAAGTTAAATCATGATATAGTAAGATTAAGAACTGTTGTCAAGATTTTTATGGATGACTTAAATGTAAACAAATATAAAATGATAGTTAAAGATACAGAAACACGTCAGTCCATATTTTCAAGTCTTCAGATATAAAAGATAGTTTTAAATATCTAATATCTATGATCAAATACATTATAACCTTACTTTCTTTGTTTAAAAACAAACTTAAATATTGGGATGAAGTAATGGCGACCTTTGGCTTCTCAAATTGGAAGATAATTCTGAGTCAATGCTCCATAGGAATATTTCCTCACTTATCAAAAATTCATAAATTGGTTCTTAGAATTAAAATATTTGGAACATCTCATTGAAATTAATATCAAAAACTGTATTTTTCTTCTTGCTTTGCCAAATCCATATAATACTAATATCATTTATGGTCTTTATTACTTTTTACCATGTATTGTGTTTGTTATAGTTCTGAGGAAAACCGCTGGGGCAATTGAAACATCCAGTAGTGGGTTTTAAAAGAGTGGGTCAGTAAAATTATTGTAAAAATCAATAACGAATAAAAATTATATTAATATTATAAAATGAATGTTAAAGCTTTTTCCATTGATGTTTTTTTATTGGCAAGAACAGCTTAATACAAATCGATGCTGCATGTTCTATATGTGCTCATAATGAAACTTTTACTCATTACTTTTTGAATACACTATAATGTCCACTCCATACATTCTTGTCATTGCAGCTGTTATTACTATGTGTTTATTCATATAGTACATGAACATGGATGGGCTGCTCACCAACATGCATTAGCCAGCATGGTGATGTTATTGGCTTTTTACCTCTGAGTTGAAGATCAAGAAACACCATGGTCTTACTTCTCAGTTGCCTGATAAGGCAGAATGAATGTAGATGTAAATGTTAAATATTTCTCCAATACATATATACAATTATTACAGACAAAAATAAATCATGGCCCTTATTCCCAGGAGGCTGTAAAGTCACCAACCAAGACAGAGGTTGGTGGCCGAAAAAGGAGGGTGCTAAGTATCACTTAGGCTTCCATTTGATGACTCTTTATTTAGGTACTTACAACTGCAGTTCACTTTCAAGTGTAGGAAGATTGCAAGAATTAGAAGAACTGTCTTATATTAAATGGACATTATTGGTCGTTGTGAAGTGAGAAGAAAAGGTGAAGAGACAAATGATTTAAAAAGAGGACATGCACTCTATTATAAAGGCACAAATATTGAAAATAAAAGTGGACAAGGATTCATTATAAATAAAATGTGGAAGAACAACAATACAGAGTTTGACGGTGTATCGGACAGAGTGGCAAGACTAGTTAGAATACTTAATAGCAGATACGAAATGCAGATAATTCAGGTTAATGCCCCAACAAGGTCTCATAGTGATGAAGTAATAGAAAACTTTTATTTGGATGTACAAAAGGAATTTTGATCAGAGGAAACAACATTTTAAAATTGTTATGGGAGACTTTAATGCTAGAATTGGTAAACAAATGAAAGATGAAATTGGTGTTGGTAATTTTGGTTATGGTAATAGAAATGAGAGAAGACATAGACTTGTGAAGTTTGCAGAAAAAGAAAAACTTTATATTATGAATTCTTTTTTTTGAGAAAAATCTTAAAACGAAATGGACTTCGAAGCATCCAAATGAAGGTAGAGCAGAATTGGATTATATTTTTACGAACACAAAATACATATTTCAAGATTGTAATGGTCTTAATGAATTTAACACAGGAAGTGATCTTCGATTAGCAAGATGTAAGATACTTGTTAATGGAAAATTAAACAGTCAAAAATTATTAAGGAAAACAATATTTACAGTTGATATTCCTATTGTTCAGAAACATTCTAATGAATTTAAATTAGAACTTACAAATCTGTTCCAAATATTAGGAGATTTTGAACATGATTCAGATTTGAATGAAATTAATATGAAAATAACGGATACACTTTTAAAAACTGCAACAAAGATAGCTGGTAGAAAAAAGCAGCAATTGACTAATAAAATTTCTACTGAGACTAGAGAATTTATGAAGAAAAGAAGAAATATGAAGATATACAAAAATGATGCATTAAAAAGGATTTGAATATCTCGAATATTGTAAAATGGTGCAGAAAAGAGTTCAAAATGATATAAGAAAGTATAGCTGTGAACTAGCAAGAGATGCTGTAGAAGAAAATAAGTCTCAAGAAAGTAAAACAACATTTGGGTATTGGTAGGAAATTTATATCTGCAATAAGAAAAAAAAATATTACTAAAAAGAGAGATGACATCATGAAATGGGTAGAAAACTTTTATCAAGAATTATATACTAATAAAAAACAAGTACCTCCTATATCTATTACATCTTCCGAATTGCCCAGAATTTTAAATAAAGAAGTGAGACATGCAATTACCTATATAGAGAAAGGAAAGGTTCCAGGTAATGATTGAATTACAATTAATTTATTAAAAGAAGAAGATGAAGCAATAGAATTTTTTTATCATAGTTATATACCAAATGTCTAAATGATAAAGATGTACCAGATGATTGGAAGAGTGTAGTATACAAGCACAAGTGTGTGTGCGGCACAACTGCTCCCAAAAGCTGTAATACAAATAAAAATAGCTAACTAAAAATATTAAAATAGCTGAGCGCTTTCAAAGGATCTTGCCTTCATAATCATAGCTTGCTTACGTTTAAATTTAGGCAAGATCCTTTGAAAACGCTCAGCTATTTTAATATTTTTAGTTAGCTATTTTTATTTGTATTACAGCTTTTGGGAGCAGTTGCGCTGCACATGCACTTGTGCTTGTATACATACATTTCCCAAAAGTAAAAATTATTTATCTTAAGAGTGTAGTATTAATATTAATATTTAAAAAAGGTGATAACGAAGATATTAGAAATTCCAGACCTATCAGCTTTTTATCAATTTTATACAAAATTTTTACCAAGTTTACAACTCATCTACACAGAACATTGGATTTCCACCAACCTAGAGAAAAAGCTGGATTTAAAAGTGGTTTTAGTATAGTAGATCATATCCAGGTATTGAGAGGAAGTTATAGAAAGAACAAATGAATATGAGTTGCCATTATGTTTTGGATTTGTGAATTATAAAAAGGCAGTTGATTCTATAAACATTTCTTCAGGTATTAAAGCATTGGATCGTCAAGGTCTAGATCCAGAATATTGTCATATTTTAAAGAATATTTATAAAAATGTAACAACAACAATTAGTTTACATAATGATACTGGGAATGTCAACATTGAGAAGGGTGTAAGAAAGGGTGACTCCATATACCCAAAACATTTACAGCACTGCTGCAAAAAATATTTTTTGCATTAAAATGGGAATCAAAAAAAGGGAAAGTAAATGAAGAATATTTACATCGTTTAGATTTTACAGACCATATAGTTGTTTTTGCAAATAATGCTTTATAACTGCAGGAAATGTTGCAGAAGTTATCAGATTAAAGTAGGAAATTAGGACTAAAGATAAATGTTAAAAAGTCTAAAGTAATGTTTAATCGATTTTCTCAAAATATGAAAATAAAGATTGATTATGATGAGTTGGACAAAGTTAACAGTTATATTTATCTTGGTCAGATTATTAATACAGCTAGAAACAAAATGGATTAATTTAATCATAGAATTAAACTTGGTTGGAGTGCTTTTGATAGAAATAACTTGATACTAAAAAATATGCCTATGTGTTTGAAAAAGAAGGTTTTTAATAAATGTATTTAACCAGTTCTTACTTATGTATCTGAGACATGGACACTTAATACAAGAGCAATACAGATACATCTGACCACTCAAAGAAGTATAGAGAGATGCATGTTGTGAGTAACAAGAAGAGATTAAAAACACAATGTATGGATAAAAGAATAAACAAGTGTTGCTGACCTCATTGAAAAAAATTAAATATTCAAGTGGAGTTGGGCTGGACATATTTCTAGAAGAGATGGTAATAGATGGGCAAATGAAATCTGAAACTGGATTCCAAGAGATTGTAAAAGACCCAGAAAGAGACCACATGTTACATGGATGGATGGCATAAGAAAGTGTGCAGGGTTGATGTGGAGAAGAGAAGCTAAAGATCGGACAAGACAGATTGAACTTGGAGAGACCTTCATACAGCAGTGAATTGATAATGGTTGATGATGATATTAAGCCAATATAGGCATAATTATAACCAATACATCATGTTTAAATATTATTTCCCTATACACATCATCATTTTGACTGTGACTACCATGGAAATGGAATGAATTTGACTCAAAGAAACCAATTGCAGTTCACTGTTATATTTTTCAACACTTTGTATTTATTTGATAGATAAAAACGAAATAAAATGTATCCATAATTAATTTATTTCTAACTAAAATACTCAGATGTCAATGATAAAGTTTTTAGTATAGATATTTAACTTTAGCTATTTTAATATAAGAATGCAGAACTTTATACTGAATTTGTTTAACAATATATTTTTATTTTTGCAAAATTTAATTAAATATTTCTACCTCAGAAGTTTTGTGATATCTTTACAATTCAGCTTTTATTTGAATGTATTTGGTTTTTTAGTCGGAAACTTAAAAATGAAATAATGCTCATTTCCAAAACTGTCCTCACTCTTTTTTATTGTTTTTTCTTTGCAACAATAATTGCAATTTTAATATTTTAACAATTTTTTTTTTCAAATACATTTATTTTTCAGAATTTTTCATACTGATAAAAATTCAGTGGTCAATATTTTTTTTTCTCAGTGATGAGATGTTTATTCATCAAGAAAAAAACAGATACAGTGAAACAAATGAAATTTCAGGAACAAAATGGTAAGAGGGGTGGATACATGTAAAAGGGAATGGGAAGTGGAGAGGGGAATTGGTGTGTAGTTCAGACTGGCTAGAAGAGCATGTCTTTGTGATTGAGTCCTATTGCAGAGGCTGAGAGGATGGGAGTTGGAGGATTTCCCAAGTGTCTGTTAGGAATGGAGATGGAGCTAGTTTGGTATCTCAGTGTTGAGAGTGCGAATTAAGTCCAAGAGCTTTTGATTTACTGAGAGTACTCTCTGGTCAAGGATGATGGCACATCAGAGCAACCAGAGAGTATATATGAGAAAAATTGACAGTCTAATGATTGCAAAGACCCCTGTTTCTATGGATTCTTGGAGGTTGAAGATGGTTTTTTCTGTGTGAGGAAAGGTAGGAATTGATGGCATTTCTCATGCCAAGCAGAAAAGGACATTTAAGTAGGAAGTGCTGGATGGTTTCATTGTCAGTTTTTACAGAGCTGGCATATGGGAAAGATCTTGGTGAAACCCCTACGGTTCACCAAAAATTGATTTTTGGGAAGGGAGTGAAGATATATTTTGAGCAGAAAATCAAGGAATTTTGCTTCAAGGGACCATCTTTTGAATTTGCAGATTAGTTGGGCATTGGTAAGTCTGAGAAAGGTGGGGGACACATTGGAGAAGTCTATAGTCTGGTCGAACACCTTCCAGTACTTTAGTTTGCTGTTGATGGATGGTATAGCAAAGCCAGCCTTTTGTAGGTTGTTGGCAACAAGTGAGGTCCATGACCTAGGCCTGCCATCAGGAGGAGAAGTGTCAGTGGGTGTGATAATGATATGCACAAGATTGGCAGGGAAGTGACTAAGGAGTGTGAGGATAATGTTGTGAGAATTCTGAATCAGAAGAGTGTTGATGGAGTGCAGGCCCAAGCCATTGAGGTTTTTAGGAAAACAAGTTCTTTTTAGGCTAATGGCCACCACCTTTCTTCCCCAAAGAAAACGGGTGCAAAGGGAGTTGATTTTGAGTATAAAGGAATGTGTAGGTAGAAAAATGGGGAGGTAGTATGCTATTTTAGGAAACACTAGAAGATTGAGGAGGGTGACTTTCCCATAAAGGGAGAGGTAGATGCCTGTGATAGCAATGAGGGCAGATGATATGCTTTGATAGAGTGTGGTCTGGACCCAAACTCTCATGTCCCTAGGAGACAGCATGAGGGGAAATCTGAGGAAGTTGTGTGGCTTGGCATTGAAGGTGGAAGGGATTTGTTTACCAGTTGAAAGTTGCCAGGCTGCTGATTTATCACTGCTAAATTTCAACCGGTATGTATTGGAGTACCAGGAGAGGATCTGTTGAAGCCTGGGAATGAGATCAGTTGAGGGAAGAAAGACAACCACATCATCTACATAAGCAAGACATTTGATGCTTTTGCTCAGTGCAGGAATGAAGATGCCTGGGAAGTCATGTTCTAGCCTGAGCAAGAGGGAATTCAGAAATGCAGTGAACAACAAAGTGCTCAGTGGAGATCCCTGAGGGATGGATATGTTGGGTGTAAAGCCAGGGGCAACTTTCCCATCCAGGCTAACTAGGATTTTTCTGTTGGACAGGAGATTGTGGAGGATGGACAGAATGGACTCTGGGATATTCAGGTTTCTGAGGACACCAAGGAGCAGGTCAACCCTAACAGAGTCAAAGGCTGCCTGGATGTCTAGTTGGACAGCAATGGGCCTGCTATTTCAAGACCACCTTACATGCTCAGTGGTTAATTTAAAGACTGTGGCAGCCGCAAGAGTGGAGCGCCCTTTACAAGCAAACTGTGAGGCAGCAAGGCCAGGAAGTATGGATTGTTTTAGTGACTCTTTAATGGTAGACTCAATCAGTTTTATGAGCAGAGGGGTCATTGATATGGGCCTAAGATTTTTAAGCTCAGTAGGTGGCTGATCTTTCTTAAGGAAAAAAACTAATTTTACCGGATAGAGACCCTCTATGATGTAAGCACCTGAGGCCAGCTTGTTGATCATGTTGAGAGTAATGGGAATGGTGAACTGACTTAGGTGTAGAAGAAGAAACTTGGGGATAGCATGAGGACCAGGGTGGACATGGTCAGGAAAGCTTTTCAGTTTGTTAAGTAGCATGGCCTGGGTGATGCCAGGATCAGAACCAACATTCAAGGTTGATGGCATGGTGAAAGGAGGGTTGTCAGCTTTGATAAGCATGTGCTTGTAATGGTTTCTCAAATGAAGGAGCAATTCCTGACCTATGTAGGATTTGTTGCTGATTGTGATGGATGAGGGGGTGGTTTTCTTCCTGTGGGAACCAAGAGCCCATGCCAGGTAACTTCTGGTCCAACAATGCTGATTCACCACATACATTTGGGTGCATTTGACTGAGATGTACTCAGCCAAGGCCTATTGAGCATTGCAGTAGTGAAGTTTCAGTTGAATGATGGTGCTAATGTCTAATGGCCCACTCTCCTGTTCATTTAGTTGCTCTGAAATTTTGTCTATGGAAGCTAGCAACTTGAGCGGCCCTCAGGAATTCCAGGTGTATTTGTGGATGGCAGCTTGCAGGATTTCCACAAATGCAAACCATGCAAAGATGGGTTCCATTTAAAGGATATTGATTTTATGGAGGTATATATAAATTTGTGAAATCAATGCTATAGGTGTATTTTGTTTGTTGAGGAATCTTATTGTTCTTCTGAGGACAAGGTTTATTGGAGGGCCAGAGTTAAGGTCAAGGGAGAGGTGTAATGCCTTGTGATCTAAAAAAGGTATGGTGTGGAGTTGGGCCGATTCAATCATGAAATGGAGATCAGGAGAGTAAAATGTTAGATCAATGAGGGTCTGATGCTTACGAGTGTAAAAAGAATAGGCATGGTCTGGGAAAAAGCCCTGGCCACACATTAAGACCCTGGAGAAAAGATGCAGGTATTTGTTCATGAAGGACCTGTAGTCCATATTGAAGTCACCCAGAAGAAGAATAGGAAGAGAGGAGGAAGTTGTGATATTTTTGATTCGGTGAATTATAGATTTAATGAGGGTGTCATTGTCATAGGAGGGCAGATATAAATAAGTCATGAAACTTCTGAATCACCCAAATTGCACCTGCAAGATGATAGAATGAGTGTCAATATGTATGATGGAAAAGGTAGAAGGAGGGGTACATTTATTAATGAGGATAACGACTCCTCCAGCAGAAGTGAGGACAGTAGAAAACTTGAAATAACCAAAGGTGGACAAAGTGGAGTAAATCCTGTGGTTGAAGTGAGTGGAGAGTTTAGTTTCAGCAAGGAAGAGGATGTTGGGAGAGTTGAGTTCAAACCAATGTTTGAGAGTGAGGAGCCTATGGATTGAATTAAGGCCCCGAATATTTAAACCAACCACAGAGATAAGCATATGTGACCTCAAGATATGGAGATAAGGAATGCAGAAAACAGTGGAATTCGGAAATTTTTATGGTGAGCACGGATGAGCTGTGCTGGGGGAGTACAAGAAGTACAGTTCTTGCTTCTCCTGCCAGAATTGCACAATGATTCATTCTTGATGTCACTTGATGAACCACTGTCTGATAAAATTTCAGCAGAGAAACATGAGAGAGTGCGAAAGGAAGAGGCTGATGAGGCCCGGGCTGAGGAGTCAGAGAATTTTTTTCTCAAAGAATTCTTTTTTTTCTTTGTGCGTTCTGAATTTCTGAGACTTGCCCTTGGTTCAGGAAAAGGATCCATT